>CM028878.1:1679873-1697883 GCA_016801935.1 Platichthys stellatus | reverse complement strand
ACATATTTTTGTCATTTTCACTTTACATTTACACTTACAGTTTAGTTCAGTGTATTTATTTCCCGTGATAATTAAATGCCAGTGTGACTATAAATGACAATTTAAAACCATACAAACTTTCATGTTTTACTGTATATAATAGAGGAGGTTTTCTTAAAAAAAATATGATCTGCCACACAAAAGCTGTCAGTCATGGCTGCTTTTTAACAGCGGTCCCGCGATCGGGAATGAGGTATCTGTTTCCTCTTCTGAGCCTATGGAGGTCACGTGGAAAATGATCCAGAGACTCGTACCCGGCGGCTGAACGAATCGTTCACGTCCGATCCGTGTCTTCAGGTCAGTGACTCGTTCTTCTGCCAACAGAGTCTTCGAATCAGTGATTCGTTCATGTGCCGGATACGAGTCTTTGGATCATTTTCCACGTTACCTGCAGCAGCCTATGCAACAGTCCCGATGCGCGGCCACGAGAAAATGAACGAATCACTCTTGGAGAGGACTCGTTACTCCCGAGTCCTTGTAACGATTCGGTCAAAACGAACGAATCGTTCACGAACGACACAACACTATTTGAGAGGACTCGTTACTCCCGAGTCCTTGTAACGATTTGTTCAAAACGAACGAATCGTTCACGAACGACACAACACTATTGAAGCGTATGTGTTACGAGTAATAGGTCAAGCCGATAGTGAATTGTAAAGTGCCCCCTGCTGGACAATAAGGCAAACAACACCAAATGGTCTTTACAATTGTTTCAAGGAGAGAAAAACATGCTCACCTCCATTTTCCTCATTTATTTGCACAAAGCTAAGAAACAAAATCTGCCTGGTGACAATCTGTGTCTTACCTGGATTTCTCTCAACTCCTTGTGAGGACATTTTCTCTCTTGTCAGTAAACAAAGCATCACATACCATGCAACAAAAAGTGGTGGTCACCTGACATGGTTCAATTCTGCCCAGCCAGGCCACAGCGCAGATCATCTTGTCTGTGATGCGAAGTGTGGTGTTGCACTGACACTCTTTGTTTCCCACTACTCTCAGTCTAGCCTCCTGCAGGGTGTCTGAGGCGCTCGGCCCTAATTGGAGAGATTTCAAACATCAGCTTCAATTCTATGTTTAAAACAAAACAAAGCAAAAGATGTGATTTGACATATTAACAGATTGAAAAGAAACCTGCAAAGTTTCTCTTTGGTCTGTGTAATGTGTGAGCTCACCAGCAAGGCTAGTGTTGCCAAAACCATTGACATAGCTCACACGCCCAGAGTGGACGGTGCTGTTTGCATCAGCCAAACAAACAGGTTGTATGTAGTCGGTAAAGTTCACAGGTGACGACAGCTTCAGGAGACATATGTTGTTCTCGTAGGTCAGGGTGTCGTATGAAGGATGACACTCGGCCTGAGCGATGGTCCGTGACACTTCATTGGGGTTTGGACCTGACTGGTTAAAGCGCCCCAGGTAAACCGTTACATCACTTCCTGACCTTGAAGACAAAAGAGAATAAAATCAATTTAAATTGTCTAATGTCATGAACCTTGTTGGAAAGTGACGATTCCACTGATCAAGGATTCGTTGATTTATCAACAAATACCCCTAGAAAAAGCTAAAAGGGGAAATCCCATCTATCAAATGATTTTGCCTTGTCAAGCTTTTGGTAACTACTGTTTGTCAATATTCGCAAAATGCTGTGAAGATCTGAACGAAATTAATATATATTTCGTGATATATATACAAGTATACAAAAAGTATTTGCCCTCTTCAAGATTTTTTTTTTTTTTTGGCACATTTGTCACACTTAAATGATTCAGATCAAACAAATTGTAATATTAGACAAAGATAACCCAAGTAAATACAAAATGCAGTTTTTAAATCATAATTTCACTTATTAAGGGAAAAAAGCTATCCAAACCTACCTGGTCCTTTTGTGAAAAAGTAATTGCTCCCTAAACCTAATAACTGGTTGTGCTACCCTTGTTTGCAACAACTGCAATCAAGCATTTGCGATAACTGGCAACGAGTCTTTCACATCGCTGTGGAGGAATTTTGGCCCTCTCTTCTTTGCAGATAGTTTTAATTCAGCCACATTGTAGTGTTTTTTCGTATTAACGGCTTGTTTAAGGTCATTCCACAGCATCTCAATCGGATTTAAGTCCGGACTTTGACTAGGCCACTCCAAAACCTTCATTGTTTGTTTTTTTAACCATTCAGAGGTGGACTTGCTGGTATGTTTCATATCATTGTCCTGCTGCATAACCCAAGTGTGCTTGAGCTTGTGGTCACAAACTGATGGCCAGACATTGTTGTCCAGGTCCTGAAGCTGCAAAGCAGCCCCAGACCATCACACTCCCACCACCATGTTCATCTTTTGTTTTGTCAGTCCACAGAATATTTGCCTAAAAGTCTTGGGAATCATCAAGATGTTTTTTGGCAAATGTGAGATGAGCTTTTTTGTTCTTTTTGGTCACCATTGGCTTTCGCCTTTGAGCTCTGCCATGGATGCCATTTTTGCCCAGTGTCTTTCTTATTGTTGAATCATGAAAACTGACTTTAACTTAGGCAAGTGAGGCCTGCAGTTCCTTAGATGTTGTTCTGGGGTCTTTTATGACCTCCCTGATAAGTCGTTGATGTGCTCTTGGAGTAATTTTGGTAGGCCGGCCACTCCTAGGAAGGTTCACCACTGTTCCAAGTCTTCTCCATATGTGGATAATGGCTCTCACTGTAGTTCTCTAAAGTCCCAAAGTTCTCATCTGTTTTTGAATTTCTTTAGATCGCGGCATGATGTGCTGTTTTTTAGATCTTTTAGCCTACTTCACTTTGTCAGACAGGTGCTATTTAAGTGATTTCTTTATTCAACAGGTCTGGCAGTAATCAGGCCTGGGTTGGGCTGGTGAAATTGAATTCAGCTTTCCAAAAAATATTGTTAATCACAATTCATTCATGATTTATCATGGTAGGCAATTACTTTTTCACATAGGGCCAAGTAGTTTTGGATAGCTTTTTTCCCCTAATAAATGAAATCATCATTTAAAAACTGCATTTTATATTTACTCGGGTTATCTTTGTCTAATATAAAAATTGGTTTAATGATCTGAAACATTTAAGTGTGACAAATATGAAACAACATAAGAAACCAGGAAGGGGGCAAATACTGTTTCACAGCACTGTATATGGCTGCACGATATTAAGAAAATATGCGATAAACAGACAGACAGAGAGGGAGACAGATCGATAACTAGAAGTCTCCACAGTAGAATTTAGTCGGGAGAAGGCGACGTGAGATTTGATGGAGCAGCCTCGCTTGTCTCTCCTTAAAAAGTTTCTAAAAACTCACCCTGTAACGCAGTGCGCAGCGGTCATCACCCACTGGTCGTTAATCACTGTCCCCCCACATCTGTGTTTTCCTCCAGAGACCAAAGAAGCGTGCCAGGGTGCCTGTTCTGGAGACGAAGGAGAGCCGCCCAAGATCCTGGTGCGGGTAGGAATCTGTCCGCAGGCTGACAGAAAACATGAGACGAGAATTTAACTGAAATAATGTGAGTTGCACTAACTCAACGCTGATCGACATCCTGAAAATTATCCTGAACAATTAATTGTTGGCTGAACATCGAACAAATAGTTGGTTTCTATCTTTCATCAGTCACTATAGCTGTTGATAAAACATTTGCTATTTAATTTTAAGGGCCTCGATTCGGTCAATTTCATCAAATTAGGACGATTTTCAAACCTTGGAACAAGAGAAACTTTCCTTTCTAACTTCATTATTGATACGAACAGAATACTAATAAACATCTGTCTCACCTGTGCACAGGAGAAGGATTGTCACGGATAAGACACAGACAGACTTTTGGAGAGCCATGTTTACTGTGTCTCCTTCACTCTGTCCTCAGCGTTAAGTAGTTCAGTACTGATGTCCAGCTCCTCCCAAACTGTCGCACCTTCCATCAAACCATCACTTGTTCTTTTATCAGATTGCTGCACGTAATAGTTTGAGACCTGTGATCTCCGACCGAGAACATTCATCAAGACAAATCAAGACAAACACGTTTGTCCTGATGCCCTCGGCCTGGGTGTCTCATTAGGTGCATGGACAGCTGCCAGTCCGAGAGGAGTGAAGTGGCATTCCACTTCATTCCTCTTAATCGGAGTCATTGCCTCAACGTTTCCTTCCCTTCGATTCAGTCAAGCTCACAGATATGATTCCTCTAAACTCCCAGGGAAATCTGTCAGAATCTGTAGATTGGAACCAAATTCCAGGATCTGTGTGTTTGTCCGTAGACGAGTCAAATGTTAACAGATTCCTTTTGGCCCATGTTCAACCAAGTTCCATTCAAATCCCTCAGTATTTTTCCTCATTCTTTTAGCCCAGGTCTTATAAAACACATTCATTACTCACGTGCTCGGTTTCGATTGAGAAGGTGACGCCCTGCGGCCCTGCTCACGCTGAACCCGTCTAAACTTCATGAACTAATCGTGAGTTTCCCTTTTATCTGCAGTTTCCTAGAGAAACGTCCACCCCCATAGAAAGTGTTTGTCCCCATTTTGGCTGAACCGGACCTTTTCCCAGGACTGTGGTAGTCCTGAAATAACCACTAATTGATGATGGAGTTCATTTCAGTTTAATTTCTATAAAATGTGAGTGTGTGAGTGCACTTGTGCTGCCTGTGTTTTGGGGACATATGACCTGGTGAGACGAGGGGTAGTTTTTTTCTCCAAGTGATGTAAACATGACATGACGGCCTGTCAAAAGTGAAGCCAAATTATCTTGATCGCCCCCTGGAGGCTGGCTGTAGAACCCCACCTGCTCCATGAAATAATAACTAAAGAGTATTTCAGTTTAATTTCTTGTTTCTTTCGACCTTTAACGAACATATTTAACTTCTACCCATTAAAAGATTAAATTCCAGTCAATCATCAGTATGACAGGTCCAATCAATGCAGCCCTAATGTTCATGTTGTTACTGCTCTGGAGAACAAACCGAGTTTACAGTGTTCTTTACATTTATGTTTTCTTCGAAAGGCTTTTAAATGATGTCTGATACATGATACAAAACAGAATATACATCGACTTGTGACATGTGGCTGCAGAGGGCACTGTTGCTGGAGTGTCTTTTCTGAATTTCCCAAGATATTAATAAAGTATCCATCTATCTATCTATCTGTTGAAGATGATGTTGAAGGAAGGAAACCGCGGACCCAGTACTTACATGTATAACAATGTTTATTACACAGACGTATTTCAGGTCAGGACGAGCTCTAGAAACCCGGAGATAACACAAGCCAGTAGTGAAAATCTGCCTTGCCTCTGCCCGACAAGGAGTCTTATAGGGGAGGTGTTAACCCCTAAACTAGTGATACAGTGACATCACACATAGGGCCTCTATCTAAATAAGGACATGTTCGGTACCTAAAGTTGAAGATGCCTGCTAAAGTACATTCCTTATTTCCCCATCCAGTAGCAGGTCAGAGATTATTCCCTAGGTCAAAGATCATTCCAAAAAGGGAGAGAGCTGACAAGACACATCTGGGATAGTATTTAAAAGGTCTGAGAATTTAAGAATCAAGACGCCTAAGAGTTAACATGTCATTCTGGTTTGTAACCATGTTAAAAATATCCATTAGGTGAATATAAAACACCGCGCAAATTAATTTGGTCACAGCTTTGACTCTTAGTCTCTAGCTATCAGCTGTGGGACTTTATAAAACACACAGACATTATCTAATATCTCAAAACAGTCTGACCCAGTTTGAAGTTTCCCAGTTAGGCTGAAGTGCAGATCCGCCCATTAGCCTGACAATAATAATGTGTTGACAGCTATGGAAGGTTCCTTGTCTGCTGGTATGTGAATGGCATGACTGGGGACAGTGAGGGAATGTGTGATCAACCCCATCATACATTCCTTCGTGCAGAATGAAGGCTACGCCTTAAATGTTTTGTTACCTTTAGCTGGAGTGACAAGCTCTGCAAAACTCCATGGATGTGGTATTTTGCTCCAGTCCGATTTCTAATGGTTCTGGTCGTTTTGTGTGCATCTTCTAGTCACGTAATTGTGTCTAACTTACTTGTAGGAATATAACACACATTCTATATAATCCCGTTACTCTATAAAATCTAGAATAAAGACTTTCAGGATTTATCTAACTGTTGCGTAAGTTTATGTTCGGTGTGTGGTTGAAGAAATGGAGGAGGCGATGGAAAGAGACGGGTGTGAAAGGCTGGAGGAGAAGGTGGAGAGCAAATGGACAGATGAAGGCTGTGACGAGTGAGGGGGGACATTGACTGGGACACGATATTCAGCAGAGATTGGGTGTAATGATGCTGATTCACTGATGTAATGATATGCAACCTTTTCAACCCCCCCCAAATCAGATGCACACGGAAGAGGTAGAATATTGATCTCAGTGAGGAATAGGGCGTGTGTGTGTGCGTGTGCGTGTGTGTGTGTGTGTGTGTTGCTCAAGAACTGAACTGTATTCTTAGCATCAAGTTATTTCTGTCGTCCTGATTAGAGCAGCTGTTGACGGATCAGCATCTCCGTGTTAAAAGGTTAAAAGACGCCATTGTCCCAAGAATCCCTGCAATACTCTCGTCTAACAAGTTGAGCTGATCATTGAGACAAATAAGTTTCATCGTTAAAAAGAAAATGAATCTGTCCATCTTTTACATTTTAGTCTATTTTTCTTTTTTTAGATCAAAATGGATCAAAAGTCACATTCTTCATACGTCTTTATCCTTGAAAAAACCGTGACGCGGTCATTGGACACATGGAACCTGACGGTTCGCTGTCGACTCTGTGGTCTGTGTGCGAGTTTGTGAATGGGAGGAAGAAAGAAGAAAGACGTGTGTGTCTGATCTCTTGGCTTCTGATTGCCTTTCTTTTGTGGGAATGAGAACCGACACATAAGGAAGCAGCAGTCAGACTCTGCTGTGTGTGTCTCTGCGTGTATTTGGGTGTCAAATAGACTGGCAGCTTGAACTCATCTATATTTTCCCACAGGTCTTCACACGACTCTTCCTCCTGAATCTGGGGCAAGGAAACCGAGCCTCAGATACAAGAAGCCGGAACCTGGACCTTGTGTGTCGGTCGATGTTGATCACAGAGTGAATGTTAGTTTGGGCCCAGAGCTCCTTGTACGTGCGGAACAACCATTTAGAGTTTCACACACCTGAAGAATCTACACTAAGAAGCATTTAATTTAAGTTCTTATTAGGATCCAGGATGTGATGAGATAGAGAGAGAAGGAGTAAGACGCCCCCTTCACGTAGGTGAAGGTTGACGTTGGCGAATTGAAATCACAGAAAATCTGACGACTTCTTCTTTGACAGCAACAATAGTAATAATAATACTAAACCTAATTTCCAAAGCACCTTTTCCAAACCACAGTTACGAAGAGGCTGTACGGAATAAAATACGCAAGCGCAAAGGTGGGAAATCATAAACAAGCTAAAAATGAACAAGCATGAATTATTAAAGTTTATATCCTTGTAAAAATAAAATAGAAATATAGAAAATAAAAACTATAAGAAAAATCTAAGCTATAAAATAGGGTGAGAATCTGTCCCCGTCTTTTCAACACAGATGATTTATGATGATCCAACACAATAAGATCAGGGACACATCAACATTCCTGAAATCGTCTGACAGGTTTTGTTGAAATGCTGAAGGGAGGTGTGTGTGTGTGTGTGTGTGTGTGTGTGTGTGTGTGTGTGTGTGTGTGTGTGTGTGTGTGTGTGTGTGTGTGTGTGTGTGTGTGTGTGTGTGTGTGTGTGTGTGTGTGAGAACTTGACGACCCATGAGAAGCTTCGGCTCTGTTCAAACTTCAAAAATCAGGGCACGCAACGGCAAAGATTTAATGTTGAGTAATGTAACATGTTAATTTAAACTTTGATCATGATTGAATCTCTAACAATGTAACTTCAATGCTTCTGTTTCCTGTCGAACTGAATGAGTGTTGGCCTGTACTCCAGTCACAGTAATCTTATTAGTCCAGACAGTGTGATAGTAATTAACTATTCAGGCAAATGACTGATGAAAGGAAGTACTTTGATGTTTAGAAAGATGTGCAAATGTTTCCCTGAGAAGTCAGGGTGTTGCTCGACCAACTGATATATGATTTGTCTCAAAGAGGCTGATCGATAAGTTTGTTCCTCTCTAGGAGGAGCTTGAAGATGTTTGAAGTGCTGTTTTCCTGTATGTCATCAACTGTTTAACAACCCCCTCCCGAATGGGTGGGATTAGTCAAATGTATAAATATAAACACTGTCTTCTGTCTGGGTGCATATTACAAACTCAACTCTGTGGTATGCATCATGCTCGAGCATTTGACAACAAAAAATCTTGAATCTTGGATCTTGGATCTTGTTGTGACTTCATTCACCACCATCATGACCTGCACTTTAACCCTTTAAGTCTCAACTGTGCAATATTCTCTCACTGCACAGTTTTACTGTTCCTACAATGTAGTTTAGCTACATTCATATTTTTCTATATAGATATATATTCTTTGAGTGTTATATGTCGGACAGACAGTTAGTTGTACTTCCATCTTGAGGTGGACACTTGTTACTGATGTATTTCCTATTCATTAACATAACATTAACCAACACATACACACACAGACACACAACCAGCAGGTGATCTAACGCAGAAGCAAGCTGCAAGTGTCTGTCGCTCTATATCGCACACTCTGTATCCCTCTATCATTCCTTACCTCTCTATCAGTCTATCACTATCTCTCTATATAACTCTCTGTTTGTGTGTCTATCTCTCAATATCTCTTTCTCTCCTCACCACAAAGACGAAACGAATTAACAACCATAATAAGATGAATAAAACCAACTGTTATTTTCGTGGCTGAGACAAAACGAATGTGTGAATCACTGAGCGTCTGAAGCTTTGATTGAGGCAGAAGGTCGTCTTCATCACAGAGACGAAGAACAAAGGACTCGATGGACGATGACGCCGCAGGGAAACTAAAGACACAAATGGAACTATTCTCCTTTTCCAGTGATAATGAATCAAACAGTCGAGGATACTTCGTTATTGGGGAGTGAAAAGTGGAACGTTTCACCTTCTGCTTCCCAAACGACAGGAGCTGCTAACAGGAAGAGGTGTGGAGCTCTGCTCATGTTTGTTCTGAAGACGTAAGTAGACGTCTAAAAGTTGAGTTGTGTCAAAAGTTTGAGCTGTTTCAACCTTTTAATTTGAGTTTGACACTAACAATCATTTTATTATTGAATAAATACATTTGGAGTTAATTACTTGATTGTTGAGTCAAATCAGATCATTTAAATTCATTTGTATCACCCTGGTGTTTTGGTCCAAAAGTAAAAAATATATTTGTTCCTGTGTGTGTGTGAGAAATTGAATGGTTGTTTATTTCACACACACATGGTGAAGCAGCATGAAATGGTAAATTGACAGCTGAGGAATCACGAGTGGATGTCACAGTGAACGAGCTCGGAGCAAAGTGAATGGATTTGTTGGTGTGTGTGTGTGCACAGCGGGAGATTGGCTGTCGTATTTTATTCTGGCATTCATCGGTGTCACCCATCTGTTACACAGTGATGCCAGGTGGGCAAAGAGAGTGGCAAGAGTGTGTGTAAATATGTCTCTGAGCCTTTGTGTGTGTGTGGATAAATAAGCTCAGTGGGGAGTCAGACGTGCGTTCATACTGTAGTTGTTTTGAATTTAGTTTTTATATGGTTTCCTGGACCCAAATTCCAGACACACTACAAAGCAGTAAATAATATTTAATAACAGACAGGTTGAGAGGCTTATTTGTCAAGTTCACAGGAAACTCAGGTCTATTCAGTCCAGTTTCTTCATCAAATCTTCCCTTGTTTCCATTAGAGGACGGTCACAAAGCACAACCCCATTGAATAATTGTGCGTTTGATTCCCGGACCTGTAAATGACCCTCATCCTTCCCGGTGACTTCCTCTGTCTGTATCGCTCTGCTCTGACCCATCAGGACGTCCTGACTCTGAAGTGACGGATCAGGAAGCGACAGCCTGTTGTTGAAACCTCCACTGAAACGGCAGAGCAGAGCTGCCGGGGGGGGGGGGGGGGGGGGGGGATGCATCCGTGTCCGGGGTTAAGACCCTGTATCGACAACAATCAGAGAGGATCATGGGTCGGAGACATGGCGGCTTTGAGAAACGTTACCTAAATTGGAAAGGCAGCGGGATCGACGTGGGAGTTTTGTGTGTGTTTGTGTGTGTTTGTGTGTGTTCACCCGGAGACGTTGACATGAAGCAAGGTTTCGTAGTTCACAGCCCACTCGCCTCTCGGAGCTCGGATGAGTCACGCTGTCGATTGCTCCGTGCACAGAGAGTCGGGCCCGTGGTTAATATTCTTCCTCTGGCCGGCGGACGCACAGCGGCAGGTTCCTCGTCTTCCTCAGCGGAGACATGTGGACAAAGTGCAAGTGCTGATTGAGAGTGAGGACATTTAGTCCCGTCCTCACTTTCTCTAAAAAGCTGTTTGAGGGATAGGACTTGGATTTAAGGTTAATGCTGAGGTAAGGGTCGGGTTGAGTGGTGCGGGTGGGATGGATAATGCATCTGTGAGTGAAGAACATGAGCATGTTTTCTAGAAAGGTAAGAAAAGAT
The DNA here is from genome assembly GCA_016801935.1 of Platichthys stellatus. Classification (NCBI taxonomy): domain Eukaryota; kingdom Metazoa; phylum Chordata; class Actinopteri; order Pleuronectiformes; family Pleuronectidae; genus Platichthys; species Platichthys stellatus. The sequence goes on along the minus strand of CM028878.1, from coordinate 1,687,278 downwards.
GAATAATACGTCGTCTTGTGGGACGTCTGTAGAAACTATGGTCTCGTCTTCGGCAGCAGAAACAGTCCGACACCACATGAGCCTTTTTAATCACGTGGTCATAATCGCACATTATTTGTTTTAAGCTTTCAGAATAACTCCGCAGATCCAGGAGTTTGAGACTTAGAATTCAAAATGAGAGCAGCACCTTGTTATCATTTAAATCAGGCCTCATAGGAAAGGACTGGTCCAGGATCCGACTCCTAGACTCTCATCAATCATCAGCTTCCCAGACAAACGTCTAGTCGCAGACTCTGAGTCAGTTTCGCTTCACCAGCAAGGAAAACGGGTGAGAGCATTGATGTGCATGTACTGCTTGTACTTCTAAGTGTTATTTGTTAATATTTAGCACCTTAATAAAACCTCCACCTCGTGCAGCCGTTAAGTCTTTAAACTTTAAAAACAATATTTCTGGTCCCTGGTTGGTCGTAACAAAGCCTCTTTATTTTTTCCCTCTGAGCTTTTCTAACGTTCACTGCTCTGTCCGTCGTCTTCAGGGGAATAACACTGGGGGGGTGACTCATCCGATTTTAAAGACGCATCGTAAAAGAGCCTCGCTGTCTTCTCCAACTCCTCTTTTGTCTCGATTGGTCCCTGAAGTCTCGGTCTTCCCCTCTCAGCTCTCTGCACTTTAGTGTAAAGATGCGTCCAGGAGGTCGGGGCGGAGGTGGTTTATTTTTTAATTTTAGCCACACGACCTGCGTACAAAGACTTTCTCTCCCAAATGAGGCGTCCACTCTTTGAAGTGGGTTCCAGCGGCTGCACCTGGGTGATTGCCGTCATCAAAGTGGAGCCCATTCTCGGACACCTTCGCTATTATTCCGTTTTTTGAAGCGTGAATCATCTGTAATTTAGAAAAACGGGCGAATCTGAGGAAGGGAAAATAGATGAAGTGTCCTCGTCTGTGACAGAGATGCTCTGCCTCCGCCTCAGGGCGCACATTCATCCCAAAAATGTGATCTCACTTTAGTCTAGATTCTGTGTCTGAACCACAGACTGAATAAAGATGGACGACACGGGAAAGACGTCTGAGCAGCGATCAGAGGGCGGAGCCACAGTATCACAGCATCAAGTAAAGACCCAATGACAGAAAGCATCTTTGAGAAAAGTGTACTCTGTCTTTTTAGTGTTGCCCTGTTCCCACCCACTAACATGGGGAGAGCAGGATTTAGGAGCTATACTGCTGTCAGCCACCAGAGGGTGAGCACGCTTTGGTTTCATGTTTGCAGAAGGGATTGAAGCAGCGTCATGCTGCAGAAAATCTGACATGATGCATTTGAATAGAAATCTGGCTGAAGAACGTGATGCTTACAGCAAGTACCATCTGTGTGTGTGTGTCATTGTGTGTGTGTGTGTGTGGGGGGGGGGGGGGGGGGTTGCGTGTGTGTGTGTGTTTGTGTGTGTGAGCCTCGATCTCATTTTGTCACTGATCAGGGAAAATGTCATTTGAATTTCTCATGTGTTTAATTGAAACCTGTTTTATCCCCCATTTACCACACTCATCTACGGAGGATTATAGATGAAGAGGAGGAGGAGGAGGAGGAAGAGCTGGAGAAGAGGGGGAGATAAGAAGTTTGGAGGGAGGAGGAGGAGGGGAGAGAGGAAAAATAGGATTAAATACAGGAAGATCAAGTTATTATTATGGTTAATACTCAACAGTTGTAATCACAGCAGCTCATTTCCCAGAAATCATCAACCAGTCAGCGCTGGTTGTTGCTCATGGTTTTTGTGTGGGTGGAGCTCTTCTCTTTTTCTGGCTGCAGACGGCCACCAGGGGGCGACCCAGATGTCTTGACTTCACGTTTGTGGAGTTCATGTCGTCCATCTTTACTCAGTGTGTGGTTTGTGTGTGTGTGTTAAAACATTTAGAGATAATTCAGTCTGATTAGTGAGGGTTGAGAAATCTGAGCGGAGACGGATTATTGATTCTTAAAAAGACGAATTCCACTTGAAGCTTTTCACAATGTGAAATATGTTTTCCCGTCTCTCGATGACTTGTGCAGCTGTGACGGACAGATGCTTCGTCCAATCACCTGTCAACCTGTCAATCTGTCAACCTTTCCTTTTTTCTAAAAGTTTCTGATGAACTCTCCACATATGTTTCTGGGTAACAAAGCATCTGGATGGATTAACATCACCAAAGAAAACTTTTGTGACTTATCTTACTGATTGTCAAACAAAGATCAGAGGAAACTTCTTTACTCTGAGATGTCTCGTGTGTGTTTGTGTGTCTGTGTGTGTGTGTGTGTGTGTGTGTGTGGCAGCTCAGAGATGCTGTGCAGCTTTTCATGCAGATTGCGGCTCACGCCTCGTGTGTTCACGGCGACCAGGAGGAAGACATTGATGTCTGATTGGCCAGATGCTCCTCTGGCTGCCGTGAATCTAACGAGCCCAGAGATCTGAGAAGGTCTCACGCGTCGGTGAGTAATTACTGACATTTTCCCTGATGAGTGTCTCACACAGGAGATTCCAGGAGGATGAACATGTATTTGCAGCTTCACACCACGATCACACCTGGACAGTCTCTGATCCAGTCGTGAACCGACGGCAGTTTGAAGAAGGCTGTTATTTTCTTCCCTGCAGGAGGTCTCTATCTACTCATCGTGTGTGTGTGTGAGTGGTTGTGTGTGGTTGTGTGTGAGATTGTGTGTTGTACGAATTGCCTCCTTTATTGGAAAATTATCCGCTCCTTTTGGAAACAGACAATCCCATCTCCTGGTCTCACATTTTAATTTTGCAGGATGCTTATCTCACTGTGGCTTATTACACCAGTGACCTCTGACCCCAGCAGTGTCTGGAATGTGCAAACGCCACATTCATGCTTTTATTCTGAAGAAATATGAATTATATAGAAACACCTGAGGTTCTTGTCGGGTTAATTTGACCACGACTTCACGGTTTGTCCCGGACTAGATGATGTCTCCTCATGTGCTGCTTGGACACATCTGAGACTTTAACTACCTATCATATTAAATATATAACATCATGGTGCACACTCATTCTCAATGCTGATTGGCTTTCATGAAGTGAGCGCCGCGCCGGTGAAGATGATTAGAAAGCACTCTGATATCGATCCTCTTTGTGTGCACGTGCTAAACTCACTGTGACAACACTAATGTGTGTTGGTTTGATCTCGGATCGATGACGATGGACAAGAGAAACTTTTGGTGAGAGTTGATTCATTTTCATCAGCGCTTCTTCCCTAAAGTGAGTTTCTTTAGAATTGCTGGATGCAAACAAACTGTGACAGTCTCACTGATGACTGTGTGTGTGTGTCTGTGTGTGTCTGTGTTTGTGTGTGTGCAGACTGGGCCCTTTCAATCCATTACAGCAAATGAAAACAAAACAGCCGTAACGTCAGATCCTCTTCCCGTCATCATTCATTCTCCCTGTGGATCCTCACCCAGACACACATGCTCAACACAAACTCCATTTATCCATCACCACGCGTTCCCTAATCTGTTCGACCCTTTTCAGAATCAAATGTCTGAGACCAGACTGCGGCGGCTCGTAATCGATGGACGCGTCTGTGATTAAGGAGATTTTTCTACAGTCGCGGTGAAGTGACTCGACCTTGGAGAAGGTCACTGCCTCCGTCCACCCCGGTTCACTTTGAGTTAAAAAGTCTCAATCGCCCTCAGTCACTCGCTTCTCTAAATATTTTCCATGTGTTTTTAATGAAAGAATAATTAGTTCTCTCCTTGAATATAACATTTTTTTAATTATAATTTTTAAAGCATCCTCATTTTACCTCAATGGTGTATTCTTAGCGTAGCTGTAAAAATAATGTGTTGGTGAAGTTCGTCTCTCAAGTGTTGGGTTTTGTTCAGATATAACATTGCATTTAAAATATTTAACCTTTTTTTTATATTTAAGTGCTTCTCATCCGCCAGAAGAAAACAGCAACATGACTAATATTCCACTGTGATGTTGTTATGTGATATTTGAAAAGGTTTTATTATCATGACAGAGTAAATTACTTTTCATTCTGATGGTGGCGGAAGTGGAATTGTTGTTGAATGCATTGAATGGAATAACATCATGGTTATGGTGGAGTGGTATCCAGGTCACGTTGAAACTCACCCTCAGCCAATCAGTTGTCAGTCTCGGCTGTCAATCATGACGTCTCACCTTGGCCCATGTCCCATCTGCCAACACGGAGGAGATCCAGATGTTTTGGCTTGACTCTTGGGAGCTGCTTATATAAACAAGACCAGTTGTGTCCCTGTCAGACTGGTTGTTATAATGGGCGTGATAATGTACTTACTCATAGATGTATTTGTGGTATTAACAACCACAAGTGTGTGTGTGTGGGTGTGTGTGTGTGTGTGTGTAGGATCAGATCTCCTTTCCTGACTCTTGCTTTACGAAGGATACACCACAAAGTTTTCTCTTATTGCTCGATGTTCATATTCTCTATATGTGTTTGAGTTTTAAGTAAATTCAATGTTTGTGCCTCGGAGAGTCAAAGATTGTCGGGATAACAGGCACAAAACATTAAGTTAACTGAAAACACGAAGAAGCAAAGGTCATGTCGGCTCGGTTTCCCTCAGCAGGACGGATATCTTGTGTTCTCACTCAAATCTAAGCCGACAGCGTTGAACAGATTTAAACAAAAGAAGCTCCGAACATATTGAAGCTGAGATCCTCCCACTGGATGTGGCTGAGCACAAAGAAAAACCCATATCAGACCCAAGGCGTTGTTACCCCGGGTCCTTCTCTAAGCTCCAGTGCTTCCCCGCACGGTGATGAAATTAATCCCGTTTGTGTGTAAAAATAAAATAAAACTTTTGTGTGTTATCGGGATGTAAGCTTCTTATCCGGTGTCTGTGCAGCCGGCCCCGGAGCTCCTCGCTTTACTGGGAGGAAACGTATCTGCGAAGTTCTGTGGATGGAAACACACCAATTCAAACACCAGTAGTTTATGTTAATGTATTATTCGGTCAGTAATTTTTACGTTTGCCATTTATATGCTGCTAAATTCACAAAAACAACATAAAATAATAATTAATTCAAAATGAAATGAACAAGTGGAACAGATTACACACACACACATCGGAGTTTGAACCGTTTGGCTCGTGTGTGGTTTGGTTTTGCCCTTCATCACAAGTCGTTGTTCACTTTTTGTCAATGGGGGGGGGTCGCTCGCTCCCTCCAGCTGCTGCACAGACACAGTCCAACGCACAGAGAGCAGATGGAGCAGCAGTGGAAAGGTTCCTGTGAGTCTGTGAGGAAGCAGGAAAATGACATTTATAATCTGCTGCCCTTGTTTTCTCTGTGGCTGGAGCAGGAATCCGGTAGCAGAGGGATCCTCAGGTTATTTAAACACATGTAAACTAATTTCCTGTCGCCGGTGGAGGAGTTTGTTTTCTTGTTTATTTGTTTCTTTGATTTCTCAGAGAGTAATTCCTCCATCTTGATGAAGAAACTCTGAATTTAGTGAATTTGAATATTTGTTTTAAACGGAGACTGTTGGGCCTCGGTGCCCTTCTCGTATTTTGAGATGAGACCGAAGTGGAAGACACTGGAGTATTCGTCCTACTCTGTAGCTGCAGGTACGTTCGTCCTTTATATGCCGGGAGGGTAATGATGGAGGAGCAGCAGCTGGTGGAAGCAGGTGAACACAGTCTGGTGATTAACCAGTGAATTCAGAGGGACAACTACCAAATGGCACAAGAGCAATGGCGGCGGCCCAGTTTCCGTCCCGGAGCGTGATTAGCGTAAGTGGTTGAGTGTAACTGGGACTGAAACTGAGGAATGGGGGGCGGCACTTTGGGAAATCACATGTTTCCTGAACTGATCAATTCCTGTGTCCAGTTTAGTGCCCGGCTCCTATTTCACAGGAGAGCAGATTAACTAATATAAATCTTTTACATTAGCTTTATTAGCTGTGTATAGGCTGCAGGGTTCTGACGTCAGGAAACTCCTGCCCGACCTCAGAGGGAAGATATACGGCCCTGGAAGATAAATCCACTGTCCCATCCTTCCTCCAAGATCTGTGGAAAACTGTTTGGTACTTTTTGTTAAATCCTGCTGACGAACAAACAAAGTGACGGAGGTGAAAACGTAACCTCCAGCTCTCTGTGGTTCATGGTCACAGTCTGAATTCCCTCCCTCACTTCTTTTTTGCAGGGATCAGCCGCTCATTGACATGAGGATTTATTTTGAGCCTATAAATAATTAGGCCTGTCAGATCCTCCGAGATACACGGCTTTGTTCTGTGCCTCGTTCGGAGGGCAGGTGTGTTTTTACAAAGCTCATATTTACTGGAAAACATCTTCCCTGGAGCAGATTTGATTCAGAGCAAGCCAAGAAAACACAAGTGTGGGAGGAGAGGAGATGGAGAGAGTGATAGAGGGGGAGAGGGGGAGAGGAGATGGGATGTGAAGGGGGTGCAGGTGCACAAACCCCTCGCTCTGATCTCTCTGAATCGAGAACACACACACACACACACACACACACACACTTGCAGGCTGAGCTCCGGCCAAAAACGTGATGAATTCCCCGACGTCTTGGTGACAGATAAGAAGATGAGACAATCGCTCAATGTCATCGGGCGGCAAAACCCGAAAGTCACAGTTGTTCCTTTTTTGTTCCGCAAGCTCAGCTGCGTGTTGCTGTTGTGTCACTCTCAGCCGTCCAGGTCCCATCCACTAACCTGGAGGAGGCATCCAGGCAGACTGGGACTCTGCGGTAAACAGGCTGCTGTCGGTGAAGAGGACATTTAATTGAGCGGCTGTTCGCTCGGCGTCAGGTGCAGAGTCGCTGGCGGAGATGAAGTCGTGCTCGTCATGTGACTTTGTTGCATATTTAAATCATTTTTTCATACACTTCACAGACTCACACACTCTGTGCAGCAGCTGTCCCCCAACGTTGTTCAGATTTGATACTAAACCAGTAGAACACTACTGGTGAAGCGCTTCTTCATTTGAGCAGTGGATCAAATAATTGCATTTTATTTTTACTGCATAGTTTTGACGACCAAAAAGTCAAAAGTTACAGAAACACACACAAACACACCGGCAGGGTTATAAAGCAGGTTTCTAGAGTTAGACTTAGACCTGATGATGCAGCAGTTTCTGTGCAAGAAACACTTTGCTTTCTTTATTTCTTATTTATACATGTTTATCAAATCAAGGGTCCTGCAGAAAATGGTTATTTGGCAAATGCTTTTTATCTCTTTGTGCGAAACAAAGTTGTGCTCACCAACCAGTAAATCCGATTTGGTGTTTTGGCAGTGTTCTCGCTCCCCAGTACGGAGGCCTGAGTGTTGGTGGGACGAATCGATGGTAATGAAGTGTTGTTTGAATTCTTTCCAAGAGCTGGAAGCCAAAGTTTCTCAGTATAGTCTCCGTCCACCCGCCCA
>CM028878.1:1647301-1664975 GCA_016801935.1 Platichthys stellatus | reverse complement strand
CTCACCCTTCTCCTCTCCTCCCCCTGTCTCCTCACTCTTCTGCTCTCCTCCTCCTTTCTCCTCACTCTTCTCCTCACTCTTATTCTTCCTCTCCTCCTCCTGTCTCCTCACTCTCCTCCTCTTCTCCTCCTGTCTCCTCACTCTTCTCCTCCTCCTTTCTCCTCACTCTCCTCCTCCTCTCTTTTCCTCTCTGAGTCGTGTCCCGTCTGACCGACAGCTGTGGCGATCACACAACTTCAGCTTTCTCTCGTTTGCTAAGTGGATTTGATGAAAGAGGAGGAAGTGTGCGCACCCAGACTCGCCCTGTGACCTTAAACCTCTGAAATCCATTTATGACAAACTTGATTTTTATATAAAAAAAACCTGCTCCATGAATAACGCGGTGATGTGAATCCCGCAGATTAAAAAAAGGCGAGCCTCGTCAGAACACGGATTACTCTCCATCCCACCAGGCAGCGTGGGTAATAAAGAATACTAAGTGTTCCAGTTCATGCAGCTCTGGACAAGAATTAGCAAAGATGCGGGTTAGAAGAACACGTTCATGTCTCACCCTAAAAAACTCTAAATTTAAGAAAAGTGGTGAATGCTGAATTGCTGAATTACTCATTCGCACAATTTAGGAACAAATCTGTTGGAACAAATGGTTCTTGCATGAGGCCAAATGTTCTTTTTGTCACTCAACTGGTGTTGATCTGGTTAAAAAGGAAACAGATTGAACATTACTTTCCAAAAAAAGCTCTCGTTTGTTATCCCCAAACGCTCAGAGACAGTTGTACCCACTTCATTTACATACTTTCATTAGTTCTGGGTCATAATCAGCATGAGAACAACTCGTGATTCACGAAGGAATCAGCTAATTACACAGCGAGTGGCTCAAACGTGCTGGAAGCTGCGAGAGGAGCATCTGAAGTGGTCAGAAGACGTGTGCGCTCAGGAAAGAAATCAAAATGGAGAGAAGTGGAAATGAAGTGTCTGAGGAAATAAAACAAAAAATAGATATTTAACAAGAAGCAGAAAAGGAAGTTGATTTTAAAAATAAAGCCAAACCGACTGCAACAGGTGTGAGAGCATCACAGAGAAGCAAACTGCCCCCCCGAGGGAGCAACACACTCAGAATAAAGATGTTGGTGCAAAGACGTCTGATGTCTGCCTGGAATTTAAAAAAGCTTCAACATGAGAAACACGGAGTTGCTCCTCAGTGGAGTTAACATGAAGCTCGTTAGCAGCAGTGAAGGTCAAGTTCAAGGTCGAGGAGAATAAAAACAGGACTCTTACTCTGGTCTTGTATTATATTGTATTATCATGTATTATCGGCTTCTGCTTCTTTCTTATTTCTAATATGGTTCATGTTCCAGACTGTTTGGCCCCAGAGGAGCTTTAAGAACTCATGATGGTCATTTCTACAGAGCACAGAACCAAATGCAAACATCCAGGGAGGCTGCAGGAAGTGTGTTTCACCGCTTGAACCCTCTGAGGGATAGAATTTAATATTTACTCGAATAAATCTCGTCACTTTTCATCTTTATGTATGAGTCTGAGTCCTGTCACTGATTTCACATGTATTTATTTTGGTCTCTGCAGGTTTTACATGATGAAACATGTTCCAGCAGCAGCGAGGGCCGCACGTTCGATTCCCACTCAGGAGGAAGACGAGGAGCGCGGCATGTTTATTAATGTAAGAGCTGTGGAAGGCACATGGACACGCGTGTGCCTTTCATTCACTCACACAAGCTACTGCACTGACATGTTTCTCAAACACACACACACAGACACACACATGGCCGGATACACACGTTTTCACACTCTACTTTTGCGGAAGATGTCGCAAAAATAGAAATATTCACTCAACACCCACATTGGAGAACATATAGAACGATGAATATGCCCCCAACACACACACATCAAATCACGCACACACACACACAGGCATATTGAGTGTGTAGGCAATGACAGGCACTAGGACGACGTGAGGGAATAGGAAGGGTGTGAGCTGACAAGAATTCCTCCACATGCCTTCAGGAACCTATATACACTATGTATTTATATATATATATATAGTGTGTGTGTGTGTGTGCGGGTTTGTGGCAGAAACAAAAGAAATGTAGGCAAAGCAAAGGAAGAAAAGATTGTCCTTCAATCACTTCTTTTTAAGAAAATTGCATAAAAAGCTTTAAAGTCTCAATATTTCATGTCCCATTTTTTTTAATTTGTGAGTTTTTTTTGTATAATTCTGCCAACAAACAAACCAACAAACAGAGAAGTGAACAAGGGTGAAAACACAAGTTAGTTGTTGCAGGATGTTGGTTCATGACCTCAGTTGTTGACCTAAGTTAAGCTCAGGTTGTTATTTCTGCTCTTTGCGTATTGACACAGTGTTTGTGTTGTGTAAGGCCTCACGCTGACGCAGCTGAAGCAAACACACGCATCACTGTCACAGCTTTTTAAAAGTGTGTGTGTAGCCAAACACAAAGCAAACACACACAGAAACCCTGAGTGACTTTAGTTGTGTTTCTTTGTTGTGTGTGTGTCCGTCAATATCTGTTTATGTTTGTTTGCATGATCCTCTCTCTCTTTCTCACTCTCTCTAATTAACAACCACTTCTGTGTGAACGTTGTCCATTATGTATGAGGACCTCAGACACACACACACACACAGACACACACACACACACACACACAGACACACACAGACACACATCTGTCTCTCACCCTTGTTTGCTCCTTCCATCTGCCTGTGGCTTCCCTCAGGGCTTCTCCACACACACACAGACACACACTCACTTATTTATACACATGTTTATCTCAATTAAGACGCAGCTCTGATGTGTCTTTGTGTGTCTTTGTGTGTCTTTGTGTCTCTTTGACTTGAACCTGCTCGGATCTCGTTCTCTGGCTCTTCACAGCAGACCTCCATAATAAAAGACAGAATATTGTCTCATTAAATAAAAGCAGAAACATTTCTCCATGTCTAATTTAATTTAGTTTGAGTTAAGTATACAAACAAATTCCATCTGTTATAATTACGGCTACATTTAAAATAGATAAGATGATATATAAATGAAATTGGAACTCTGTCCTTCCTCCTCAGTAATAGGAGTTTAATTGTGATGACACATTTTAAATGATGAAGTATTGAATCATCAAACTTGGTTCATCTCTCAAAGCAGAATCCTTTTAGGGATCAGATTCTCTTGGGGCAGGTTTCCTTCTTCGTCCCTGTGGTGACGCGGTCGAGCTGAATGGTTTCACTCCGGTGAATGGTTTCCTGTTTGCCATCACTCAGCCTCGGTCGATTCAGCCACTGGAGAACAATGTGGTGATGTGACCGTCGACACAAGACAAATGATTTCCTCTCTTTGCATCGATCAGCGGTTGGACTGTGCACGAGAGACACAGAGAGTGAAGAGTGCACGTGTTCACTTTCAGGTACAAGTGTGTATTTGTGTGTGTGTGCACTGTGTGTGCAGGTGACTTATTGTGCGACTCACAAGGTGGATATTAAATTCGTCTTCCGGCCTAATTAAAATCCGCTGTTTCCACAAGGGCAGAACTCATTATTGTATTTAGAGACGGGATGAAAACAAACGGCCGGACGCGTTTGTGAGTCGATGAAAAGCTCTTCATTCCTCTAATGAGGAAGGAGGCGTCCTTCATGGAGCTCAACGTTAAACCTGGAGACGGGAATGAGAGAAAGCTCAGGCTGGTCTGGGGGATTTATTAAAAGTTTTATTCATCATCAATCATTTATCTTATTAGCTCTAAAGAAATATAACAAATCAATTGTAATTGAAATGAAATTGATTTTAACAAAAACACACAAAGCTGAGTCTCTCCCATCGAACATCGCTGCATTAGACACTAAAGGCAAAGATCTGCAACACAACAACAAAGACCTGGAACCACACAAGGCTCAGATCATTGAGAGGCAATAAAAACAACAACAAAACAACCGCTGCATTGAAAACTATTAAAGTGACGACAGCAGCATCGGGTTTTACAGGAAGCTCTGTGTGAGTGTGTCTGACCACCTGAGGCCTCGCGCTGCCTCTGAGGAACAGGATCTGGTTTCTAAAGATGAAAACACAGGATGAGTGGAGTGCTCGGTCACAACTTTACACTTAGAGCGAGCCGGAGAAGCTTCTGGAGGCTCTTTGATGCTGGATGCAGCTATTAGCGATAATGTGCGGTGAACCATTTGCAGAGCAGCCGGGAAAATGTGCTTCAACAGATCTTTCCTCGTTTTTTTTTTTGCTGTAAGTGATAACGGAGCCAGAGAGGAACATGAGGGCCGACAAAGGAGAAGAAGAAGGTCAATTTAGCATATTCATGTCCTCATGTGGTTTGAGCACGTTGGACAGAATCTAGCTGTTTCTGGCTTATCGTTTTATTTTGAAGGGCAGCTGCGATATAAGCTCTGGCTTGTGCCTGTTATGCATGACGTTATTTGCTGACTTCTTTGTGGACTCATGGTGTGACTTCATATAAGTGGTGGATCGACGGGTCACGGTCAATTCACATGTGCAACATCCACAGACTCCTGATTAAGCTTCTTCCTCCAGGAGAGGAAATGTCCGACCGTGACGCTGAGGGAGGAACAGAGCAGAAGTGAAGGAAGACGAGAGGGAGGAGTAAAATGAATCACCGGCGACTCATTCATCCTTCTGGGGGAATTAGTGATGGATAGACGGCTGGATGGAGTGATGGGAGGGAGAGGAAGATGTGACAGCTTTTCAACAAAGAGACCCACACACACACACACACAGACACACACACAAACAAACACCCGCAGGGCCATTGATTTGTGCGCCGTAAGTGCTATGTGATTGGTCCCGCTGTGCGACAACAACCCTGTTTACCTTGACGGAGGGGTGTGTGTGTGTGTATGTGTGTGTGTGTGTGTGTCGGCGTCTCCATGTGTGGGTTGCCAACACGTTGTCGGTGTTGTTACGGCACTCTGTGTGTGTGTGTGTGTGCAGATAGCAGCCGCAGCTTGATAAGCACCCGGGGAACGAGAACGCCGCAGAGCAATTATTCTGAATGATCGGAAGGCAAGAGGAGAGGAGGAGGAGGAGGAGGAGGAGGAGGAGGAGGAGGAGAAGAAACACAGGGGGGTAGGTCAGATGAAAAGAGGACAAAGAGGGATGAAGATGACGCAAGGAAAGGAGCGAGAGAAGGAGACAATCTAGTGGAACGTGGAAAGTTGAAAATGAATAAATGGCAGGAAGACGAGGGGACGATTGATGAAGAGTAAACCGGTGTCTGACGAAGAGGAGAGGAATTAGTCTGTGTGTCGATATGAACGATGAACTCACCACATCTCCCTGTGTCTGCCTCTCGTCCCCCCCCTCTTCCATCCCTCTGTCAGCTGCTCCTGCCTCGTCTCCCCTCCCTGTCACTCTCTCTCTCTCCTGTCAGTCGCCCTGATGGGAGGATGAATCAGAGCGTGAAGAAGGCCGACACCGTTGGGGGATCAAAAAAAATAAAATTCACTGGAAACCCCGACACTCTTATTTTCTCCAGATTGAAAAACTGCAGAGATTGGACGTGTCGGGAGGATGTTTGAGGGAGAACCCCCCCCCCCCCCCCCCCCCCCCCGAGAAGGATGATGATATTCAATAACGCCCATGATGCCGTCTGTCGGCTTCAGTTTCCGAAGAAGCACCGGAGCTTCGGCTCGGACTGAATCCTCCTGGCACTCGTGTTGTGGGCGTGAAATGATTTATGGAGTTGATATTAGATATTAAACATCTGTATCTGCAACGAGCTGCTGTCATCGTCCATAAGAAAGACCAGATATTGATGTCCATAAGCTGTGGTGATGTGTTTCCTCAGAGATGGATTCTGTCCTGACAGCTGAGACGGAATCGGTCCAGCACACAAACCCTGGCTCCATCGTACAGATCCTGGCTCAGATGTTCTTGGCTCCATCTTTGTTTACTGTCTATTGTCTCTAAGTATTAACTCTTGTGATGGGCTGGTCACCTGACCCCCCCCCCCCCCCCCCCCTGTCGCCCTCAGAGGATGACGTGCATTATGGATGGAGGGATTGGAGCATTCGCAGCCACCATCTAAAGTTTCATTCAAGTGCCTCCATCACCCTCCGGCATCTTTGCATCTTAGCGTGTGTGTGTGTGTGTGTCTGTGTGTGTGTGTGTGTCTTTGAGGTGCATCTTTGAAGCCTATTCAAACTGGAGGACACCAGCGTTTCCAAAGGTTTCAAACGTTCTGCTCCTCACTAGAAAGTAACACAAGAGCTGTGAGGACGAAGGGCCTCAGTCTTTACTGGGTCACATGGTGTTAGTTTGTGCACTCGTGATAATGACGTAACCCCTCTGCTCTGTGGAGAACTCGTCTGAGAGCTGCTACAAATACTTTCCCCGTTTTAGCTCTTTTCTGGGACCACTTGGCCGAGCGACAGCGGCACCGCTCTCTTGTTCTTTTGCTCTGTCTCGGTGGTTTCCTCTGCCGACAGACTGTTCCCTGCTCGTTCCCATCTGATGCCAGCTCCGTCTTCCTGTCTGTGGTTGGCAGCATTTTTTTATTTGGTTCATTTTCTGTCTACTTACGCCCAATTCTCTCTCCCAGTCTCCTCAGCTCGAGTTATCTGCTATCATCACATCTTCTCTGCATTTAGCTGCGTTCAGACCTGCACTGTAGTAGCACTGTATTATCCACACGTGCTGAACGTGAGAACGCAAATGTCTGTATCAGTTGCTCCAGACATTCTCTGGAACTTCTCCTGCTACTGTTAAATGTCCCCAAAAAGATGTCAGAGTCCAAGAGGGCAGCAGGAAACTGTCCGGGTTGACAGGGTGTCTCACACGTGACGGATCTTTGAGCTCGTTTATTTTCAACCACAGCATGAAACCTGAAAGCAGCTGAGCCATTTCCTGCAGGACTGAGAGATTCCAGCGACATAGACAGTTCTGCACAATCACACACACAAAAAAAACACTAGCACACACTCAAGAAAAACTCTCTCTATGCAAAAAAAATTCTATAAGTACAAATACACAGCGTTAGAGCTGCGCTGTCGTCCCTCATGAATCAACCTCTTCCGCCTTGTTTGTCAAGTTCAATAAAGCAGACGTGTATTTGAAATGTCTCCTTTATCTTGAACTGCCAAGTCCCACTAATTTACATGGGCTGTAATATTTCCATATTAAACATGACAGTGCCGTGACTGCAGGATTTCTTGGTAACCTCATGTTTTATATTCAGAGTTTGTGCAATTGAAAGGGATTTTTATTTTATTTCTATTTTCAAGGTTGTTTTAAAAAGACCTGAAGCTCTGAGAGATGGTTTAAATATATTAAAGGAATTTCATCATCACAGCAGGATGATGGAGGATAATTATAAACTTTAATACTGAAACCAGAGGCGGATGTTATTACCTCCGCCAGCGAGTTTCCATCTGTGTTTGTCTGGTGGTTGTTCGCAGGAGAGCAGCGTCTTTAGCTGGCAGATATTGAGTTGGTGTAATTTTACTGCAGGTCTGGATTCTGTTGTTTGTCCGTGTGGACGTTCTTTCTCTATCCACACCACTTCTATATTTAGTCAAATCTCATGAAACGCTCAGTACACATGATGCATTATGCTCCTTTTTGCTTTTCTATATCAGCCGGCCAGCAGGCGTTGTGCGTATCGCTACGGTAATTGGTCCAACTTGTGCACCTTCATTACGAATAGATGTGAGCTTGTTGTTTCAGCTGAGCACTTCACCGAGGAGGACTCGTCTGCGTTGGTTCGGCTGCTGCTTTAATAACTACTGGACGGATTCTCTCAATCTTTAGTGGGAGGAGGTGGAATGAGTCGGGAGAGAAGCTTTAAATGTGGGTGTGGATCGGGATCAGAGGGAATTCTGGGGAATAAGGGCATCACATATCAATATTTTGAGTTCTCATATCAATGTATTGGCTAAAATTCTTTATAAATCAATGTATATACTTAATTATGTTAGGGGTTATATTGTAAAGAGAAAGAATTGGCTAGATTTGCTTCCGATAGAGCAGGAGGAGTGCGCCCTGCTGGACAAACTAAGCAATGGCACCTTGTAATCATTTATTTTGTGTCTTTTTCTTAATTATGTGAAATAACGAATACATTTCATATCAGAGCAAAGCAGACGACACGTTTGATGATATCGATATATATCCGTGATTGGCCCTCTGACTTATTAGTCAGGCTTGAATTGATGCCACGCCTCCTCCCATCGTTCTCTCCTCTCTGATGAAAGCACCAATTGCTGCCGAGCTCTTCTCAGCTTCAAAGCCACTCGTCATTAGAGAGCAGAACCGTGACTCCACTCAACCACACCTGAGAACCTTGAAGAACAAAGTGCTTTTAATTCATATTTCATCACCTTCCAGGGGCGTGCAGCCGGGTCACTGTAAGTTAACGTGACATCAGGAGGGAGAGAGTGAATTTGTAATAATCCGTCGGCCGAGAAGCCTTTGATCACTTTGTCGAGTCTGGGGAGAAAACTGGAGGCAAAACGTAGCCGAGGTCCCGGCTCCCTCTCGTTCACCTACACTGAATAATGCTGCATGAGTTCATTTCTATTATGTGGATCCAAAGCAAAAGGGACTATTTCTGTCCCTTTTGATCCTGGTAAGGTCGAACAATATGGCACAACAATCCCTAATTCTGAGCCCAGAGCAGAAGGTTCGATGTGTCTTAAGGCCTCAGTATGCTTCTCCGAGTCCGTTGCGGAGTGACGGACAGACGGATCGGACGAACACTTTTTGATTTATAGTTCTACGAGCCTTTTTGTTCCGAAAACAATTCACCCCAGAACAGTAGTTGGCGCAACGGAAGTCGAGCTTATAGAAGCCTACCTCATGAGGTATGTAGAAGAAGACCACGCTGGTTTATTTACGTCCTCCCGGCTCCTCACACACAGTGAACGATGGCAGCTAACAGAAAAAGGATGTTGATGACACAACAGTTTTTGCTGAAATAAAGTGACACCCAGCGGGTCATAATGTTAACGCAGCGGTTCCCCGGTCTTGTTTCCAAACTGCGTTGCTAATTCAACAGCTGCAACAGCTTGAAGCTACACGGAGGCAGCTAGCTTCCCCCCAGCTTCCACACACAGTCAGCACGGACACCCGATACTAACTACTGCCAAGTGTTTGCTTCTAAACTGACGGTGTTTGAGAAACAGTGTCATGACAGCCGTGGGATTAAAGTCAGCGGGTTTTTGTGCTGTTCCCACCGCAGTTAGCATGGTGGCTAGCCCGCTATCCCCGTTATCAGAGTTCGTTATAACTGTATGTGACCGTACACACATGCCGTAAGTGCTCTAACCAGCCACCGTCAGCCGGACAACGCCGCTGGCTTAACACACTTGTCACATTAATCATAGAGTCGTAGTTATTATTTAGGTTTATTGTGATTTAGGGAATGAAACAGGAAGTTTGAGGTCCGGAAATGATGTTGTCCCGAAATGCTGGCGTTAGCGGACCAATCACAGCCAAGGGCTATCCGTGGGTCTCCGCCATGCCGACGTGTAGTTAGAAAAATCGGAGCCCCGGAGAGGGCGTTCCACGTTGGAGAAGGCGGTCCTATCTGTCTGTGTCCGTCAAAACGGAGAAGCATAAATTGGCCTTTAGTTTGAAAGAATAAATGCATCTGATCAGATTACTACTTATTGGTTGTTTTCACTAAAATCTGTAACTCAAGTGCACAGGCTTCGGATTCAATTATAGACTTTAATGACACACT
This sequence comes from Platichthys stellatus, assembly GCA_016801935.1. Taxonomy (NCBI): domain Eukaryota; kingdom Metazoa; phylum Chordata; class Actinopteri; order Pleuronectiformes; family Pleuronectidae; genus Platichthys; species Platichthys stellatus. The sequence continues at coordinate 1,655,249 of CM028878.1, read as the reverse complement.
CAAATCAATCAGATTACATACGTCATTTTCTTTGCATTTTAATTGTGTTTATAGAATATGAAAGATACAATTTGAACATGTAGAATCTTTCCATGTATGTAGCCCTGTGTACCAGAATAGAACCGTAGACAACCATCGATTGTGTCCAGAATTAATGAAAAGCATAGAAAACAGAACAAGGCACTAATCTCAAGCTCAAATGTCAAAGATCTGCATTCAAATTAATACATGTTAAAATTAAGTGATTACTAATTATAAAGATTTCTCTAAAATCTAGGAGTACAATGATAGTGATTTATTCAGATGTGACGGCTCATAGATCATCTCTTGTTTAGGTGGAGACATCGTTCAGCTCCCTGTTGATGTTGATCGCAGCTCTGATTCCAGTTTTCATAGCTGTCTCGATCCAGGCATGAGGGAAGCTGGTGTGTTCACCAGCAAAGTGCATCCTGCCTTCACTTTTAAAGAGCTCCTTAGCGTGCTCCACGTGTTGGTAGGGTGTGAAGAGAGCGAAGGCGCCCAGGCTGTAGGGATCCAAGCTCCACTTCTTCACCACCACCCCTGTGCAGAGATGTCGGACGTTCTCGCCGTGGATCGCAGCTAAATCTCCCAGAACCAGCTCTTTCAGGTCTTCGTCAGTCGCTCCAAGGAAGAGAAGGGAATCTTCATCCCAGGTGTAGGAGGCCAGGAGGACGCCGATGTCCTTGTTTTGGAAACCGTGGCTGGGATAGAAGATAAAACGAGAGGGCCTGTCGGTGACGCTCTTCCCTCCTTTGATGCCGTCCTTCTCCCAGAACTTCTCACTGAAGGTGAGGATGATTTTTGTGGAGCTGCCATAGTGGACCGATCTCAGGGCCTCGATCTTGTCAACGGGGAGAGGTGGCTCAAATTCAATGAACAGGGCTGCTTTGGCTGTGGTGGTTACCAGGACTGCGTCAGCCTCAAGGTCGGTCAGAAAGGATTGTTTGTCTTTCTTGTACGATATGATGACACCTGTATCTGACCGACTGATACGCTTCACCTGGGAGTTCAGGAGAGCAGGGGCCTTCAGTGTTTTGTGTAAAGCGTTGGGGAGAAGATCGAACCCACCTGTTATTTCATGGTACCTTCAAAAGCAAAGAGACATGAAAATTACCTAATTATAGTACATAGAGTGTGGGAAGTCAACACTGTTATTTATTCTGCCTGAGCATCCTCTTGTTGCCTGAGACATTTCCTCAAGTTCTTCTTGACATATTTTGTTCACAGAAACATAACAAGGACGAGTTGAGTTGATGTTAGCTGCTTTCAGTGGCCTAATAAATGTATCACTGTTCATAGGCAAGATTCTAACCTCTGTTATCCACTATCACTGCTCACACACCAACTTCTGTTACTTACAACTTACTTAATACAAAAAAGTACAAATAAATGAATTTGTCTATTGGATCTTGCCCCTTTATAGTAGACCCTGCATCAGAGAGTTGCAATTCAAACACATACTGAGGCTGGTAAATCTTACTCTGTGAAGTCGTTGACGTCGCTGCTGAGGTACAACATCTCAGTCAGAGCCATGTGCATGAGGCTGTCTTCGTTGAGCAAGTCTCCGATCATCCTCACGGCTTCTGAGGTCAAACCACCTTCTGTTCTCAGATAATCCTTTGTAAAAGGAAACGTTAATCTTTAAGGAGACATATTCTGTTTATATTCAGGTTGGCCATTTTAATGAGTTATTATTGTCAAATGGTTTCATGCTTTAATGTTCAGAACACTTTCCTCAGACTGTCCACTGCTGCAGCTCCTCTTTTCAGCCTCTGTCTCAAACACTAGGTTTTAGCTCCTGTCCTGTCTCTTTAAGTTGTGTTTCTAACTTTGTGCATATACATGAAATCACATTGTGCTTTACCTTCACACTGTAGTGGTCATACTTCTTAAGAGCTTCAGAACAGCCATGTGTCCCCATATAGTCATACACCTACAAAAAAGGTCAATTATAACGACAGGTACACATTTAAGTCACATAAACTCAAACGGGAAGAGAAAATATGTTTTATAGTCAAGTGTTTACTCTTAACAAATACTGTAAATGATTAATTTAATGTTTATGTATAAACGGCGTCTAAAACAATTTGAAATAGCAATTGTGGCCCAAATGTCCCAAAACAAATATGTATTGGGACAAGTATTTTCTGATAACCTTTAACCAAGTAAGGTCAAAAGTATTCTGTATTCTGACCTTATAATGTCAACATGTAAACTTATTAATCATAAAATAGCCTCCTTTAAGAGTTTTCACAGGAATTTGCATCGTCTACTAACAACACATAAACACTTTGGTTTTTACTGTATATGAAAAACACATGATGCTTCCACACCTTCTCCAAAGATTGTTGTAGCAGCTCATCGGCCGACTTCCCTTTCTCGTGACCCTCCAGGTTATACCCCATGTTGTCAGGGTCTGCCTTCATTTCAAACGTCCGTTTCTTTATCCCATTGACCAGGTAGAAGGTTTTGGGGTGAGTCATGAAGAATTCATTTAGCTCGAGTCCGAGTGATTCCACGTACCAGCGGATGATTCTGTTGAAACACAAGAAAGATAGAACATTAGCTAGCTAAAGATACCACAAAATAAAACCTCAACAAAAAACAGTTTCTACTCACTCATGAGTAGTTGGGATCCTCATTGCTCCCAATTCAATATACCAGCCGTCATTTTCATTCCTGTGGGTCTCCACTCGTCCTCCCACACGACCACTAGCTTCTAATATGGTCACCTTGTTCAAATGGGTAAATTACCAGATTAGACATAAGCATCTTATTCCTCATTTTAAAATAAATGGGTATTTCCTCTCAAAAATATGTTAGAAAAAAAAACGACTCTGAACTCTGGATCATTCGCTACAAAAGGTCATAAATGTAAGATTAGAAGTGATCAGTGAAGTCAGGTCTAAAACTTAAAGAAACTTAAACAGAAGTGATGTCGTGAAGAACTAGATAATAAATAAAGATAGATGAAGCTTCCTCACTTCCTCCCACTGAACAGAAGTTAAGCTGAAATATCTCATACATAGGAGTTGGTCCAGTGAATCCCTTCTTAAATAATCATACAAAACACCCCGCATGTTTCGGCACAAAAGAATTTCAGCAGGTTTAGTTGATGGACCTGCTGCACGTACCTTGTGTCCTGCGTCCTGCAGCAGCTTTGCCGCCGTCAGTCCAGCCATGCCAGCTCCAACAACCACCACATGACGTTGACATGTGAGTATGGGCGGGAGGCAGGAAGGCCGGCACGGGAGGCCGTTCTTTGCTGTCTGCAGCAGCGTTTCATAGTCTGCGTCCTCCAGACTATTGGCCAGATGTTTCCTGAATCTGAGAGCAGCAGTCTGACCCTGGTTCCCTGTGAACAGCAGCACACTGACAACATCTGGAGACACAAAGACTGACTTGAAGAGAAAACTCCAGAAAAAGGATTGTAACCCTCTTTCAATATAAACTTTAACGGACTCAACCGCACACGGCTTCACAGCTCCTTCTGTTTTATGAGACAGTAAAAAATATAGTCTACTTAAAGAAAATATTCAAATAAATATGAATAATAATTTACTTTATCCAAATAAACGAAACATTGACTTCATGCAAAATACTCACCGGGTTCACAAATCATCACATGTGGATCCATCTTGGTCTGAAAGCTGCAGAAGGAAAATACATTTAATCCCAATGATTGATTGATTGAAAGACAGACAGACAGGGAGACAGACAGTCAGTAGCAGTCAGTAGAGAAACTCCTCTTTCTCACCTGTTGAAGAAACAGAGTCTGTGACCTGAGGAGGACTCATGTGTCTTTTATACAGAATCTGTGCTCTCGTCTGATTGGACAACATGACAGGAGGTTACTGAAATTACAAAATCTTATCTCAGTAACAGGACAAAAGCATGACACATGTGATACCTTATCAAACAGAAACTGCTTTGAGGGAGTAGGGGTTTGTGTTGAACATTAAAAGATACTTTCCTGTGATCCATGTCATTGTGAAATAGTCAGAACATTAAACTTGTAGATTTCATTAATTTCCAGACCGTCTTGATTACAAACCCTCTGGTCATGTGAACAAGGATGTTAAAGATGGAGGGTCTCACAGGGGACACACGTTAAGAGGCTGGCTCAACTTCTGTGTTCCATCAGGTCCAGTTAGAGAACTGTGATGGAAATCTGAAAACACATGAGTCTGCATTTCAAAATTTGAAAAATTGTCCACTCATGAAGTATGCAGTCAAGTGAAGAGCAGATTGTATGATAGTGAGATAAGAGATGAACTCAGTTTTCTGTTATCTTTGTGAGGACCACTTTGAGCCGACAACTTACAGAGTGTGACTGTTAGGGGTTTAATGCTAGGGTTAAGGGTTAGGGAATGTATTATGCCAATGAGTGTCCTCATTAAGATAGAACTATAAACATGTGTGTGTGGGGGGGCGAGAGAGAGTGTGTGTTTGAGTGTTGGAGTGATGCCATGCAAAACTTTAATATCAACAAATACGCACCCAGCAAAGTTCAGCTCCCGCCTCTGACCCCATGAATCTGAATGTGAAGTTACAACACTGTTGTTTGTCTGCAGCACACTGACTGAACTCTGTTCCTCATATCACAATGTTGACAAGTCGAGAATGAAGACGTGATGTTGTGAATAAAATAAAAAACATCCAAACTTAGTAGAACTCTTAAGAATAGAGTCAAACCAAATAAGAGTCAAATAATTTTGTGTAATTCATGAATAAAGTCAAAGAATAGTGAATAAATTCTTCGGTAGAAGATTGGAAATAAGGAAATGTAGCGTCTGTTAGCACGTTAGCGCCACAATATTTTGATTTTGCAAGAAAACAGCTCGGCCCTTTTGTGAAGGAGGAAATGTTGAAATCATCACAGTCTTCCAGTGAAACCCTCTGTCACACAACCAACGCCCTGAGGAAAAACTGTAGAGTTCCTCTTGTAAAGCTATCTTTGTGAGGACCACTTTGAGACTACAGCTTACAGAGTGTGACTGTTTGGGGGTTAAGACTTGGGTTAAGGGTTAGAATTAGGGCGAGGGTTTATGGAATGTATTATGCCGATGAGTGTCCTCATTAAGATAGAAGTATAAACGTGTGTGTGTGTTTGGGCAAGGTGGTTGACTAGTGGCAGAAACTTGGACTATGGGCAGAGAAGGTCTCTGGTTCGTCTCCACGGAGAGACAACAAAAGACGAACCTGGATTGATCTGTCCAAAATCCAAGAGGATTCTCCCTACCCTGTCTAGTGCCCCTGAGCAAGGCACCTTACTCCCCCAACATCTGCTCCCCAGGCGCCGTACATGGCTGTTCACTGCTCTGTGTGTCCTGCACCAGATGGGTTCAAAACAGAGGTTGAATTTCCCTACAATTGCATTAGTGTGTCTGTGCATGTTTTTGGGACAAATAAATGTATTTTAATTGCGTGTGTGGATGAGAGAGAGTGTGTGTGTTAGGGTTAACCGTAACACCCAGCATAGTTCAGCTCCCGACTCTGACTCCCATGAATCTGAATGCGGAGTTGTGTGTTGTAGGTGAAGTAACAACACTGTTGTTTGTCTGCAGCAAACTGACTGAACTCTGTTCCTCATATCTCAACATTGACAAGTCGAGAATGAAGACATAATGTTGTTAATAAAATAAAAACTAAACTAAATAGAACTCCTGAGAATAGACTTAAATCATTTTGTGTAATTCATGAATAAAGTCAAAGAAAAGTGAATAAATTCTTCAGTAGAAGATTCAAAATAAGGAAATGTAGCGTCTGTTAGCACGTTAGCGCCACAGTATTTTGATTGTGCAAGAAAACAGCTCGGCCCTTTTGTGAAGGAGGAAATGTTGAAATCATCACAGTCTTCCAGTGAAACCCTCTGTCACACAACTAACGCCCTGAGGAAAAACTGTAGAGTTCCTCTTGTACAGATATCTTTGTGAGGACCACTTTGAGCCTACAGCTTATAGAGTGGGACTGTTTGGGGGTTAGGACTTGGGTTAAGGGTTAGAATTAGGGCGAGGGGTTAGGGAATGTATTATGCCAATGAGTGTCCTCATTAAGATAGAAGTATAAACGTGTGTGAGAGTGTGTCTCATATTTCATTATATAAGTTGCACTAAATCATTACACTATAGCACCCTTAATATACAGTTTATATGGAGTATATATAATGAGCGTGCAGCGTTTGCATCGACCTTCAGAAGCTTTTCACTCAGGTCTGAGCCTCCGCTGCTGTGGTGTCGTTTACCTGGGCATTCTGACACACACACACACACACATACTGGTTTCCATGGTTTGCGGGGCATGCACTTTTTATCATAACCTGTGGGGACCACCCTTTCTAGAGGTTGTAGAGGTATGAAAAAAATCAGAGACACTACACAGTAAATTTCGCAGTGTTAAATGTGCAGTGTCAAAGTTCATTGACTCTTTCAGAGTTATTACAACAACAGATTGAGTAGAATGCCCCCTAGTGTTGGTGAAAATTTGCAGAGTTACAACGCGCCGTGTCGATTTGACTCTCTAAAGCCCCGCCCACCTCGTCATCCTTCAAACCGATGAGATCAACCGTCAAGATTTTTCCAACCGGCATGTTCTCCCCGTCGAGCGGCCGCGGTAAGTTTCTTATTTTCATATATTAACCCACTTTTTATGTTGACATTTCAACAGAAATTGTGTTTATGAAGAACATTGTGTTGCTCGCCCCCGTATTTGATCGGGTTTTGTATCTTAACACCGAACTAAAAACGGCTAACAGGACCGAGTGAATACCTAGCTTAAAATGCGCTCGTGTCCAACTTGACCATGTCCGCAAAAGGTAATTAACACAGGGTTCCCGCGGGGTCTTAAAAAGTCTTAAAAAGTCTTAAATTTGATTCGGCCAGGTCTTAAAAATGTATGGATTCTCAAACTGTGTCGCGCGCCGGGCGCGACCGGGAGGGGAAATGTGAGGCGGAACTTGTGTTTTGACGTTGGCATCTCTTTAACGGTGGAAATCGCGGTCCGGAGCCGCGATGCTGGCCTCGGGGAGGTTAAGGTAACACTTGTTCTCCAGTAAATGTGTTTTGGGGAAAGGTCCGCGCTGCAAAATGTCCCCCCACCCAACAATTCGTAAGGAAATAAATCGGCTTGGAACCAATAATCACTTACTTTGCAGCCCCCGGTGAGAACTTATCGGGGACCACCCAGTGCCTAGAGACTCAACAGGTGCGCAGCGATCAAGCGAAAAGAGGGACAATTTACTCGTGTGTCAACGACTTTTGTAAATAAGTTTGTTGTTGGCTTTTCACCCAAGTGGACTAGGTGAGCTTCACGCTCTGTCCCGTGCGGCTGGGTTAGCACAGGTACACAGTGGCTAACAACGTCACTCCCACGAGCCAACAACGATGAAGAGTTTTTTTCAACCTGTTCGCGTTGAGAACACAAAACGAACGAAAGACACGACACAGACAACAACGTAAATGAAGCGAACGAGGACCCATAAACGTATAGATACAGCTACAACGCTGAGTGGGAGCAGTCTGTCTGTCTGTCTCTGTCTGCGTGTGTGTCTCCCTCTTTGTGTATGTGTGTGTGTGTGTGTCTGTCTCTGTCTCTGTCTGCGTGTGTGTCTGTCCCTCTTTGTGTATGTATTTGTGTGTGTGTGTCTGTCTCTGTCTGCGTGTGTGTATCTCCTTCTTTGTGTATGTATTTGTGTGTGTGTGTCTGTCTCTGTCTGCGTGTGTGTCTCTCCCTCTTTGTGTATGTGTGTGTGTGTGTGTCTGTCTATTATGGCAAGCCGATTGAGTATTTATTCCATATCCTTGATATCAAGTTTCAGGCCCCTCCACTAGTTCGGTCATTGTCAGCACTAGTTGGACATTTGGTCACACTAGTTCGGCATTTTACTGAACTAGTTGAACAAAAAATCTTACTAGTCACTATTTTTCAG
>CM028878.1:1628733-1646803 GCA_016801935.1 Platichthys stellatus | reverse complement strand
AGACTCGAACATTGCACTGGAAGCTTTATGGTGCTAAATGTGATAGTAACTTTCTGTACAAATGTTACCATCTCTATTGACATTGAGAAACTTTGAATTCTTTGCTAAAAAAAAAGTTATAATACTACAAATACTTTTATTATACACATTAATTTATTCATGTTTGTTAAAAAAAAGTAGACTAATGTTCCAGATTCATTGGACGTGAATGTTTGACCATCATGAACACATACAAGTATTTGTCTTTTCCTGTAGCATTTGCAAAGTTTGGTGTGCCAGCTGTGACAGAAGGTGTGAAAGTTTTTGACAGTTCTGGGACTGAGTTGGATGACGACGTATTTGAGGACGTAGTTAAGGATCCCTCAGCTGGAGTGCTAACCATCACATATGAAACTGGTATGTCTCAGTTAAATATGTAATTTATTTTTCAGTTTTCAATGTACATGCTAGTTCCTTGTGGTTAATATTTTCCTTCCTTCTGCTTCTCTTGTGTCAAGAAACTGTCTCCATGGTACCATCTCCTGAGCTGTCTACATCCCTTGAATCGTCTGATTCTCACGACACAATCATCCTCTCAGAAAGTCCTTCCAGTAAACGGCAGAGGCTGGACACAGAAGCCAAGAACGTAAGAATTAACACACAAACAGAGCAGAACAGGGATTATATTAAGGCCGCCAAGGCTATAAAAAAATAACCACTTGTTTTTAAGACATGTGGAATTGTTTTTCTCTTTGTTTGAAGTTGGTGGAATCCACTCTTACCAAGAAACCTGGTGGGGAACGCATAATGAATGAGTATAATCGAAGCAAGTCCCTGACAGATGAAACCAGGAGGAAAATGGTGAACATACTGGCAGCTGACATGACGGAGAAGAATGGGTAATTTGAATTGGTGTTTTATTGGTGTTTTCGACCATTCGTGTGGACAAATTCAAAATGGCCACCAATAAACCCCCATGGGACATTAGATGACCCGGGCAACAAGCAAAAATCTTAAGTAGACACCTTCAGGGTCCTAAAAAAACATGTTTCAAAAACGTTTGTCTCGGGGACATTGGGACCCCTCCTTCCTACTAGACTATGGGTCAGTGTTTTAAAGTGGTGGCATTGTAAGACTGATCAAAAGTTAACTTGTTTTTTAAGTAATGTTTTTATGCAGACTTGATCAGTTGCTTGGCATGACTGCAACCATCTAGCTCAGATGATGTAAAGTTCACTTTGAGCCCTGTAATGGCATGGCAAGTACACTGTTAACTGTTATTGTTTTGGGGTGCTTGGCACGGCAGGCACACACACCCATAGCACTGTTAACACAATCTTACTGTTATGTTACATGTGAACAAGTTATTGTTTTGGGGTGCTTGGCACGGCAGGCACACACACCCATTGCACAACTATTCACTTTGTATTTATTTTGTACAACTATAAAGGTTGATTCCAAATGTTAAATGCATTTTTAGAAGGTACTTTGTGCAATAAAAAATGAGAAGTTTAATGCATTTTGGTGGTCACTTGTTTGTATTAAATGGTATTTCTAAAAGTATATTATAGATAGAGGCAATTTGACACTACAAAGGTGTAAAAGTAACAACATATTGATCTCTGCAGTGTTAAGATTTGACTCTTTCTGAGTAGTTTTTTCACAGCACAGAGTAAATCATCAACACTGTACTGTGTAAAATTAACAGTAATCAGAGTTATATGAGCCTCCAGTGTTAACCTTCAAGAACTCCATTCAGTGTTAAAAAGTATATGAATCAGAGTTGATTTGTCACCACAGTAGAGTAACTTATCAACACTGCTCAGTCATATTTACTCTCTCCAGAGTTATTTAACCTGTAGTGTTAAGTTCCATTAACACTGTACAGTGTTAGCCAGTGTTAATTTTTTACTCAATTTTGAGTTAATTTAACTCTGAAATTTTAACACTATGGAAAGAGTTAATTTAACACCAATTCTGATAAGGACCAAATACACTCTGACACAGTGTTAAATTTAACTCTTTAAGTGTTGATTTAACACTGCAAAATTTACTGTGTAGGAAAAAATCTGTTAGTACATACACACCTTAAAATATCAAAATTGAATGAAGTAGTGTTTTGACTGTGCAAAATGGGGACCTAAGAAAAAACGGGTAGGTATGGCTGATGGGGACCTCATTTATATGTCATTTGCATGACTCACACAACTTGTTATAAGACTAATGGGGACCATGCTTCAATAAAGCATTATTATATACATTATTACTGATACCGTAAGTCCTTCCATTATTACATTTGTTGGAAGATCCTGCTGTTCATGAACTCCGCCTTACAATGAAGCAGAATTTGATAGGACTATTAGTGGATGTTATGTGGTTGAAGTGAATATAAACTTATCAAACAGTGACGGGCTATCTATATCCCTACAAAGAATAATTCTTATTCAGTCAAATTTGTAAGATATTTTAATTTCAGCCAACCACATAGCAGCAGCTTACTGGTGGTAATCTTCCCATTATTTACTTAATTCCTCTTGTTGGCCGTAATGCATTTATATATCTAGAATTTCACATTCTGCCAGCTCCGGTCCTTAAGAGCCACTAGCACACACTCAGGAAAAACTCTCTCTATGCAAAAAAATTCTATAAGTACAAATACACAGCGTTAGAGCTGCGCTGTCGTCCCTCATGAATCAACCTCTTCCTCTTCCGCCTTGTTTGTCAAGTTCAATAAAGCAGACGTGTATTTAAAATGTCTCCTTTATCTTGAACTGCCAAGTCCCACTAATTTACATGGGCTGTAATATTTCCATATGAAACATGACAGTGCCGTCACTGCAGGATTTCTTTGTAACCTAATGTTTTATATTCAGAGTTCGTGCAATTGAAGGGTTTTTTATTTTATTTCTATTTTCAAGGTCGTTTTAAAAAGACCTGAAGCTCTGAGAGGTGGTTTAAATATATTAAAGGAATTTCATCATCACAGCAGGATGATGGAGGATAATTATAAACTTTAATACTGAAACCAGAGGCGGATGTTATTACCTCCGCCAGCGAGTTTCCATCGGTGTTTGTCTGGTGGTTGTTCGCAGGAGAGCAGCATCTTTAGCTGGCAGATATTGAGTTGGTGTAATTTTACTGCAGGTCTGGATTCTGTTGTTTGTCCGTGTGGACGTTCTTTCTCTATCTACACCACTTCTATATTTAGTCAAATCTCATGAAACGCTCAGTACACATGATGCATTATGCTCCTTTTTGCTTTTCTATATCAGCCGGCCAGCAGGCGTTGTGCGTATCGCTTCGGTAATTGGTCCCACTTGTGCACCTCATTACGAATAGATGTGAGCTTGTTGTTTCAGCTGAGCACTTCACCGAGGAGAACTCGTCTGCGTTGGTTTGGCTGCTGCTTTAATAACTACTGGACGGATTCTCTCAATCTTTAGTGGGAGGAGGTGGAATGAGTCAGGAGAGAAGCTTTAAATGTGGGTCTGGATCGGGATCAGAGGGAATTCTGGGGAATAAGGGCATCACATATCAATATTTTGAGTTCTCATGTCAATATATTGGCTAAAATTCTTTAGAAATCAATATGTATACTTAATTATGTTTAGGGTTATATTGTAAAGAGAAAGAATTGGCTAGATTTGATTCCGACAGAGCAGGAGGAGAGCGACCTGCTGGACAAACTAAGCAATGGCACCATGTAATCATTTCTTTCGTGTCTTTTTCTTAATTATGTGAAATAACGAATACATTTCATATCAGAGTAAAGCAGACGACACGTATGATGATATCGATATATATCCGTGATTGGCCCTCTTACTTATTAGTCAGGCTTTAATTGATGCCACGCCTCCTCCCATCGTTCTCTCCTCTCTGATGAAAGCACCAATCACTGCCGAGCTCTTCTCAGCTTCAAAGCCGCTCGTCATTAGAGAGCAGAACCGTGACTCCACTCAACCACACCTGAGAACCTTGAAGAACAAAGTGCTTTTAATTCATATTTCATCACCTTCCAGAGGCGTGCAGCCGGGTCACTGTAAGTTAACGTGACATCAGCAGGGAGAGAGTGAATTTGTAATAATCCGTCGGCCGAGAAGCCTTTGATCACTTTGTCGAGTCTGGGGAGAAAACTGGAGGCAAAACGTAGCCGAGGTCCCGGCTCCCTCTCGTTCACCTACACTGAATAATGCTGCATGAGTTCATTTCTATTATGTGGATCCAAAGCAAAAGGGACTATTTCTGTCCCTTTTGATCCTATTAAGGTCGAACCATCAGATTATTACTTATTGGTTGTTTTCACTAAAATCAGTAACTCAAGTGCACCGGCTTCGGATTCAATTATAGACTTTAATGACACACTCAAATCAATCAGATTACACACGTCATTTTCTTTGCATTTTAATTGTGTGTATAGAATATGAAAGATACAATTTGAACAGGTAGAATCTTTCCATGTGTGTAGCCCTGTGTACCAGAATAGAACCGTAGACAACCATCGATTGTGTCCAGAATTAATGAAAAGCATAGAAAACAGAACAATGCACTAAACTCAAGCTCAAATGACAAACATCTGCATTCAAATGAATAAATGTAAAAATTAAATGATTAAAAATTATAAAGATTTCCCTAAAACCATGAAGTTACTGATTTATTCAGATGTGACCACTCAGAGATCGTCTCTTGTTTGGGTGGAGACATCGAGCAGCTGTGTGTTAATGTTGTCAGCAGCTCTGATTCCAGTTTTCATAGCTGTCTCGATCCAGGCGTGAGGGAAACCGGTGTGTTCACCAGCAAAGTGCAGCCTGCCTTCACTTTTAAAGAGCTCCTTAGCGTACTCCACGTGTTGGTAGGGTGTGAAGAAAGCAAAGGCGCCCAGGCTGTAGGGATCCAAGCTCCACTTCTTCACCACCACCCCTGTGCAGAGATGTCGGACGTTCTCACCGTGGATCGCAGCTAAATCTTTCAGAACCAGCTCTTTCAGGTCTTCGTCAGTCACTCCCAGGAAGAGAAGTGATTCGTCACCCCAGGTGTAGGAGGCCAGGAGGACGCCGATCTTCTCGTTTTTGAAACTCTGGCTGGGATAGTAGATAAAACGAGAGGGCCTGTCGGTGATGCTCTTCCCTCCTTTGATACCGTCCCTCTCCCAGAACTTCTCACTGAAGGTGAGGATGATTTTTGTGGCGCTTGCATAGTGGACCGCCCTCAGGGCCTCCATCTTTTTAATGGGGAGAGGTGGCTCAAATTCAATGAACATGGCTGCTTTGGCTGTGGTGGTTACCAGGACTGCGTCAGCCTTAAGGTCGGTCAGAGAGGATTGTTTGTCTTTCTGGTAAGATATGACGACATATGTATCTGACTGACGGATGCGCTTCACCTTGGAATTCAGGAGAGCAGGAGCCTCCAGTGTTTCATGTAAAGCTTTGGGGAGAAGATCGAACCCCCCTGTTATTTCATGGTACCTTCACAAGCAAAGATAAACGAAAATTACTAAATTATTGTACGTAGAGTATGGGAGGTCAACACTGTTATTTATTCTGCCTGAGCATCCTGTCATTGCCTGAGACATTTCCTCAAGTTCTTCTTGACATATCTTGTTCACAAAAACATAACAATGACGAGTTGAGTTGATGTTAGCTGCTTTCAGTGGCCTAATAAATGTATCACTGTTCATAGGCAAGATTCTAACCTCTGTTATCCACTATTACTGCTCACACACCAACTTCTGTTACTTACTATGTAGAACAAACAAATAAATGAATTTGTCTACTGGATCTTGCCCCTTTCTACGAGACCCTTCATCAGAGAGTTGCAATTCAAACACATACTAATGTTGGTAAGTCTTACTTGGTGACGTCGTTGACGTTGTCGTTGAGGTACATCATCTCAGTCAGAGCCATGTGCATGATACTCTCTTCGTTGAGCAAGTCTCCGATCATCCTCACGGCTTCTGCACTCAAACCACCTTCCGTTTTCAGATATTCCTGAAATGTTCAGAAAACTTTTCTCAGACTGTCCACTGCTGCAGCTCCTCTTTTCAGCCTCTCTCTCAAACACTAGGTTTTAGCTCCTGTCTTTTTAACGCCCCCCCATAAAGCCCAGGCAGCTGCTACTCTCTTTGTGATTGGTCGACAGATTCCAGCTCGTGTAGGAAATGTCTGCTCCTGCTCTCGCTTCATAATTACCCAGCTAGTCAGCCCTTTTTAAAAAAACTGAACACCTGAATATTTGTTTTATTACATTTGTCAGACTGAAGTAACATAATTCACACATTGTTGTGTTTCTATCTTTGTGCATTTACATGAAATCACATTGTGCTTTACCTTCACACTGTAGTGGTCGTACTTCTTAACAGCTTCAGAACAGCCATGTGTCGCCACGTAGTCATTCACCTACAAAAAAGATAAATTACAACAACAGGTTCACATTTAAGTCACATAACCATCAAACAAGAAGAGAAAATGTGTTTTATATTCCAGTATTTACTTGAAATAAATACTGTAAATGTTTAATTTAATGTTTAGGTATAAAACCCTAACCCTAACCCTAACCCTTAAACATTTGAATAAGCAAATGTGGCCCAAATGTCCCAAAATATATATGGGCAGCGTGTATTTTCTGATTACCTTTAACCAAGTAAGGTCCAACTTGAAAGAAGCAATAATCAAATTGAAACCTGGAGTATTCTGACCTTATTATGTCAACGTATTAATAATAATATAACGTCCTGTAAGAGGTTTCACAGGAGTGCATCATCTACTAACGACACTTACCAACTGCTTGATGACGCATTTCTTAGGTTCGATCACTAATAGGACGTAATGTTGACATGAGTCATAATGAGGCTATGCTCTGTAGGGGAGAGCGGGGTAATGTGGGAAATTTTTTACATTTGCTCCCCTCTAGGCGAGCTAAACTGATATATCAGTAAAATGTACACATTTCCCATTAATTCAGGATGTTTTCTAGCAATGGAAATGATCTGAATGTCTTCAGGACAAAGGGCAGTGAAAATATGATAGTTTTAAAAAAAGTGGTCTTGTGTCCCACTTTACCCCAGCTACGGGGTAAAGTGGTCCACTTACTTTTTCCACTTTAAAAACTACCATAACAACACATGTTGTAATAGTTAAAATCCTGATAGCTAGATTGACTACCACTAATATTGGACTAGTAATAGAATCATGGGGATTGGTCAATTAAGCACACTTATGATTGTTATGATTCATGTGATCTCTTGCCTAACCCTAACCCTAGCTTACCTGCACAGGGACAGGGATATTGTTTTTTTCTCTGCCTATTCAAATGCCAGTTCACGGCACTTAACTGGAGCAAGGCCATGGAACTGGTCAGCTAGTTGTTTCAAGTGTTTGGCTCCTCCTCCATCTCATCTGTGAATATTCTCTTTGCCTCAGCTACTGCACCCCAGGCTACTGATTTTACTTTCCCTTTCTCTTTTTTCTTTATGAATCTTTTGAGGGTTGTCTTGTCAATATTTCTATCTTTTCCAGCTTTTCTTAAGGACTTCTTTCCTTGCATGACCTCAGCGGCTGCACTCTCCATCTCTGCGAGGGGTGTTTGGCCCCAGGTTGTCTTCCTGGTGTAGTTTCTTGGCATGATGCTTTTCTAAAATGTTTATGACATTAAAAATAAAACATATATAATGTAATATAACACTAGAATATGTTTAAGACTAAACTTAACTTGTGCTTCATGGTGGGGTAATGTGAGACACTGTCCCACTTTACCCCACAGCATTTGTCCCACTTTACCCCGAAGCCACAATTTTAGAAAAACAACATCTCTTAGCAATTCAGGCTAATCTTCAGCTAGCATCAATCATATGGTTTTATATGTTTGAAGTTCATCAACATGGATGATATAATTTTTTCTACCTGAATCAATTTGTTTTGAAACAGCAGTTGATTAAGTTCAGAGCAAGAAAATTTACTTTTACGTGCAAAAAACACATTTTTGTGAAAAAACATACTTACCACAGCACCTGCACCAACTTCTCCTTCATGGCAAGGGGGGAATGGGAGGGGCTTTTAAACATAATAGTCACATGACCACAAATGTGTTCCGTTGCCTAGATACAGGGGGTGTTTCACATCACCCGGTGTCCCACATTACCCTGCTCTCCCCTACCTGAATATTCTATTAGTAACTTATGTAAACATCATTGTAAAATTAAATGTTTCACTCAGAATAATAGTCAACCATCAATTAAGACAAAATATATAAATACATATTTAAGACAATCTTTCATATCATACTTTACGAAAGAACACATGATGCTTCCACACCTTCTCCAAAGCTTGTTGTAGCAGCTCGTTGGCCGACTTCCCTTTCTCTTGACCCTCCAGGTTATACCCCAGGATGTCAGGGTCTGCATTCACCTCAGACGTCTGTTTCTTTATCCCATTGACCAGGTAGAAGGTTTTGGGATGAGTCATGATGAAATCATTTAGCTCGAGTCTGAGTGATTCCACGTACAAGCGGACGATTCTGTTGAGACACAAGGTCGTGAACTTGTGTCTGTAGAAATTCTGAAGTTTGCAAACATTTGAGCTGAGAATGTGAATGTCATGCTATCTTGAATTTTTAGACAAGATGAAATAGATTCAAATTACTAGACTTTTTATATCTATACATTACTAAATCACATTAAGCTTAGAGCAAAGCAAAACAAGCTAAACAAAGTGCAGTCCCAAAACATTACCTGTCCAAGAGTTCTGGAGTTTCTTTAAAGCAACACTTTGCTAATTGTTAACCTTAAATCATCAATTTGATGAAAGTGAGTCTGATGGTTCAGTGGCTTTGAACAAGGAGAAAGTTTCCTCCTTCTCTCCCTGAGCGTCTGTTCTCTGTGACTCTGGTGAGTGGATTCCATCTCCTGTGAGAAGAACTGACTGAGAGTCACAGACTGTCACAACCAGCTGCAGGTGAAGAGTGAAGCTGAACTGAGATCAGTTAAAAACACTCTGAAGTTATAAAAACCAGAGAGTTTTGTGAACATGTTACAGCAGCAGGTCTTCTGGTTCAGGGAGCAGAGGATCATGGGTAATATCCAGCGGGACGACTCAGTCAGAACTCAACACATTGAAACACTTTGTTTTTTCTACGTACAAACCCATGTTACCCAAGAAAGAACATTAGCTAGCTAAAGATACCACGAAATGAAATCTCAACAGAAAACTATTTCTACTCACTTATGAGTAGATGGGATCCTCATTGCTCCCAATTCAATGTACCAGCCGTCGTTTTCATTCCTGTACGTCTCCACTCGTCCTCCCACACGATCACTAGCTTCTAATATGGTCACCTTGTTCAAACAGGTAAATTACCAGATTAGACATAAGCATCTTATTCCTCATTTTATAATAAATGGGTATTTTCTGTGGAAAAATATAATGTTAGAAAAACAAACGACTCTGAACTCTGGATTATTCGCTATAAAAAGGGCATAAATGTAAGATTAGAATTGATCAGTGAAGTCAGGTCGTAAAACAAAGAAACTCAAACAGAAGTAATGTTGGTCCAGTGGTTCCCTCCTTAAATAATCACAAAACACCCAACATGTTGCATCTTGGGACCAGCAGGTGGCAGACCTTGATTCAGGTGGTATGTTCAGGATCGTTTCAGTGAATGTCTGCCCCTAGTGGTCAACACAATAATTTCAGCTACTTTAAAGGATGGACCTGCTGCACGTACCTTGAGTCCTGCGTCCTGCAGCAGCTTTGCCGCCGTCAGTCCAGCCATGCCAGCTCCAACAATCACAACATGGGGTCTGTGTACGGGCAGGAGGTGTCCAATCGGTGGATACCTCCTGAATGGGAAGGTCATTGCTGTCTGCAGCAGGTCCTCATAGTCTGCGTCGTCCAGACAAAGGAAGGGCGGCAGCCTGACCTGATGCACGTGCTTTGAGGCGTGCGTCCTGCAGAAGCTTTGCTGGAGTCCAGCCATGTCAGGTCCAACAACCACAGCTTGACCTGGCGGTGTCTGTATGGGCAGATGGCAGGCCGGCCAGCGCTGGAGGCCGTTCTTTGCTGTTTGCAGCAGGTTTTCATAGTCTGCGTCATCCAGACAATCGGCCAGATGTTCCATGAATTTCTTGTTCCCTGTGAACAGTGTTGGGCCAGAGTCCAGAGGCTGAGCACCAGACACTGGAGCTGATTGGGAGACAAAGGGTTGTAAACTTTTGGAGGGAAAACATTCTCCAGCAGGCCTAAGAATCTCCCCCTGGTGGTTGGAAAATGTCCTGGGGAGCCTTTAGGACCCCCACTGAGTTCCAAGCCCCGCCCACTGAGGACCAACTCTGACACTCAATTGGCTTAAAGCCAGCATCATCCTATGACCAGCACCTCAAGGAGGCAGAACCTCTCAGGTAGAATAAAACCACTGAGACATCAATAATCGCTGCTTTTTTCTCCCTGCTGAGGACTTCGACCAGGTTCCTTCGGGGCCTCCTAGAGGTTCCAGCTCTAAAGAGTGAACTTTAACTGCTGCCCATTCCCAATTCCCTGAAGATAGAGCTGACCTTTCCAGTTAGTTGATCCGGAGGTATTTTTAGGGAGCAATTACAGACGTTTGTTTTATTTTCATTTTGTTTTATTTCTTTAATCAGTCGACGTCTTACTTTGATAGAGACTATTTTTGTTTTTAACTTGAAAAGTCCGCGCACAGGAACTCGCTCACAGGCCGAGCTCAGAGACTTTCATTCCCTGCAGAAGAGACGAGGCAGAATCCCGTCAGAGAAGAGACGAGGCAGAATTCCGTTCCAAGAGCAAGAGAAGTTCGCTCTATTCAGCCCAGCGCTGACCTCCGTTGCAAACAAGAGACCCACCGGAGCACCGCTTAAGAGGCCAGGACTTCACTCGGTTGTTTTCCAGGAATCCGCCGTTCGAGCACGCATCCTGAGGTTTAACGAGAGATTCACTGGACTTCCGGAAAACCCGCGCCCAACGCGCAAGCAACACCGCGGAGGTCACAGTAAGAGGTTTTATTGTCTGGGCAGAGACTAGTTTAAATACTTAGCGTGTCATTTTATTTGAGTGTGTTTGTTTGTAGATCGCTGATCTGTTCTTAGCCGTGCTACACGGCAGGCTGAGACGTCACATCCGGTTCCTTTGTCTACTGTGTTTTTGAGAAGCGCGCGGTACAGAGCCGTCGCTTCCCTTTTTACGTGTTACCGTCAGAGATATTGTGCGGAGATTTACATCTGTTAAAAGATAAATCTCACGTAACTGGACTGTCTGCTTCGCTGGAAGTTTGTCTCTGACGATGTTTTGAGAGCTTTCCTGATCTCTCTATCTCTCCCTCTCTCTCTCTCTCTCTCTCCTTGTTACATGGAGAAGTCTAGATTTAAAGAGCCTTTATACATCTCAACGCCATTCGTCGCCAAAACCACGAGATAAGAAATCTCTTTGTCTTAAAGATCCCCTTTGTTAAGGTCAGTGACCGGCAGCCATTTTGCTTTTCGCAACGTGGCTTCACTTAGGTAACCTCCATCTTGAAAGTACGTGAATGTAACATCACCTTGAATTCGGCCAGAGGATTGGTCATTACGCCATAGCCACTCCCCTTTTTCTTTCTTACACACACACACACAAACATTAAAGTATTTGTATTTCTGTGATTATTTGTGCATATATATGTGAATACAGCTGGATTACTATAGCCTGTGCTCCAACTTAAAACCCTTCATTGTTTATTATATAATCATTAATATTAAATATTGAGATTATTAATTTAACTTTTATCACTTGAGACTGATAACTATAGTTTGACTAGTTGGTCCCTGTAACCAGGGTGGTGCCCCGCGACAATAAGCAATGATTACAGATTGTATTATTCTTAATTGATAATTTTATTGTTTTCATTAATTATTTTAACTATTATTAATGGATTTTAACTATTATTAATGGATAACCGTATCATATTTCATGATTATTAACAATTATACAACGTCAAATCTACTCCTACTATTGCACAACAACAGCAGCACACTGACAGAGACTGACTGAAAGAGAAAACTCAAGAAAAAGCATTTTAACCCTCTTTCAACATGAACTTTAACGAACTTCTGTTTTATGAGATAGTAAAAAGTTTGGTCGACTTATGGAAAATATCCAAATAAATATGAATAAAAGTTTAATTTATCCAAATAAAAGAAAAATTGACTTCATTCAAAATACTCACGGGGTTCACGCTTCGACACAATTGGATCCATCTTAAGCTGCAGGAGGAAAAACATTTAATCCCAATGATTGATTGATTGATTGAAAGAAAGAAAGAAAGCCAGACAGACAGACAGACAGGACATAGAGGACATAGAACAGACAGACAGACAGACAGACAGACAGACAGACAGAGAGGACATAGAACACACAGACAGACAGACAGACAGACAGAGAGGACATAGAACACACAGACAGACAGACATAGAACACACATACACAGACAGACAGACAGACAGACAGACAGACAGACAGAGAGGACATAGAACACACAGACAGACAGACAGAGAGAGATAGAGACACAGAAAGAGAGAGAGACAGACAGACAGAGAGGACCTAGGGAACAGAGACAGACAGACAGAGAGAGAGACAGAGATAGACAAACAGATAGTCAGTAGCAGTCAGTAGAGAAACTCTACTTTCTCACCTGTTGGACAAACAGAGTCTGTGGCCTGAGGAGGACTCATGTCTCTTTTATACAGAATCGGTGCTCTCGTCTGATTGGACAACATGACAGAAGGGAAATAAGCGACTCTCAGGGGAAAGTTACAAAGTCTTATCTCAGTAACTGGACAAAATTAGGAAACATGTGACACCTTATCAAACAGAAACAGCTTTGAGGAGCTAGGGGTAGTACTGGACTTTCCCAGATACTTTCATCTGCCAGCTGTAGATGAAGTCATTACGGTAAGCATGCTGCGTCATTTCCTGTTTTCTTGCTGCTGTCGGTGGTCGCTCTCTGTATTAGCTCCTCCGCTAAACACAGCTGTTTCTCTGTAGCACTACGGCTAAAATCACCGGTCTGTAGTTAAACACCCACACATAACAACTGTAAGGGAAATATTACAGTTTATTTCCCCTTTGATTGATCATGATTGAATCTCTAACAAACGTAACGTTGATTATGATGTTTCCTGTTGAACTGAATGAGTTTTGGCCTGATTACTCCAATCACAGTAATCTAATTAGTATCCCTGAGAAGTCAGGGTGTTGCTTGACCAATTGATGTTATAATGACTTTCTCTCCCACAAATTCCCCTAAAAAAGACTTTACAGCACGGGGGTTTTTGGTGGTTGTAAACACTAAGAAGGGATCTTGGAACCAGATGTTTCACTCCAGGGGTCTGAGACAGAGAACAGGATATCGGTCACCTATTTCTTAAACATCAAAGAGGCTGATCGATAAGTTTGTTCCTCTCTAGGAGGAGCTTGAAGATGTTTGAAGTGCTGCCTCTCCTGTGTCATTAACTGTTTAACAACCCCCTCCCGAATGGGTGGGGTTAGCCAAATGTATAAATACCAACACTGTCTTTTGTCTGGGTGCATATTACAAACTCAACTCTGTTGTATGCATCGTGCTCGAGCATTAAAGTGTGACAATACTGTAAGAGAATTGTGTCTCGTTTCCTCCTTGCTAAGGTGGGATTATTATTAATTGCCACAACACAACCCTTACTCTATCTTGCTTAGTGATTCTGTGTTCTGTCTGAGCTCACCCTCGTAGCTCTATACCAGCGATGTCTTCTCTCTCTCCCTGTTGCTCCACTGCTCTCTCTTGCTCCGAGTGTCTTATGTTTACCTACTCCTCTGCCTCCCTTAACAGTAGTGGTACATGTAATAAATGAAGTGTGTTGGTAGCGATGGAGGCAAGGCTTAGCGACTTAGAAGCTCGGCTCCGCAACTTAGAAACTCCATTAGCTGTAGTTAGCCGGCTCCCGCTAGCCGCGGAGCCACCTAGCTTAGCACGTAGCCTAGCCTTAACTAGCAGCCCCCAGACTAGTCCCGTGCTGCCGGGAGCCCAGGGCAGCTGGGTGACGGTCCGGAGGGGGCATAGTGCTAGACTTAAAAAGCCCACGATTAAAGAGCCACCAGCTCACGTTTCAAATAGATTCTCTCCACTCAGCGAGGCACCCGCTGATAAACAAACTCTGGCGACTCGGTTCTGAGACACGTCAGGTTAGCGACACCAGCGACCATAGTTAATTGTATCCCAGGGGCCAGAGCCGGCGACATCGAATCTAAACTTAAGTTAATGGCTAAAACTAAACGTAAATACAATAAAATCGTAATTCATGCGGCAGCAACGACTCCCGGCTTCGTACGTCCGAGATCACTGAAGTGAATGTTGAGTCGTTGTGTGCTTTCGCAAAAACGATGTCGGACACAGTAGTTTTCTCTGGCCCGCTCCCTAATACAACAGGTGATGACATGTTTAGCCGCATGTTGTCTTTTAACAGCTGGCTGTCGAGGGGGTGTCCTGTAAACGGCGTGGGCTTTATAGATAATTGATAATTAGTTTTTTGAGAAATCCTGGTCTTGTTATGAGAGACGGCGTTCATCCCACTTGGGATGGAGCAGCTCTCTTATCTAGGAATATTACTAAGTCTATAACATGACAACCCAGATTTGGGACCAGGAAGCAGAGCTGCAGTGCTAAACACTTCTCTGCGCTCCCTCTGGATCAGTCACAAAACCCCATAGAGATTGTGTCTGTTCACCGTCCGATTAAATTATTGAAATTAAACAATAACAGAGCGAGAACTCCACACAAAAATCGAATTCAAATTAAAACAACCTCTGAAACAACACAGGGAACTAAAACTTTTAAATGTGGTCTTTTAAACATTAGATCACTGGCAAAAAAGCTATTTTAGTTAATGAAATAGTCTCCGATTACAACATAGATTTATTATCCCTCACTGAGACGTGGCTGCATCCTGATGAGTATGTCAGTCTAAATGAATCTACTCCCCCCAGTCATATCAATTCACAGGTTCCCAGAGAATTTGGACGAGGAGGTGGAGTTGCTGCTATTTTTAACTCCGGTCAATCAATTAACCCTAAACCTAAACTCAGCTACAAATCATTTGAATGTCTGGTTCTTAGTCTTCCACGCCAACGGGGGCAGAAACGTCATTGGCCAGCGGTTGTTGAGGTCCCCGGCCAGCGTGGGGGGAACATCACAATGTGTGCTGCAATGAATCACCATGGGGTCTTGCACCGTCATGCCCACCTAGGGGCCTATAACGCTGCCCGTCTCCTCGTCTTCCTGGATGGCCTGCATGACCTGCTGGTACCACCTGGTCAGGTAGATGACCCACAGCGGATCCATCACGTTGTCATCTGGGACAATGTGAGCTTCCACCGGGCTGCTCAAGTGCCTGAGTGGTTCCAGGACCACCCACATTTTTCCGTTCTATACCTTCCACCTTATTCTCCTTTCCTGAATCCTATAGAGGAATTATTTTCAGCATGGAGGTGGAAGGTATATGAACGGAACCCACAGGACCGGGTCCCACTGCTCCCGGCTATGGTGGAGGCCTGTGGCGACGTGAGTGTCGAGGCCTGTCAGCATTTTGTGTGCGAGGTTTTTAGTTTTCTGTGTGCAGTTTTGAGAAAGCCGTTATTGTTTTAAAAAATGTGTGTTAACAATTGTGAAAAACTGTAATTTTTATGAAGGGGGGGGTGGTTGAGCAGGCCGGTTTACAGTACTGTACTGTTCTCTGTGTGTTCCGAAATAAACCTTTTTATGCTGCATATTTGTGTATTTGTGTGCTGTTTTATGTTTGACTATGAAAAAAGTAGGCCTACACTGAGATATTTTACAAAAGGAGAAATGGCTCATTCTCCAGAATCACTGTCATTCATATGGTGTGTTCCATTTTGATGATTGTGTTTTCAGTTTTGCACTTCAGTGTGCTGTAAATGCTTGATAGTGTGCAAGCAAATACTTAGTTGTGTGTTCTCAATGAATGGTATGTGTGTGTCATTTGAAAATATGGCTGTGTGTACCAAATGAAAACACGAGTTCCATTTTGTGAACAGTTAAGAGATTTGATGGCAAAGAGTCCTCTTGCAAAGGGAGTGTGGAGTGTCAGGTTTAGCATTTTGTGTGTGAGGTTTTCTGTGTGCAGTTTTGAGAAAGCCGTTATTGTTTTGAAAAACGTGTGTTAACAATTGTGAAAAACTGTAACAAGCCTTGACTCAGCTGACACCTTGTGGGTTAGCGTTGTTGTTCATTGGAGTAAAATGTATTGTGTTCCTGCTCTATCGGCTGTATGTTCTGTATGTGTAAATATTTGCATCATCCAAACAAAGCAATGCCTTTCTATCTTTCCCCCAGAACCTGGGGCAGCTGCTTGAATCCTGTGTGATGTTGAATAAAGCTAAGGGAGTTATGCTTTAATACAGAAAAGTTTGGTATGAGGACAAGTTAATGTAGAGTGTATCGTATGCCACAGATCTACAGTCTCCACAACAGGCAGCGGCTCTAATAAGACCTTTTATCAAGACAGGTGTGAGACTGACCAGCGATGTGACGCACACACACACACACACACTATAACTAACTTCAAGATTAACACCAAGCAGCAATGGTTGTTATAAGTCATTGTGTGAAGGCCATATATCTGGCCAAAATTGGTCCTGCCCCCACCCTCCTGCTTTGGTTCAGTTCTAGTGACATTTACACAGACACAGACTCATGCAGACAAACATAGATTTAAAATCCCAACACTATCTTGCTCTTGGCTTCACACTGAATGAAGGAGGACATGAGGAGTGACCATTGTGTATTTTTAGATCTGAAAACTCTGGTAGCTGACAGTATGAGACCCAACTAATTAAGACATTTAGACACCCCAGTCACATGAATGGGTTAGGGTTGGGTTAAGGTCGAAGAATCTGGCACAACAATCCCTAACTCTAAGCCCAGAGCAGAAGGTTTGATTTGTCTTAGTGTGAAATAATAAATTCATCTGATCAGATTATTACTTAATTGTTGTTTTCGCTAAAATCAGTAACTCAAGTGCATAGGCTTCAGATTCAATTACAGTCTTTAATCAAACACTCAGATACAATTTGAACAGGTAAAATCTTTCCATGTATGTAGCCCCGTGTACCAGAATAAAACCGTAGACAACCATCGATTGTGTCCAGAATTAATGAAAAGAATAAAAATTGAACAAGCTCAAAAGTCAAACCTCTGCATTCAAAATTAACAAATGTAAAAATTAACTTTTAAAGAGCTCCTTAGCGTACTCCAGGTGTTGGTTGGGTGTGAAGAGAGCGAAGGCGCCCAGGCTGTAGGGATCCAAGCTCCACTTCTTCACCACCACCCCTGTGCAGAGATGTCGGACGTTCTCGCCGTGGATCGCAGCTAAATCTTTCAGAACCAGCTCTTTCAGGCTCTTTCAGGTCTTCGTCAGTCGTCAGTCGCTCCTTCGTCAGTCAACGGGAAGAGGTGGCTCAAATTCAATGAACAGGGCTGCTTTCGCTGTGGTGGTTACCAGGACTGCGTCAGCCTTAAGGTCGGTCAGAAAGGATTGTTTGTCTTTCTTGTACGATATGACGACACCTGTATCTGACCGACTGATACGCTTCACCTTGGAGTTCAGGAGAGCAGGGGCCTTCAGTGTTTTGTGTAAAGCTTTGGGGAGAAGATCTAACCCACCTGTTATTTCATGGTACCTTCAAAAGCAAAGAGACATGTTCTCATTTGAGCATGAAATGACATTTCCTCAAGTTGTTCTTGACATATCTTGTTCACAAAAACATAACAAGGACGAGTTGAGGTGATGTTAGCTGCTTTCAGTGGCCTAATAAATGTATCACTGTGCATAGGCAAGATTCTAACCTCTGTTATCCACTATTACTGCTCACACACCAACTTCTGTTACTTACAACTAACTTAATACAAAAAAGTACAATTAAATGAGTTGTCTATTGGATCTTGCCCCTTTCTACGAGACCCTTCATCAGAGAGTTGCAATTCAAACACATACTAATGTTGGTAAGTCTTACTTGGTGACGTCGTTGACGTCGCTGTTGAGGTACATCATCTCCGTCAGCGC
>CM028878.1:1595130-1627131 GCA_016801935.1 Platichthys stellatus | reverse complement strand
ACAAAGTGCTTTTAAGTCATATTTCATCACCTTCCAGAGGCGTGCAGCCGGGTCACTGTAAGTTAACGTGACATCAGGAGGGAGAGAGTGAATTTGTAATAATCCGTCGGCCGAGAAGCCTTTGATCACTTTGTCGAGTCTGGGGAGAAAACTGGAGGCAAAACGTAGCCGAGGTCCCGGCTCCCTCTCGTTCACCTACACTGAATAATGCTGCATGAGTTCATTTCTATTATGTGGATCCAAAGCAAAAGGGACTATTTCTGTCCCTTTTGATCCTATTAAGGTCGAACCATCAGATTATTACTTATTGGTTGTTTTCACTAAAATCAGTAACTCAAGTGCACCGGCTTCGGATTCAATTATAGACTTTAATGACACACTCAAATCAATCAGATTACACACGTCATTTTCTTTGCATTTTAATTGTGTGTATAGAATATGAAAGATACAATTTGAACAGGTAGAATCTTTCCATGTGTGTAGCCCTGTGTACCAGAATAGAACCGTAGACAACCATCAATTGTGTCCAGAATTAATGAAAAGCATAGAAAACAGAACAAGGCACTAAACTCAAGCTCCAATGACAAACATCTGCATTCAAATGAATAAATGTAAAAATTAAGTGATTACAAATTATAAAGATTTCCCTAAAGCCATGGAGTACAATGATAGTGATTTATTCAGATGTGACGGCTCAGAGATCGTCTCTTGTTTAGGTGTAGACAAAGTTCAGCTCCCTGTTGATGTTGATCGCAGCTCTGATTCCAGTTTTCATAGCTGTCTCGATCCAGGCGTGAGGGAAGCCGGTGTGTTCACCAGCAAAGTGCAGCCTGCCTTCACTTTTAAAGAGCTCCTTAGCGTACTCCAGGTGTTGGTAGGGTGTGAAGAGAGCGAAGGCACCCAGGCTGTAGGGATCCAAGCTCCACTTCTTCACCACCACCCCTGTGCAGAGATGTCGGACGTTCTCACCGTGGATCGCAGCTAAATCTCCCAGAACCAGCTCTTTCAGGTCTTCGTCAGTCGCTCCAAGGAAGAGAAGGGAATCTTCAGCCCAGGTGTAGGAGGCCAGGAGGACGCCGATGTCCTTGTTTATGAAACTGTGGCTGGGATAGTAGATAAAACGAGAGGGCCTGTCGGTGACGCTCTTCCCTCCTTTGATGCCGTCCTTCTCCCAGAACTTCTCACTGAAGGTGAGGATGATTTTTGTGGAGCTGCCATAGTGGACCGACCTCAGGGCCTCCATCTTGTCAACGGGAAGAGGTGGCTCAAATTCAATGAATAGGGCTGCTTTGGCTGTGGTGGTTACCAGGACTGCGTCAGCCTCAAGGTCGGTCAGAAAGGATTGTTTGTCTTTCTTGTACGATATGACAACACCTTTATCTGACCGACTGATACGCTTCACCTTGGAGTTCAAGAGAGCAGGAGCCTTCAGTGTTTTGTGTAAAGCTTTGGGGAGAAGATCCAACCCACCTGTTATTTCATGGTACCTTCAAAAGCAAAGAGACATGTTCTCATTTGAGCATGAAATGACATTTCCTCAAGTTCTTCTTGACATATCTTGTACACAAAAACATAACAAGGACGAGTTGAGGTGATGTTAGCTGCTTTCAGTGGCCTAATAAATGTATCACTGTTCATAGGCAAGATTCTAACCTCTGTTAACCACTATCACTGCTCACACACCAACTTCTGTTACTTACAACTAACTTAATACAAAAAAGTACAATTAAATGAGTTGTCTATTGGATCTTGCCCCTTTCTACGAGCCCCTTCATCAGAGAGTTGCAATTCAAGTAAGTCTTACTTGGTGTTGTCATTGACGTCGCTGTTGAGGTACATCATCTCAGTCAGAGCCATGTGCATGAGGCTGTCTTCGTTGAGCAAGTCTCCGATCATCCTCACGGCTTCTGCGCTCAAACCACCTTCCGTTCTCAGATAGTCCTGTGAAAAAGGAAACCTTAATCTTAAAATATACATAGTACATACGAGTTATTACTTTAAAATGTTTTCACATGCTAAAGTTCAGAAAACTTTCCTCAGACTATCCACTGCTGCAGCTCCTCTTTTCAGCCTCTGTCTCAAACACTAGGTTTTAGCTCCTGTCCTGTCTCTTTAAGTTGTGTTTCTAGCTTTGTGCATTTACATGAAATCACATTGTGCTTTACCTTCACACTGTAGTGGTCATACTTCTTAAGAGCTTCAGAGCAGCCATGTTTCCCCATATAGTCATACACCTACAAAAAAGATAAATTACAACGACATGTACACATTTAAGTCACATAACCATCAAACAGGAAGAGAAAATATGTTTATATATTCAGGTGTTTACTCTTAACAAATACTGTAAATGTTTAATTTAATGTTTATGTATAAACGAAGTCTAACACAATTTTAAATTGCAAATGTGGCCCAAATATCCCAAAACAAATATGTATTGGGACGAGTATTTTCTGATAACCTTTAACCGAGTAAGGTCAAACTTGGAAGAAGCAATCATTTTATGATTACTTCTTCCAAGTCTGAGTATTCTGACCTTATTATGTCACAGGAGTTTGCGTCATCTACTTACGACAAATAAATACATATTCATCTCATAATTTGGTATTTACTGCATACGAAAGAACACATGATGCTTCCACACCTTCTCCAAAGCTTGTCGTAGCAGCTCGTTGGCCGACCTCCCTTTCTCGTGACCCTCCAGGTTATACCCCATGTTGTCAGGGTCTGCCTTCATTTCAAACGTCCGTTTCTTTATCCCATTGACCAGGTAGAAGGTTTTGGGGTGAGTCATGAAGAATTCATTTAGCTCGAGTCCGAGTGATTTCACGTACCAGCGGATGATTCTGTTGAGACACAGGAAAGATAGAACATTAGCTAGCTAAAGATAACACGAAATAAAACCTCAACAAAAAACTGTTTCTACTCACTCATGAGTAGATGGGATCCTCATTGCTCCCAATTCAATGTACCAGCCGTCATTTTCATTCCTGTACGTCTCCACTCGTCCTCCCACACGACCACTAGCTTCTAATATGGTCACCTTGTACAAACAGGTCAATTACAAGGTTAGACATAAGCATCTTATTCCTGATTTTATAATAAATGGGTATTTCCTCTCAATAATATATTGAACTCTGGATTATTCGCTACAAAATGTAGTGATGTCGTCAATGACTATATAATAAATAAAGACAGATGAAGCTTCCTCACTTCCTCCCACTGAACAGAAGTTAACCTGAAATATCTCGGATACGGGAGTTGGTCCAGTGGTCCCCTCCTTAACTTATCATACAAAACACCCCGCATGTTGCGGCACAAAAGAATTTCAGCAGTCGTGATGGACCTGCTGCACGTACCTTGTGTCCTGCGTCCTGCAGCAGCTTTGCCGCCGTCAGTCCAGCCATGCCAGCTCCAACAACCACCACATGACGTGGCCGGGCGCAGAACAAATCTGTCGGCGGCGAGCGCTGGAGGCCGGTCTTTGCTGTCTGCAGCAGCCTATCATAGTCTTTGTCCTCCAGACAATTGGCCAGATGTTCCCTGAAGCTTAGAGCAGCAGGGTGAACCTGGTTCCCTGTGAACAGCAGCACACTGACAACATCTGGACACACAAAGACTGACTGGAAGAGAAAACTCCAGAAAAAATAATTGTAACCCTCTTTCAATATAAACTTTAACGGACTCAACCGCAGACGGCTTCACAGCTCCTTCTGTTTTATGAGACAGTAAAACGTTTGGTCTACTTACAGAAAATATTCAAAAAAATATAAATAATAATTTACTTTATCCAAATAAAAGAAACATTGACTTCATGCAAAATACTCACCGAGTTCATACTTCGACACATGTGGATCCATCTTGGTCTGAAAGCTGCAGAAGGAAAAAACATTTAATCAATTGAAAGACAGACAGACAGGGAGACATATAGGACGTAGGACACAGAAAGAGAGACAGACACAGAAAGAGAGACAGAGAGAGAGACAGACAAATAGAGAGGATGTAGGACATACAGACAGACAGACAGACAGTAGAGAAACTCCTCTTTCTCACCTGTTTAACAAACAGAGTCTGTGACCTGAGGAGGACTCATGTGTCTTTTATACAGAATCGGTGCTCTCGTCTGATTGGACAACATGACAGGAGGTAAATAAACGACTTTCAGGTGAAAATTACAAATCTTATCTCAGTAACTGGAGAATGACTAAATGTCCTGAGGGCAGACACGTGATAACTTATCATACACAAACTGCATTGAGGGAGTATGGGTTAGTGTTGAACATTAACATATACTTCCTGTGACCTGTGTCATTGCGAAATAGTCAGAACATTAAACCTGTTGATTTAATCTAGATTTCATTAATTTCCAGACACTCTTGATTACAAACCCTCTGGTTATGTGAACAAGAATGTTAAAGATGGACAGTCTCACAGGGGACACACGTTAAGAGGCTGGCTCAACTTCTGTGGTCCATCAGATCCAGTTAGAGAACTGTGATGGAAATCTGAAAACACAAGAGGCTGCATTTCCAAATTTCTCTATGAGTATTTTATTAGGAGCTTTCTGCAGAATGGTGGAACACAGAGAGTCACAGGGATCTCAGTCAAATGCAAAGATCTTATTTAGGAGAACTAAGGCTGTTGTGTGAACCAGTTCAGACTGGTTCTGTAGGCCCAGTTTGAGACAGGAGATAAGAAACAGGAACCTACTCTGTATAAGTTACCAGTTACGATAGAGCAGATAGAACATAAGTAATCGGAAGCTCATAAAATAATTCTGCCAGGAATATAAAAGTACAAGCTGTAGTTTTTCTTGACTGACAGTGTCTGTTTGTACAAATGAAAGTCCTCGTGGTTCAAACATTATATCGAAAGAGGTGAAGACTGCAGCATCTTGTTCTTGTTCTTCTTGTTCTTCTTCTTCTATTGTTTAGGGCTGTAGCTCAAAGCCAGAGTGCATCCTGGACAGCATCAAAGTAGTGGACGCTTCATTTAACTTAATCTAAATTTACTCTAATGAGTCAGACTCAGCAGTTTGAAGTGCCTGTCACTCCCATCATGAAGAGCAGATTGCAAGATAGTGAGATAAGTGATGAAATCAAATTTCCAGTGAAACCTGTCTGTCACACAGCCAACGCCCTGAGGGAACACTGTAGAGTTCGTAGTGTGTGTGCTCTTGTAAAGATATCTCTGTGAGGACCACTCAGAGCCCCCCCTTTAAGACTTGGGTTAAGGGGTCAGGAAATGTATTATGCCAATGAGTGTCCTCATTTAGATAGAAGTATAACCGTGAGTACAGAGAGAGTGTGTGTGGGCGAGAGAGAGTGTCTGTGTGTGTGTGTGTGTGTGAGAGTGAGTGTGTGTGTGAGAATGCGTGTGGGCGAGAGATAGTGTGTGTGGGCGAGAGATAGTGTGTGTGGGCTAGAGAGATAGTGTGTGTGAGCGTGGAGTGATGCCATGCAAATCATTAATATCAACAAATACACACCCAGCATAGTTCAGCTCCCGACTCTGACTCCCATGAACCTGAATGTGAAGTTGTGTGTTGTAAGTGAAGTTACAACACTGTTGTTTGTGTGCAGCACACTGACTGAACTCTGTTCCTCACATCGCTACGTTGACAAGTGGAGACTGAAGTCAGAGTGAGTCCATGTGAGGACACATCAGGACAATGTCCTGAAGCTTCCCAGTGAGCCGTACACTTTGCACCCCCTATGCCTTCTTTCAATCAGCTTCATGCGGTAGTCAGCCGTTCGGATCACTATGACTCCTGATGGGGTGGAAACTATAAAAATATCCAAAAGACACATAACATCTCTTACCATTATATTAATTTGGACAACATGAGGACAGCAAAAATGAAGACTTGAATTTTTCTGTGATGTCATCACCTAATTTAAGGGAGATGTGCATTTTTCAACCGCGATGCTTCCTGAATCTTAACACAGATCTAACAAATCATCCGCTCATCTTAAGATTGTGGGTCAAACATATCACTCTTGATGATTGAATGTGTTGCTCCTAAAACTATAAGGAATATAATCTCTTTCCCTAGCACTGTGAGTGTGTGGTTGGCAAATTAATATACACATCACACTGATATTTAACATATGCTCCTATCAGTAGTTTATCTTTCTTTATAACAAATCTTTTTTAATTCTGTGATAGTTTGCGTTGTTGTGGTGGATTCACCCTCTTAATGTAATTCTTCTAACCACATTCTTTCATTCACACTTTTATCAGTCTTAGTGCTGTAAGACTATAGGTCCTTCACATGAAGTTCATATTAGGACGACTCAGATCAGTTCCATGTTCCAATTCTTATATTTTTTTATTTACTTATGTAAAGAAATTCCTTATTTTAAGCATTAGTTACCATAAGTCTTCAATCAATCTCCAAAATGCTATCATAATGAGCAAATAGGAAACTTAGTAATATAAACATCAAAATAATCTAATACCCTCTATCTAATAATCCATTCAGTTCTTTGGAGGGTAAATAAGCAATAAAATAATCAGATAGATTTCAGGTTATACACAGCTCAGACCATTAAAACAGTCCAAGTCATAAACTATTTGGACAGTTTGTATATGTATGTAGATACAGTTCATAAAACTTACTATTCAACTACGATATAGATTTCAACCATAAATAGTTAATTTTCCATAAAATGTTCCCCCTTTTGTCATTAATTGAAATGTACATCACACATGTGTCACTCCCGGTGAGGAAAAACTGATATTTGATTCTAATTTTATACCAGCCCTTAGTGTAGAGGTTGGCACACTCTTGATACTAGCACATTGTCATTCTCTCGTCAATGCAAACAATTTCCTCTCGTTATCACCTTAAAATAAAAATCTGACTATCTCTCCCTCTATCAAAATTATCCTTATCTATTATTTAAAGTCCAAAATGTCAAATTAAACTTAATTTGTTCCCAAATTGAAGAAAAAAAGTTCAAGAAGTAAAATATTTTTTAGAACTACAGGCATATCCAATCTAGCTGAATCAAACAGGCAATTTTATGTCCTAATACTGTCTGCACAATATCGCTTTCCTACAAACAAACCATCAAATTGTCTTTTTTAGCTTAAACGTAGACCCCATTAAAGAATCGGTTTTAAAAACTGTGAGTCTGTCCCTGTGACTCACAAGAGAGTTTTAACTACAATGAAAATCCCCCTCACATTTCTAAACAGGAGGTGCAGAGAGACACATACACACACACACACACACACACACACACACACACACACACACACACACACACACACACACACACACACACACACACACACACACACACACCACTGGGAGTCAGCTCCCTGTACACGAACGCACACTTATTTTCAAAGCCCATGAGCTCAGTGACACCAAAAATATGCTATTTGCCGCTATTTCTCTCTAATTCTCTTAAAATTTGTGCTACCTAATGAGATGTAAATATCCGATGATAGGCTGCATCAGACACTTGTGGGTCAACAATGATCAGAATGTGAAGTTAATCGAATTTTGTATTCTACAATCTCCAGTTATTAAACTGACCTGTGGTGAGGTTTTTACGGCCCACACTAACAGCTCCTTCTCTGAGGGCTTCACTATCCAAATTCTGAGTCTTATTCCTGTGATCATTTTCCTTAATCTTATTTTTCTCTTTTATTACTCTGTGCCTTATCACTTTACATGTATTTATTCAAATTACCCTGGTTCCAGGTTTGTCCCAATTTTTCTCTATAAACCAATTCCTTACTATGCCTAAGCCAATTGTAACGCACTGATTAATACACACATGTCTTAGCTTTAAACAGTTGAGGGCCCGTCTTTTTAATCTTACACAATGTCATTTAATCACCTTATCGTTACAATGCAACTATTTCCTGTCTTTACCTTGTTTCTTTCCATTTTACCTCTTATACCTTTCCTATAATACTCCCCCCGTTTCATTTGTGATGTGCAGTACACAAATAAAATCAAATTTAGCACTGAGCTTCACTTTAAACATCATGTCCCCAAAAACAGGTTTTTTTAACGGTGTGGATAAACAGCAGACACAAAACAGCCTCAATGAACAAGCCAGCGTTCAGTCAAAATGAGAAATGTTCACCGTTTGAAGCTGTTGGAGGTACAGCAGGAAACAGCTCCTCTGAAGTTCGTGACGCCAAGTTCTATGGTATTTTCTATGCAGCCGAGATGTCGACGTTGTTCTCGAAGTTGATGTTGATGAAGAAATCTCAGCGGACCTCGTTCTTATTTGTATAATATTTTTATTACACAGAAGAATCACTTATCAATGTTTTAAAATCATGCCAAAATGATTTACTCTAACGAATATACAACAGTTTTCAATTAACAGGTTTGCCTTGTCAAGAGTTAGGACCTCTGCAGCTGAGGATAAGTTCATTGGAGTTACCTGCCTCAGAAACCAGAAATTAACAGCATAAATTCTTGCTAACCCTTGCAAAGAAGCCACTACTGAGGAAGAACAAGAAGAAGAAGAGACTTGCTTTGGCCCAGAAACACAAGGAATGGACATTAAGTGGAAATCTGTACTTTGGTCGGATGAGTCCAGATTTGAGAATCATGCCAGGGGCTTGTTTGGACCGGACCTCTGGACTTCTCAGATCTGAACCCAAATACTATACTAGGTGTGAAAGGTTCCTCAGACCAAAGGAGGAGGTCATTGATGGGTGATCATTTATACTTTATGAAAGCACTTGTTTCTAATCCCTCCTGTTCAGTGTGAAGACTGTTTATATGAACTTCTAAAACTTCCATTGACTTAAAGGTTGTCTTACATTGTTATATATAATCCCAACACTATCTTGCTCTTGGCTTCACACTGAATGAAGGAGGACATAAGGAGAGACCAGTGCGTATTTTATCTCTGGCAGCTGACAGTATGAGACCCAACAAATTAAGATGACGCTTAGAAACATTACACCCCAGTCAAATGCATGGGTTAGGGTTAGGGTTGGGTTAAGGTCGAACAATATGGCACAACAATCCCTAACTCTGAGCCCAGAGCAAAAGGTTAGATGTGTCTTAGTGTGAAATAATAAATTCATCTGATCAGATTATTACTTAATTGTTGTTTTCGCTAAAATCAGTAACTCAACTGTACAGGCTTCAGATTCAATTATGGACTTTAATGACACTCTCAAATCAATCAGATTAAATACATAATTTTCTTTGCATTTTATTTGTGTTTATAGAAAATGAAAGATACAATTTGAACAGGTAGAATATTTTTAGAATGTGTGTTGCCCCGTGTACCAGAATAGAACCGTAGACAACCATCAATTGTGTCCAGAATTAATGAAAAGCATAGAAAACAGAACAAGGCACTAATCTCAAGCTCAAATGACAAACATCTGCATTCAAATGAATAAATGTAAAAATTAAGTGATTAAAAATTATAAAGATTTCCCTAAAATCATGGAGTACAATGATAGTGATTTATTCAGATGTATTGGCTCAGAGATCGTCTCTTGTTTAGGTGGAGACATCGTTCAGCTCCTTGTTGATGTTGATCGCAGCTCTGATTCCAGTTTTCATAGCTGTGTCGATCCAGGCGTGAGGGAAGCCGGTGTGTTCACCAGCAAAGTGCAGCCTGCCTTCACTTTTAAAGAGCTCCTTAGCGTGCTCCACGTGTTGGTAGGGTGTGAAGAGAGCGAAGGCGCCCAGGCTGTAGGGATCCAAGCTCCACTTCTTCACCACCACCCCTGTGCAGAGATGTCGGACGTACTTGCCGTGGATCGCAGCTAAATCTTTCAGAACCAGCTCTTTCAGGTCTTCGTCAGTCGCTCCAAGGAAGAGAAGGGAATCTTCAGCCCAGGTGTAGGAGGCCAGGAGGACGCCGATGTCTTTGTTTTGGAAACCGTGGCTGGGATAGTAGATAAAACGAGAGGGCCTGTCGGTGATGCTCTTCCCTCCTTTGATACCGTCCCTCTCCCAGAACTTCTCACTGAAGGTGAGGATGATTTTTGTGGAGCTTGCATAGTGAACCGACCTCAGGGCCTCGATCTTGTCAACGGGGAGAGGTGGATCAAATTCAATGAACAGGGCTGCTTTGGTTGTGGTGGTTACCAGGACTGCGTCAGCCTTAAGGTCGGTCAGAAAGGATTGTTTGTCTTTCTTGTACGATATGACGACACCTGTATCTGACCGACTGATACGCTTCACCTTGGAGTTCAGGAGAGCAGGAGCCTTCAGTTCTTTGTGTAAAGCATTTGGGAGAAGATCCAACCCCCCTGTTATTTCATGGTACCTTCAAAAGCAAAGAGACATGAAAATTACTAAATTATCGTACGTAGAGTGTGGGAAGTCAACACTGTTATTTATTCTGCCTGAGCATCCTGTCATTGCCTGAGACATTTCCTCAAGTTGTTCATGACATATCTTGTTCACAAAAACATAACAATGACGAGTTGAGTTGATGTTAGCTATTTTCAGATCTTGCCCCTTTCTACGAGACCCCTCTATCAGAGAGTTGCAATTCAACAAATACTAATGTTGGTAAGTCTTACGTGGTGTCGTCGTTGACGTCGTTGCTGAGGAACATCATCTCACTCAGAGCAAGGGCCATGATGGCGTCTGTGTTGAGCAAGTCTCCGATCATCCTCACGGCTTCTGCGCTCAAATTACCTTCTGTTTTCAGATAGTCCTGTGAAAAAGGAAACATGAATCTTAAAATATGCATTTTCAGCTTATATTCAGGTTGTTCATTTTAATGAGTTGTTACTGTAAAATGTTTTCATGTTTTATCGTCCTCAGATTGTCCACTGCTACAGCTCCTATTTTCAGCCTCTCTCTCAAACACTAGGTTTTAGCTCCTGTCTCTTTAAGACCCCCCCCCCTCCTGATAAAGCCCAGTCAGCTGTTACCCTCTTTGTGATTGGTCTACAGATTCCAAATGCCAGTTCCTGCTCTGCTTCATAATTACCCAGCTAGTTAGCCCTTTTTCAAAAACTGAACACCTGAATATTTGTTTTATTACATTTGTAAGACTGAAGGATGATAATTCACACAATGTTGTGTTTCTAACTTTGTGCATTTACATGAAATCACATTACATGAGTGGCAGAAACTTAGACTACTGGCAGAAAAGGTCTCTGGTTTGTCTCTGGTTCGTCTCTGGTTCGACTCCACGGAGAGACAACAAAAGACGAACCTGGATTGATCTACCAGTCTAGTGCCCCTGAGCAAGGCACCTTACTCCCCAAACATCTGCTCCCCGGGCGCCATACATGGTCGCTCACTGCTCTGTGTGTTCGTCACCAGATGGGTTAAAAGCAGATGTTAAATTTCCCTACCTGCATGTCTGTGCATGTGTTTGGGACTAATAATTGCATCTTAATCTTAATTGTGCTTTACCTTCACAGTGTAGGGGTCGTACTTCTTTAGAGCTTCAGAACAGCCATGTTTCGCAATATACTCATTCACCTACAAAAAAGATCAATTACAACAACAGGTACACATTTAAGTCACATAACCATCAAACAGGAATAGAAAATATGCTTTATATTCAGGTGTTTACTCTTAACAAATACTGTAAATGATTAATTTAATGTTTATGTATAAACGATGTCTAAAACAATTTGAAATAGCAAATGTTGCCCAAATGTCCCAAAACAAATATGTATTGGGACAAGAACAAAGTAAGGTCAAACTTGGAAGAAGCAATCATCAAGTTAAAACGTGGAGTATTCTGAACTTATTATGTCAACGTATTAATCATACTATAGCGTCCTGTAGGAGATTTCACAGGAGTTTGCATCATCTACTAACGACAAATAAATACATATTTAAGACAATCTTTCATAATTTGGTATTTACTGCATACGAAAGAACACATGATGCTTCCACACCTTCTCCAAAGATTGTTGTAGCAGCTCGTCGGCCGACTTCCCTTTCTCGTGACCCTCCAGGTTATAGCCCATGTTGTCAGGGTCTGCATTCACTTCAAACGTCCGTTTCTTTATCCCATTGACCAGGTAGAAGGTTTTGGGGTGAGTCATGAAGAATTCATTTAGCTCGAGTCCAAGTGATTCCACGTACCAGCGGATGATTCTGTTGAGACACAGGAAAGATAGAACATTAGCTAGCTAAAGATAACACGAAATAAAACCTCAACAAAAAACAGTTTCTACTCACTCATGAGTAGATGGGATCCTCATTGCTCCAAATTCAATGTACCAGCCGTCATTTTCATTCCTGTACGTCTCCACTCGTCCTCCCACACGATCACTAGCTTCTAATATGGTCACCTTGTTCAAACGTGTAAATTAAAACACTGGATTATTCGCTACAAAAAGGTCATAAATGTAAGATTAGAAGTGATCAGTGAAGTCAGGTCGGAAACATAAAGAAACTCAAACAGAAGTGATGTCATCAGGAACTAGATAATAAATAAAGATAGATGAAGCTTCCTCACTTCCTCCCAATGAACAGAAGTTAAGCTCAAATATCTCATACACAGACGTTGGTCCAGTGGTTCCCTCCTTAAATAATCATACAAAACACCCACATGTTGCAGCACGGGACCAGCAGGGGGCAGACCTGGATTCAGGTGGTATGTTTGGGTTTGTTTCAGTGTATGTCTGCCCCTAGTGGTCAACACAAGTATTTCATCAGCTTTAAGTGATGGACCTGCTGCACATACCTTGTGTCCTGCGTCCTGCAGCAGCTTTGCAGCCGTCAGTCCAGCCATGCCAGCTCCAACAACCACCACATGGTGCGGTGTGTGTGTGGGGGGGAGGCCGGTCTTTGCTGTCTCCAGCAGCGTTTCATAGTCTTTGTCCTCCAGACAAGAAGAAATATTTGCCCTGAAGCTGAGAGCAGCAGTCTGACTCTGGTACATTGTGAACAGCAGCACACTGACAACATCTGGAGACACAAAGACTGACTGGTAGAGAAAACTCAAGGAATAAATATTATTTTCTAATTAAAGAAACATTGACTTCATGCAAAATACTCACAGAGTTCACGCTTCGACACATGTGGCTCCATCTTGGTCTGAAAGCTACAGGTGGAAAAAACATTTAATCCCATTGATTGGTTGATTGATTGAAAGTCAGACAGACAGAGAGACAGACAGATGGACAGGACGTAGGACACAATGACAGACAGACGGATTAACAGACAGACAGACAGTAGAGAAACTCCTCTTTCTCACCTGTTTAACAAACAGAGTCTGTGACCTGAGGAGGACTCATGTGTCTTTTATACAGAATCTGTGCTCGTTTCTGATTGGACAACATGACAGGAGGGAAATAAACGACTTTCAGGTGAAAATACAAATCTTTTCTCAGTAACTGGAGAATAACTAAATGTCCTGAGGGCAGACACGTGATACCTTATCATACACAAACTGCTTTGTGGATATAGGGGTAGTGTTGAACATTAACAGATACTTTCATGTGATCCATGTCATTGTGAAATAGTCAGAACATTAAACCTGTTGATTTCATGTAGATTTCATTTATTTCCAGACACTCTTGATTACAAACCCTCTGGTCATATGAACAAGGATGTTAAAGATGGACAGTCTCACAGGGGACACACGTTAAGAGGCTGGCTAAACTTCTATGGTCCATCAGATCAAGTTAGAGAACTGTGATGGAAATCTGAAAACACAAGAGGCTGCATTTCCAAATTCGTCTATGAGTATTTTATTAGGAGCTTTCTGCAGAATGGTGGAACACAGAGAGTCACAAGGATCTCAGTCAAATGCAAAGATCTTATTTAGGAGAACTAAGGCTGTTGTGTGAACCAGTTCAGACTGGTTCTGTAGGCCCAGTTTGAGACAGTAGATAAGAAACAGGAACCTACTCTGTATAAGTTACAGTTTAAGATAGAACAGATAGAACATAATTGATCGCACATTCAATAATTATTCGGAAGTTCATAAAAGATTCAGCCAGGTGAAGACTGCAGTTTCTTCTTCTTCTTCTTCTTCTTCTTCTTCTTCTTCTTCTTCTTCTTCTTCTTCTTCTTCTTCTTCTTCTTCTATTGTTTAAGGCTGTAGCTCAAGGCCCGAGTGCATCCTGGACAGCATCAAAGAAATGGACGCTTCATTTAACTTAATCTAAGTTTAATCTAATTAGTCAGATTCAGCAGTTTGAAGTGCCTGTCACTCCCATCATGAAAAACTCTCCACTCATGAAGAATGCAGTCAAGTGAAGAGCAGATTGCACAATAATGAGATAAGAAATCAAATCAGTTTTCCAGTGAAACCCTCTGTCACACAGCCAACGGGAAAACTGTAGAGTTTGTAGTGTGTGTGCTCTTGTACAGATATCTTTGTTAGGACCACTTTGAGCTGACAACTTACAGAGTGTGACTGTCTGGGTGTTAGAATTAGGGGTTAGGGAATGTATTATGCCAATGAGTGTCCTCATTAATATAGAAGTATAAACGTGTGTGTGGGCGAGAGAGATTGCGTGCGTGAGCGTTGGAGTGATGCCATGCAAATCCTTTATATCAACAAATACGTACCCAGCAAAGTTCAGCTCCAAACTCGGACCCCATGAATCTCAATGTGAAGTTACAACACTGTTGTTTGTCTGCAGCACACAGACTGAACTCTGTTCCTCATATCACAATGTTGACATTTCTCTTGAGAATAGAGTCAAATCATTTTGTGTAATTCATGAATAAAGTCAATGAAAAGTGAATAAATTCTTCAGTGGAAGATTCAAAATAAGGAAATGTAGCGTCTGTTAGCACGTTTGCGCCACATTATTTAGATTTTGCAAAAAAACAGCTCGGCCCTTTTGTGAAGATGGAAATGTCAATTTTATTTCTCTCCACTTTTACAACTTCAATCTCGTACCATTATAACGATTCTCAAAATGTGAAAAAAAAATTCAGGTAGGAGCCTCCGCTTCTGTGGTGTTGTTTACTTGGGCATTCGGACACACACACACACAGCAGTGGTTTTATTTCCGTATTCATCTGAATGGAGACGACGGCCGAGAGAGATTAGTCACAGGGAAACTAGGGCAGTTTCTTCAGGTCAAGGATTGTATCTTGCAGAATGACCCTGGCTGCAGCTTCGCTCTGGATCCTCCTGCATCACACAAACACAGACAGACACACACAGTCAAACACAGTCACACACGGAGACACACCCTTTTCGTCCACTGAACCACTCTTCCTGTGGATGAGCGATTAGTACTTCATCTCGTTAGAATGAGGAAGACCACCAGGAAGAGAGAGGCAGAAAAATGACTCTTGTTGTATTCCAATGTTAAACCGGGCTATTGTTTAATCCACTTGTAGAACCAAACCGAGACGGCTCTTCCCATATTTGGGATAAAAGAACCAAACTGCAAACTTTTTACTTGAGTCGTCTTATCTTTTCAATTTTAGGCCCGATTCAACGGTGTGTCTGGCTAGTTAATATCCTGACTCTTCAGAGCAGGCTGCCCCGGAAGACCACCAGGAAGAGAGAGGCAGAAAAATGACTCTTGTTGTATTCCAATGTTAAACCGGGCTATTGTTTAATCCACTTGTAGAACCAAACCGAGACGGCTCTTCCCATATTTGGGATAAAAGAACCAAACTGCAAACTTTTTACTTGAGTCGTCTTATCTTTCAATTTTAGGCCCGATTCAACGGTGTGTCTGGCTAGTTAATATCCTGACTCTTCGGAGCAGGCTGCCCCTCCCTCCAGAATCACTCCCGAACTAACCTAGGTTGCACCATTGCAAACTACTGCCTCGTCTTATTTTTTTTTATTCTGAATTAGTTTTAAGGGTTTGTGCGTCACAGAAGTGTGGCGCCCGTCCTGCGCAGGTCCCAGACCTAGCTTTTTATCTTTTAGACTTATTTTCTGTTACAAACAACCTTTGTTCATTCCCTTGATTTCACATTGCTTTGCTGTACCTTTTCATTGCTTCCCAAAAACACAGAACTTTATTACTTTACCTCCTTTATCCTCTCCGCATACTCACAATCTATATCAATGCCTATATAACTAATACAGATTAGTTTCAACAGGTTTCTGCCTACCTTTTTGTTTTGCGCCTTGTGAGTATGTGGAGAATCGATCGGCCTCGACCTCTGGGTCTCCGGTCTTTCTGGTCAAAACTTCTCTTCAGGATCATGTTGGGGTCACTAAATATGTTGTGTTCTTTTATCCCAAATATGAGAAGAGCCGGTCTTGGTTTGGTTCCACAAGTATTTATTAAGGAGCAATGAAAAGGTAGCGAAAAGTTCAGCACAGCAATGGGCACCCAACGCACAGCCCCGGCCCTCGAGCAGCACCGGGCAGTAAAGAGTCGCACCTCACGGACGACAGTTGTAATATTTTATAACAGTAGGTATAATTTGATTGGTCAATAACGAGGGGCG
Source organism: Platichthys stellatus (assembly GCA_016801935.1). NCBI lineage: Eukaryota > Metazoa > Chordata > Actinopteri > Pleuronectiformes > Pleuronectidae > Platichthys > Platichthys stellatus. Next base: position 1,610,774 of record CM028878.1, on the reverse strand, counting down.
TTCTTCCTTGGTTTAGACTTGGTTCTTCCTCGATGGTGAGCAGGCATAGTCCACGCCTCTTGGCACTGGAATCAGGAAGTGATGAGGAGCAGCTCCCAGTCTCGCTCCTCCTCTGATAGTTGCTGGGCAAATCCTCACATTAACAAGCCTTGACTCAGCTGACACCTTGTGTATTGACGTTGTTGTTCATTGGAGTAAAGAGTATTGTGTTCCTGCTCTATCGGCTGTATGTTCTGTTTTTGTAAATATTTGCATCATCCAAACAAAGCAATGCCTTTCTATCTTTCCCCCAGAACCTGGGGCAGCTGCTTGAATCCTGTGTGATGTTGAATAAAGCTAAGGGAGTTATGCTTTAATACAAAAAAGTTTGATATGAGGACAAGTTAATGTACAGTGTATCGTACTCCACAGATCTACAGTCTCCACAACAGGCAGCGGCTCTTATAAGACCTTTTATTAAGACAGGTTTGAGACTGACCAGCGATGTGACGCAGACACACACACACTTTAACCAACTTCAAGATAAACACCAAGCAGCAACGGTTATTATAAGTCATGTGTGTGAAGGCCATATATCTGGCCCAAACTGCTCCTTACCCCACCCTCCTGCTTTTGTTTAGAGTTCAGTTCTATTGACATAGTCACATACACACAGACAAACATAGATTGGTTCATGGGTTCACACTGAATGAAGGAGGATATGAGGAGAGACCAGTGTGTATTTTAGGTCTGAAAACTCTGGCAGCTGACAGTATGAGACCCAACCAATTAAGAAGACACTTAGAAACATTACACCCCAGTCACATGAATGGCTTAGGGTTGGGTTAAGGCTCAAGAATCTGGCACAACAATCCCTAACTCTGAGCCCAGAGCAGAAGGTTCGATGTGTCTTAGTGTGAAAGAATAAATTCATCTGATCAGATTTTACTTAATTGTTGTTTCTGCTAAAATCAGTAACTCAATTGCACAGGCTTCGGATTCAGTTATGGACTTTAATGACTCACTCAAATCAATCAGATTACGTATTTAATTTTCTTTGCATTTTAATTGTGTGTATAGAATATTAAAGATACAATTTGAACAGGTTCCATCTTTCCATGTATGTAGCCCCGTGTACCTGAATAGAACCGTAGACAACCATCGATTGTGTCAAGAATTAATGAAAAGCATAGAAAACAGAACAAGGCACTAATCTCAAGCTCAAATGACAAACATCTGCATTGAAATGAATACATGTTAAAATTAAGTGATTACAAATTATAAAGATTTCCCTAAAACCATGAAGTTACTGATTTATTCAGATGTGACCACTCAGAGATCGTCTCTTGTTTGGGTGGAGACATCGAGCAGCTGCGTGTTGATGTTGGTAGCAGCTCTGATTCCAGTTTTCATAGCTGTCTCGATCCAGGTGTGAGGGAAACCGGTGTGTTCACCAGCAAAGTGCAGCCTGCCTTCACTTTTAAAGAGCTCCTTAGCGTACTCCAGGTGTTGGTAGGGTGTGAAGAGAGCGAAGGCGCCCAGGCTGTAGGGATCCAAGCTCCACTTCTTCACCACCACCCCTGTGCAGAGATGTCGGACGTTCTCACCGTGGATCGCAGCTAAATCTCCCAGAACCAGCTCTTTCAGGTCTTCGTCAGTCGCTCCAAGGAAGAGAAGGGAATCTTCAGCCGAGGTGTAGGAGGCCAGGAGGACGCCGATGTCCTTGTTTCTGAAACCGTGGCTGGGATAGAAGATAAAACGAGAGGGCCTGTCGGTGACGCTCTTCCCTCCTTTGATGCCGTCCCTCTCCCAGAACTTCTCACTGAAGGTGAGGATGATTTTTGTGGAGCTTGCATAGTGGACCGCCCTCAGGGCTTCCATCTTGTCAACGGGGAGAGGTGGATCAAATTCAATGAATAGGGCTGCTTTGGCTGTGGTGGTTACCAGGACTGTGTCAGCCTCAAGGTCGGTCAGAGAGGATTGTTTGTCTTTCTTGTACGATATGACGACACCTGTATCTGACCGACTGATATGCGTCACTTTGGAGTTCAGGAGAGCAGGGGCCTTCAGTGTTTTGTGTAAAGCGTTGGGGAGAAGATCGAACCCACCTGTTATTTCATGGTACCTTCAAAAGCAAATAGACATGAAAATTACTAAATTATGGTACGGAGAGTGTGGGAAGTCAACACTGTTATTTATTCTGCCTGAGCATCCTGTCATTGCCTGAGACATTTCCTCAAGTTGTTTTTGACATATCTTGTTCACAAAAACATAACAAGGATGAGTTGAGTTGATGTTAGCTGCTTTCAGTGGCCTAATAAATGTATCACTGTTCATAGGCAAGATTCTAACCTCTGTTATCCACTATCACTGCTCACACACCAACTTCTGTTACTTACAACTTACGCAATACAAGCAAGTACAAATAAATTAGTTGTCTATTGGATCTTTATGGTGGTCCTGAGAGCTCAACCAACAGCAACTTAAGAAAACACATGCAGGTTCCCACTGTCCAGAGGACAGCTAAAAGTGATGGACACAGGAGACACAAAAACGTACAATACATCATACAAATTCGGTTCCACACAGGGGTCGGCCACCCGCGGCTCCTCTGCAGTGGCTGTGCAGTACAGTGCATATGTTTAACGAAAGCTGAACTTAACGAATCAGTTTTCATATTATTAACGTGAACGTAACGATGAACGTGAGTGAACATCACGTTAATTTTTTAAATCATCATCGTATCAGGCCCACATGAAATATTGTGAGAGAGTGTGAGAGTGAGAGAGAGAGAGAGAGTGAGAGAGTGAGTGAGTGTCCCGGCGCTCCGACCCCGCCCACCTGCTCGGACAGACCCACAGTGAGCTCTGAGCTCTGAAGATGGTCCGATCTAGAGAGGCCTTCTTCTCCTGTTTATTGAATAAACAGAGCTAACAAGCAAGCCCCTGATTGTGAGGCCATGTATTGTCCATAGTGAGCAGGGGGAGGAAACCTTTACTATCAGAAGAGACATTTTGCCCCCTCTTCAGAGCGAGTGGGCGGGTCAGAGCCCTGGGAGCCGGGGCCGGTGCGCTCGCTACACAGACACACACACACACGCTCCTGGTATTTCATGATGGGCTGATACGATGATGATTTAAACGATTTACGTGACGCTGCGCATTTTTGTATTTGATGCGCATTTCTGTAATGTGTTGTGTTGTGTTATGAAATTGATATTTTCTTACTTTGCTTTTGTTTTGTAAACTTGCATGTGTTTCTTAAGTTGCTGTTTGTTAAGCTCTCATGGCCACCAGAGTTGCAATTCAACACATACTAATGTTGGTAAGTCTTACTTGGTGTTGTCGTTGACGTTGTTGTTGAAGAACATCATCTCAGTCAGAGCGAGGGCAATGATGGCGTCTATATTGAGCATGTCTCCGATCATCCTCACGGCTTCTGCGCTCAAATTACCTTCCGTTTTCAGATCGTCCTTTGATAAAGGAAACATGAATTTTATAATATATATATATTCTTTTTATATTCAGGTTGTTCATTTTAATGAGTTGTTACTGTAAAAAATGTTCATGCTCTAATGTTCAGAAAACTTTCCTCAGATTTTCCACTGCTGCAGCTCCTCTTTTCAGCCTCTATCTCAAACACTAGGTTTTAGCTCCTGTCTCTTTAAGAACCCCCCCCCTCCTTATAAAGCCCAGTCAGCTGGTACCCTCTTTGTGATTGGTCTACAGATTCCAGCTCGTGTAGGAAATGTCAGCTACTGCTCTCGCTTCATAATTACCCATTTATTACATTTGTCAGACTGAAGGATGATAATTCACACAATGTTGTGTTTCTAACTTTGTGTATTTACATGAAGCCACATTATTATTTACCTTCACAGTGTAGGGGTCGTACTTCCTAAGAGCTTCAGCACAGCCATGTTTCGCTGCGTAGTCATTCACCTACAAAAAAGATCAATTACAACGAAAGGTACACCTTTAAGTCACATAACCATCAAACAGGAAGAGAAAATATGTTTTATATTCAAGTGTAAACTTGAAATAAGTACTATAAATAATTAATTTAATGTTTATGTATAAACGACGTCTAATACAATTTGAAATAGCAAATGTGGCCCAAATGTCCCAAAACAAATATGTATTGGGACAAGTATTTTCTTGAAACGTGTAGTATTCTGACCTTATTATGTCAACGTGTAAACGTATTAATCATAATATAGCGTCCTGTAGGAGTTTTCACAGGAGTTTCATCTCATACTTATTTACTGCATACGAAAGAACACATGATGCTTCCACACCTTCTCCAAAGCTTGTTGTAGCAGCTCGTTGGCCGACTTCCCTGTCTCGTGACCCTCCAGGTTATACCCCAGGCTGTCAGGGTCTGCATTCATTTCAAACGTCCGTTTCTTTATCCCATTGACCAGGTAGAAGGTGCTGGGTTGAGTAATGATGAATTCATTTAGCTCGAGTCCGAGTGATTCCACGTACCAGCGGATTATTCTGTTGAAACACAAGAAAGATAGAACATTAGCTAGCTAAAGATACCACAAAATAAAACCTCAACAAAAAACAGTTTCTACTCACTCATGAGTAGATGGGATCCTCATTGCTCCCAATTCAATGTACCAGCCGTCATTTTCATTCCTGTACGTCTCCACTCGTCCTCCCACACGACCACTAGCTTCTAATATGGTCACCTTGTACAAACAGGTCAATTACAAGGTTAGACATAAGCATCTTATTCCTGATTTTATAATAAATGGGTATTTTCTGTCAAAAAATATAATGTTAGAAAAACAAACGACTCTGAACTCTGGATTCTACACTACAAAAAGGTTATAAATGTAAGATTAGAAGTGATCAGTGAAGTCAGGTCGGAAACATAAAGAAACTCAGACAGAAGTGATGTCGTCAGGAACTAGATAATAAATAAAGATAGATGAAGCTTCCTCACTTCCTCCCCATGAACAGAAGTTAAGCTCAAATATCTCATACACAGACGTTGGTCCAGTGGTTCCCTCCTTAAAGGGGACATATTATGCCCATTTCACCACAGTTGATATGGTTCCTTGGGGTCTTAATGAAATGTCTGTGACATTTTTTGGTAAAAATACCCCAAGGATCATTTACAACAGCACCTTTTTACTCTGTCTAAAACAGACCTCCTCAGATCAAGCTGTTTTGAGGGCCCCGCCCCCCTCTCACGCTGCTTTCAGACTGCAGGCCGCCCAGAGGCTGCTGTACGGATCCACACGGTGCTGGTCGACTGTGGCTCGCCTGCTGCTCTGGAGAGCCGGGGGCCTCGGGTACGACAAGCAGCTGTTCCTGCTGAACTCTCCACTACACAGACTGACTGGGCTCAGTCATTTTTATACCTCTGTGATAGATGCCTGGAGGACTCTCACCATCACGAGGCCTCCTGACCCCACGCCTGGGATGTGGCTCTTTGAGGAGCCACTGTTCAACAATGGTTTCCTGGTCCTAACATCCACATCCTCATCAATGACAATACAGAACAAGTTCAGGGAGGCAGGAATAGGGAAGCTGGGCCACCTGACACGGACATCACTGGAGAGTCTGGCGGCGGTGACGGGGATAAGATCTACCAGGATGCTGCGGAGCCTCGTGGACGAGGTGTGGCAGTCACTGCCCCAGCCTCTTCGGAGCTTCGCCCAGAGCCAAAGCCAGGCTGACCAGTGGACAAAAACAGAAGAATACCAGTTTCCTACCCTGAATGTGAGTCCTGCAGTGGGGGAGTGGAGAGAAGAGAGCGGCCGACTGCTTACCCTCAGGACTCCAGCACTGGGCACCTTCAACACCTCTGCAGGGAAACAGCTGTACTGCAGCTGTGTGAAGGTCCTGAACTGTCCTGAAGGTCCTGGGAGTCGAAATGGACGGAGGTTTTTGGCTCCGATAATTCCCCTAGTGGCAGCTGGCGGGTCCTGCATAAACCTCCTATGGAGAAATGGATGGCAGACATCCAGTGGAGAATTATACATAGAGCTCTAGCTACAAACAGATACAGAGCTCACCTGGACCCAAGCACTGAGGGGGGGTGTCCTTTCTGCCCACTGCCAGAGACCCTGGAGCACTTAGTAGTGTCGTGTCCCAGGTTAGCTGACACTTTTAAACAGCTACAGGAGTAGGTGGGGGGTTTAGGAGAGGCCTTCTCGCTACCACTCTTTGTTTTTGGACCCAAGTACTTGGCAAGAAAAAAGAACACTATGGTTTTAATGAATTTTTTTTTTTGCTAATGCCAAGATAGCAATCTGGATTAGTCGAAAAAACAAAATTGCGGGGGGAGGCTGGACAGATCCACTGCTCTGCCTGAGGGGTTTGGTGGCAGCTAGGCTCAGAATTGAACATGCGTATTTTACACTTACGGACAATCTGGAGGGTTTCAGGGCTATGTGGGGTGTGGAACAGGTCCTTTGCTCACTGGGGGACAATCAGTCTCTGGTTTTAAAATTTTAACAGAACATCTGGTAATTTTATCGTTGGTGTATGATGTACGTGTGCCTGGAATGTTTTTTAAAATTTTCTGTTACATATAATTTTGAATAATTAAGGATTTCTTTTGACAATGTGACTTAAATAAAGTTATTCAAAAGTCTTCTTCTTCTTCTTCTTCTTCTTCTTCTTCTTCTTCTTCTTCTTCTTCTTCTTCTATTGTTTAAGGCTGTAGCTCAAAGCCAGAGTGCATCCTGGGCAGCATCAAAGAAATGGACGCTTCATTTAACTTAATCTAAGTTTAATGTAATTAGTCAGACTCAGCAGTTTGAAGTACCTCTCACTCCCATCATGAAAAACTCTCCACTCATGAAGAATGCAGTCAAGTGAAGAGCAGATTGCACAATAATGAGATAAGAGATCAAATCAGTTTCCAGTGAAACTCTCTGTCACACAGCCAACGGGAAAACTGTAGAGTTTGTAGTGTGTGTGCTCTTGTACAGATGTCTTTGTTAGGACCACTTTGAGCTGACAACTTACAGAGTGTGACTGTCTGGGTGTAAGAATTAGGGTGAGGGGTTAGGGAATGTATTATGCCAATGAGTGTCCTCATTAAGATAGAAGTATAAACGTGTGTGTGGGCGAGAGAGATTGCGTGCGTGAGCGTTGGAGTGATGCCATGCAAATCCTTTATATCAACAAATACGCACCCAGCAAAGTTCAGCTCCAAACTCGGACCCCATGAATCTCAATGTGAAGTTACAACACTGTTGTTTGTCTGCAGCACACAGACTGAACTCTGTTCCCCATATCACAATGTTGACAAGTCGAGAATGAAGACGAAACATTGTGAATAAAATTCTCTACAGAATAGAGTCAAATCGTTTTGTGTAATTCATGAATAAAGTCAAAGAAAAGTGAATAACTTCTTCAGTGGAAGATTCAAAATAAGGAAATATGGCGTCTGTTAGCACGTTTGCGCCACATTATTTAGATTTTGCAAGAAAACAGCTCGGCCCTTTTGTGAAGATGGAAATGACAGTTTTATTTCTCTCCACTTTTACGACTTCAATCTGGTACTATTATGACAATTTTCAAAATGTGAAAAAAAAATTCAGGTAGGAGCCTCCGCTTCTGTGGTGTTGTTTACTTGGGCATTCGGACACACACACACACAGCAGTGGCTTTATTTCCGTATTCATCTGAATGGAGACGACGGCCGAGAGAGATTACTCACAGGGAAACTAGGGCGGTTTCTTCAGGTCAAGGATTGTGTCTGACAGAATGACCCTGGCTGCGGCTTCTCTCTGGATCCTCCTGCATCATACAAACACAGACAAACACACACAATCACACACGGAGACACACCCTTTTCGTCCACTGAACCACTCTTCCTGTGGATGAGTGATTAGTACTTCATCTCGTTAGAATGAGGAAGACCACCAGGAAGAGAGAGGCAGAAAAATGACTCTTGTTGTATTCCAGTGTCAAACCGGGCTATTGTTTAATCCACCTGTAGAACCAAACCGAGACCGGCTCTTCCCATATTTGGGATAAAAGAACCAAACTGCAAACTTTTTACTTGAGTCGTCTTATCTTTCAATTTTAGGCCCGATTCAACGGTGTGTCTGGCTAGTTAATATCCTGTCTCTTCAGAGCAGGCTGCCCCTCCCTCCAGAATCACTCCCGAACTAACCTAGGTTGCACTATTGCAAACTACTGCCTGAGTCGTCTTATTTTTTTTAAATCTGAATTAGTTTTAAGGGCTTGTGCGTCACAGAAGTGTGGCGCCCGTCCTGCGCAGGTCCCAGACCTAGCTTTTTTTTATCTTTTAGACTTATTTTCTGTTACAAACAACCTTTGTTCATTCCCTTGATTTCACATTGCTTTGCTGTACCTTTTCATTGCTTCCCAAAAACACAGGACTATATTACTTGACCTCCTTTATCCTCTCCTTTTCTGCCTACCTTTTTGTTTTGCGCCTTGTGAGTATGTGGAGAATCGATAGGCCTCGACCTCTGGGTCTCCGGTCTTTCTGGTCACATACTGTACTGTTTGTTGTTACCGAACATTTAGTTATGTTGAATAAATCATGTCTACTGTCTTGTTCTTTTATCCCAAATATGAGAAGAGCCTGTCTCGGTTTGGTTCAATCAATTATTTATTAAGAAGCAATGAAAAGGTATGAAAAGTTCAGCACAGCAATGGGCACCAAACGCAAAGCCCCGGCCCTCAAGCAGCACCGGGCAGTAAAGAGTCGCACCGCACAGACGACAGTTGTAATATTTTATAACAGTAGGTATAATTTGATTGGTCAATAACGAGGGGGGGGAGGCGGGGGGGGGGGGGTCTTCCTTGGTTTAGACTTTGTTCTTCCTTGATGGTGAGCAGGAGTAGTCCACGCCTCTTGGCACTGGAATCAGGAAGTGATGAGGAGCAGCTCCCAGTCTCGCTCCTCCTCTGATAGTTGCTGGGCAAATCTTCACATTAACAAGCCTTGACTCAGCTGACACCTTGTGGGTTGGCGTTGTTGTTCATTGGAGTAAAATGTATTGTGTTCCTGCGCTATCGGCTGTATGTTCTGTTTGTGTAAACATTTGCATCATCCAAAAAAAGCAATGCCTTTCTATCTGCCCACCAGAACCTGGGGCAGCTGCTTGAATCCTGTGTGATGTTGAATAAAGTTAAGGGAGTTATGCTTTAATACAGTAAAGTTTGGTATGAGGACAAGTTAATGTAAAGTGTATCGTATTCCACAGATCTACAGTCTCCACAAAAGGCAGCGGCTCTTATCAGACCTTTTATCAAGACAGGTGTGAGACTGACCAGCGATGTGACACACACACACACACACACTCTAACTAACTTCAAGATTAACACCAAGCAGCAACGGTGATTATAAGTCATTGTGTGAAGGCCATATATCTGGCCAAAACTGCTCCTGCCCCCACCCTCCTGCTTTGGTTCAGTTCTAGTGACATTTACACAGACACACACTCATAAAGACAAACATAGATTTAAGATCCCAACACTATCTTGCTCTTGGCTTCACACTGAATGAAGGAGGACATGAGGAGTGACCAGTGTGTATTTTAGATCTGAAAACTCTGGTAGCTGACAGTAAAAGACACTTAGACACCCCAGTCACATGAATGGGTTAGTGTTGGGTTAAGGCTCAAGAATCTGGCACAACAATCCCTAACTCTGAGCCCAGAGCAGATGGTTCGATGTGTCTTAGTGTGAAATAATAAATTCATCTGATCAGATTATTACTTAATTGTTGTTTTCGATAAAATCAGTAACTCAACTGCACAGGCTTCGGATTCAGTTATAGTCTTTAATGACACTCAAATCCATCAGATTATTTTCTTTGCATTTGTGTTTATAGAATACGAAAGACACAATTTGAACATGTAGAATCTTTCCATGTATGTAGCCCCGTGTACCAGAATAGAACCGTAGACAACCATCGATTGTGTCAAGAATTAATGAAAAGCATAGAAAACAGAACAAGTCACTAATCTCAAGCTCAAATGTCAAACATCTGCATTCAAATTAATACATGTTAAAATTAAGTGATTACAAATTATAAAGATTTCCCTAAAACCATGAAGTTACTGATTTATTCAGATGTATTGGCTCAGAGATCGTCTCTTGTTTGGGTGGAGACATCGAGCAGCTGCGTGTTGATGTTGGTAGCAGCTCTGATTCCAGTTTTTATAGCTGTCTCGATCCAGGTGTGAGGGAAACCGGTGTGTTCACCAGCAAAGTGCAGCCTGCCTTCACTGTTAAAGAGCTCCTTAGAGTACTCCAGGTGTTGGTAGGGTGTGAAGAAAGCGAAGGCGCCAAGGCTGTAGGGATCCAAGCTCCACTTCTTCACCACCACCCCTGTGCAGAGATGTCTGACGTACTTGCCGTGGATTGCAGCTAAATCTTTCAGAACCAGCTCTTTCAGGTCTTCGTCAGTCGTTCCAAGGAAGAGAAGGGAATCTTCAGCCCAGGTGTAGGAGGCCAGGAGGACGCCGATGTCCTTGTTTTGGAAACCGTGGCTGGGATAGAAGATAAAACGAGAGGGCCTGTCTGTGACGCTCTTCACCCCCACCCCTGTGCAGAGATGTCGGACGTTCTCACCGTGGATCGCAGCTAAATCTCCCAGAACCAGCTCTTTCAGGTCTTCGTCAGTCGCTCCAAGGAAGAGAAGGGAATCTTCAGCCGAGGTGTAGGAGGCCAGGAGGACGCCGATGTCCTTGTTTCTGAAACCGTGGCTGGGATAGTAGATAAATCGAGAGGGCCTGTCGGTGATGCTCTTCCCTCCTTTGATACCGTCCCTCTCCCAGAACTTCTCACTGAAGGTGAGGATGATTTTTGTGGCGCTTGCATAGTGGACCGCCCTCAGGGCCTCCATCTTGTCAACGGGAAGAGGTGGCTCAAATTCAATGAATAGGGCTGCTTTGGCTGTGGTGGTTACCAGGACTGCGTCAGCCTCAAGGTCGGTCAGAAAGGATTGTTTGTCTTTCTTGTACGATATGACAACACCTTTATCTGACCGACTGATACGCTTCACCTTGGAGTTCAGGAGAGCAGGGGCCTTCAGTGTTTTGTGTAAAGCGTTGGGGAGAAGATCGAACCCACCTGTTATTTCATGGTACCTTCAAAAGCAAAGAGACATGAAAATTACTAAATTATGGTACGGAGAGTGTGGGAAGTCAACACTGTTATTTATTCTGCCTGAGCATCCTGTCATTGCCTGAGACATTTCCTCAAGTTGTTCTTGACATATCTTGTTCACAAAAACATAACAAGGACGAGTTGAGTTGATGTTAGCTGTTTTCAGTGGCCTAATAAATGTATCACTGTTCATAGGCAAGATTCTAACCTCTGTTATCCACTATTACTGCTCACACACCAACTTCTGTTACTTACAACTTACGCAATACAAGCAAGTACAAATAAATTAGTTGTCTATTGGGTCTTTATAGTGGCCCTGAGAGCTCAACGAAAATGCAACTTAAGAAAACACATGCAGGTTCCCAAAACAAAAGCAAAGTAAGAAAACATCTTCATCAATTTTACAACACATTACAGAAATGCAAAGCAAATACAAAAATGTGCAGCAAATAGAGGAGAAACGACAACAGAAGTGTTTCCAGAGGACAGCTAAAAGTGATGGACACAGGAGACACAAAAACGTACAATACATCATACAAATTCGGTTCCACACAGGGGTCGGCCACCCGCGGCTCCTCTGCAGTGACTGTGCAGTACAGTGCATATGTTTAACGAAAGCTGAACTTAACGAATCAGTTTTCATATTATTAACGTGAACGTAACGATGAACGTTAGTGAACATCACATTCATTTTTTAAATCATCATCGTATCAGGCCCTCATGAAATACCGTGAGAGAGTGAGAGAGTGAGAGAGTGAGTGAGTGAGTGTCCCGGCGCTCCGACCCCGCCCACCTGCTCGGACAGACCCACAGTGAGCTCTGAGCTCTGAAGATGGTCCGATCTAGAGAGGCCTTCTTCTCCTGTTTATTGAATAAACAGAGCTAACAAGCAAGCCCCTGTTTGTGATGTATTGTCCATAGTGAGCAGGGGGAGGAAACCTTTACTATCAGAAGAGACATTTTGCCCCCTCTTCAGAGCGAGTGGGCGGGTCAGAGCCCTGGGAGCCGGGGCCGGTGCGCTCGCTACACAGACACACACACACACGCTCCTGGTATTTCATGATGGGCTGATACGATGATGATTTAAAAAATTTACGTGACGCTGCGCATTTTTGTAATGTGTTGTGTTGTGTTATGAAATTGATATTTTCTTACTTTGCTTGTATTTTTTGAACTTGCATGTGTTTCTTAAGTTGCTGTTCGTTAAGCTCTCATGGCCACCAGAGTTGCAATTCAACACATACTAATGTTGGAAAGTCTTACTTGGTGTTGTCGTTGACGTTGTTGTTGAAGAACATCATCTCAGTCAGAGCGAGGGCAATGATGGCGTCTATATTGAGCATGTCTCCGATCATCCTCACGGCTTCTGCGCTCAAATTACCTTCCGTTTTCAGATAGTCCTGTGATAAAGGAAACTTTAATCTTAAAATATACATAATCAGTTTATATTCAGGTTGTTCATTTTAATGAGTTGTTACTGTAAAATGTTTTCATGCTCTAATGTACAGAAAACTTTCCTCAGATTTTCCACTGCTGCAGCTCCTCTTTTCAGCCTCTATCTCAAACACTAGGTTTTAGGTCGTGTCTCTTTAAGACGCCCCCCCCCATCCTGATAAAGCCCAGTCAGCTGGTACCTTGTTTGTGATTGGTCTAGCTGTTCGTTAAGCTCTCATGGCCACCAGAGTTGCAATTCAACACATACTAATGTTGGTAAGTCTTACTTGGTGTTGTCGTTGACGTTGTTGTTGAAGAACATCATCTCAGTCAGAGCGAGGGCAATGATGGCGTCTATATTGAGCATGTCTCCGATCATCCTCACGGCTTCTGTGCTCAAATTACCTTCCGTTTTCAGATAGTCCTGTGATAAAGGAAACTTTAATCTTAAAATATACATATTCAGTTTATATTCAGGTTGTTCATTTTAATGAGTTGTTACTGTAAAATGTTTTCATGCTCTAATGTACAGAAAACTTTCCTCAGATTTTCCACTGCTGCAGCTTCTCTTTTCAGCCTCTATCTCAAACACTAGGTTTTAGGTCGTGCCTCTTTAAGACGCCCCCCCCATCCTGATAAAGCCCAGTCAGCTGGTACCTTGTTTGTGATTGGTCTACAGATTCCAGCTCGTGTAGGAAATGTCAGCTACTGCTCTTGCATCATAATTACCCAGCTAGTCAGCCCTTTTTCCAAAAACTGAACAACCTGAATATTTGTTTTATTACATTTGTCAGACTGAAGGATGATAATTCACACAATGTTGTGTTTCCAACTTTGTGTATTTACATCAAGCCACATTGTTATTTACCTTCACAGTGTAGGGGTCGTACTTCTTAAGAGCTTCAGAACAGCCATGTTTCGCTGCGTAGTCATTCACCTACAAAAAAGATAAATTACAACGACAGGTACACCTTTAAGTCACATAACCATCAAACAGGAAGAGAAAATATGTTTTATATTCAAGTGTAAACTTTCAAATGAGTACTATAAATAATTAATTAATGTTTATGTATAAACAACGTCTAATACAATTTGAAATAGCAAATGTGGCCCAAATGTCCCAAAACAAATATGTATTGGGACAAGTATTTTCTTGAAACGTGGAGTATTCTGACCTTATTATGTCAACGTGTAAACGTATTAATCATAATATAGCGTCCTGTAGGAGTTTTCACAGGAGTTTGCATCGTCTACTTACGACAAATAAATACATATTGAAGACAATCTTTCATCTCTTACTTATTTACTGTATACGAAAGAATACATGATGCTTCCACACCTTCTCCAAAGATTGTTGTAGCAGCTCGTCGGCCGACTTCCCTTTCTCGTGACCCTCCAGGTTATACCCCATGTTGTCAGGGTCTGCATTCACTTCAAACGTCCGTTTCTTTATCCCATTGACCAGGTAGAAGGTTTTGGGTTGAGTAATGATGAATTCATTTAGCTCGAGTCCGAGTGATTTCACGTACCAGCGGATGATTCTGTTGAGACACAGGAAAGATAGAACATTAGCTAGCTAAAGATACCACGAAATAAAACCTCAACAAAAAACAGTTTCTACTCACTCATGAGTAGATGGGATCCTCATTGCTCCCAATTCAATGTACCAGCCGTCATTTTTCATTCCTGTACGTCTCCACTCGTCCTCCCACACGACCACTAGCTTCTAATATGGTCACCTTGTACAAACAGGTCAATTACAAGGTTAGACATAAGCATCTTATTCCTCATCTCATAATAAATGGGTATTTCCTGTCAAAAAATATCATGTTAGAAAACGACTCTGAACTCTTGATCAAACGCTACAAAAAGGTCATAAATGTAAGATTAGAAGTGATCAGTGAAGTCAGGTCGGAAACATAAAGAAACTTAAACAGAACAGATGTCATCAGGAACTAGATAATAAATAAAGATAAATGAAGCTTCATCACTTCCTCCCACAGAACAGAAATTAAGCTCAAATATCTCATACACAGACATGGTCAAGTGGTTCCCTCCTTAAATAATCATACAAAACACACAACATGTTGCAGCACGGAACCAGCAGGGGGCAGACCTTGATTCAGGTGGTGTGTTTGGGTTTGTTTCAGTGTATGTCTGCCCCTAGTGGTCAACACAAGTATTTCATCAGCTTTAAGATATGGGCCTGCTGCACGTACCTTGTGTCCTGCGTCCTGCAGCAGCTTTGCAGCCGTCAGTCCAGCCATGCCAGCACCAACAACCACCACATTGTGCGGTGTGTGTGTGGGGGGGAGGCCGGTCTTTGCTGTCTCCAGCAGCGTTTCATAGTCTTTGTCCTCCAGACAAGAAGAAATATTTGTCCTAGACAATCAGACATATTTGCCCTGAAGCTGAGAGCAGCAGTCTGACTCTGGTACATTGTGTACAGCAGCACACTGACAACATCTGGAGACACAAAGACTGACTGGTAGAGAAAACTCAAGGAATAAAGAAACATTTACTTCATGTAAAATACTCACAGAGTTCACACTTCATCACATGTGGCTCCATCTTGGTCTGAAAGCTGCTGGAGGAAAAAACATTTAATCAATGATTGATTGATTGATTGAAAGACAGGCAGAAAGACAGACAGTCAGACAGAGAGGACATAGGACACAGAGACAGACAGAGAGACAGACAGACAGACAGTCAGCAGAGAAACTCTTCTTTCTCACCTGTTGAACAAACCGAGTCTGTGACCTGAGGAGGACTCATATCTCTTTTATACAGAATCGGTGCTCTCGTCTGATTGGACAACAGGACAGGAGGTAAATACACGACTTTCAGGTGAAAATACAAATATTTTCTCAGAAACAGGAAAAAGAAGTACACAAAGTCCTTAGGGCAGACATGTGATACCTTCTCAAAACAGAAACTGCTTCGTAAATAGAGGTAGTGGCCTTGGGGTAGAGTGGTCGTTCTCCAACAAGAAGATTGCCGGCTCAAACCCCACTCTTCTACATGCCGAAGTGTCCTTGGCAAGATACTGAACCCCTAAATGGCCCCTCATAAATGTTGAGTGTACTAATTGTAAGTTGCTTTGGACAAAAGCTT
>CM028878.1:1573073-1589387 GCA_016801935.1 Platichthys stellatus | reverse complement strand
ACTAAATATTAATAATATAGATAAATATGAAATAAATAAATATAACTATGTATTGTAAAAGTATAAATAGATAAATAGTTCATTAAATTAATAAATAAGTGAAACTGGTTAAAATACATACATGTAATTAACTTTTCAGTTAAAACCCAATTTAAAGATTTAATGGGGAAATATTTATAAGTCTGGTGACTAAAAAGTGACCCTTTCCCTTTAAGGGCGCTTTCCCCTTTAAGAGAATTGGCCCTGCGCAGGTGACAGCAGGTGAGAGTAACGAGAAAGATTAGAAAAGGGAAAATTGGAGGGAAGACAGGAGACCACTAGAGGAGACCACGAGAGGAGAGAGAAATAGGAAGAAGTTCGACTGCTGAAATCAAGTGTAAAAAGATATGTGAAAACACACTCATATATGTGTATGAGTGTGTGTTGGAGCAACAGATACGCAGCATGGACAAGATGGCAAGCTACCAGACCGGCGGAGTCCGTTTTTAAAGGGCTGAAGCAAGCATCCCCTGAACTGGACTGGACTTCTGCCACTGCCCGGATTGGACGTTGGAAATCTCACTGCCAGAGTGGTAGGAGTATCAGTTGTTTCTTTATATTTTTGAATTGATCTGAATGGACTTCAGGCGGAACTTTATTATTTATTTTTTGAAAAGACTATCACAACGAACTATCAAGAGAACAAGGGAAGAAGAGTGAGCTCCACTCATCCAAACCGTCCTTTATTTATTGTTTGAATTATGTGTTTATATGGTTATTGAGTTCATTATGTTGATAATATAATTTATTTATTGTCTTTTTGTCTAAGTGTGTTTAGTAAAGTGCCGGCTTAAATTTAAAGTACCTGGTCTCTCGCTTCTTTTTTATGCTTTCACCCCACTCCTTAGAACCTAGAACTAGTCCAGTATTTTGTGGTTTAGAGGCAAATGCTACAAATGCCTTTCTATCTTTCCCCCAGAACCTGGGGCAGCTGCTTGAATCCTGTGTGATGTTGAATAAAGCTAAGGAAGTTATGCTTTAATACAGAAAAGTTTGGTATGAGGACAAGTTAATGTACAGTGTATCATATGCCACAGATCTACAGTCTCCACAACAGGCAGCGGCTCTAATAAGACCTTTTATCAAGTCAGGTGTGAGACTGACCAGCGATTTGACGCACACACACACACACACACACTCTAACTAACTTCAAGATTAACACCAAGCAGCAACGGTTATTATACGTCATTGTGTGAAGGCCATATATCTGGCCAAAATTACTCCTGCCCCCACCCTCCTGCTTTGGTTCAGTTCTAGTGACATTTACACACACACACACACACACACACACACACTCATACAGACAAACATAGATTTAAAATCCCAACACTATCTTGATCTTGGGTTCACACTGAATGAGGGAGGACATAAGGAGAGACCAGTGCGTATTTTAGATCTGAAAACTCTGGCAGCTGACAGTATGAGACCCAACAAATTAAGACACTTAGACACCCCAGTTACATGAATGGGTTAGGGTTAGGGTTGGGTTAAGGTCGAAGAATCTGGCACAACAATCCCTAACTCTGAGCCCAGAGCAGAAGGTTAGATGTGTCTTAGTGTGAAATAATAAATGCATCTGATCAGATTATTACTTAATTGTTGTTTTCGCTAAAATCAGTAACTTAACTGCACAGGCTTCGGATTCAATTATAGACTTTAATTACACTCAAATCAATCAGATTTCATACATCATTTTCTTTGAATTTTAATTGTGTTTATAGAATATGAACGATACAATTTGAACAGGTAAAATCTTTCCATGTATGTAGCCCTGTGTACCAGAATAGAACCGTAGACAACCATCGATTGTGTCCAGAATTAATGAAAAGCATAGGAAACAGAACAAGGCACTAATCTCAAGCTCAAATGTCAAAGATCTGCATTCAAATTAATACATGTTAAAATTAAGTGATTACAAATTATAAAGATTTCCCTAAAACCATGGAGTACATTGATAGTGATTTATTCAGATGTATTGGCTCAGAGATCGTCTCTTGTTTGGGTGGAGACATCGAGCAGCTGCGTGTTGATGTTGGTAGCAGCTCTGATTCCAGTTTTCATAGCTGTCTCGATCCAGGCGTGAGGGAAACCGGTGTGTTCACCAGCAAAGTGCAGCCTGCCTTCACTTTGAAAGAGCTCCTTAGCGTGCTCCAGGTGTTGGTAGGGTGTGAAGAAAGCGAAGGCGCCCAGGCTGTAGGGATCCAAGCTCCACTTCTTCACCACCACCCCTGTGCAGAGATGTCGGACGTTCTCACCGTGGATCGCAGCTAAATCTTTCAGAACCAGCTCTTTCAGGTCTTCGTCAGTCGCTCCAAGGAAGAGAAGGGAATCTTCAGCCGAGGTGTAGGAGGCCAGGAGGACGCCGATGTCCTTGTTTCTGAAACCGTGGCTGGGATAGTAGATAAATCGAGAGGGCCTGTCGGTGATGCTCTTCCCTCCTTTGATACCGTCCCTCTCCCAGAACTTCTCACTGAAGGTGAGGATGATTTTTGTGGCGCTTGCATAGTGGACCGCCCTCAGGGCCTCCATCTTGTCAACGGGGAGAGGTGGATCAAATTCAATGAACAGGGCTGCTTTGGTTGTGGTGGTTACCAGGACTGCGTCAGCCTCAAGGTCGGTGAGAAAGGATTGTTTGTCTTTCTTGTACGATATGACGACACCTGTATCTGACCGACTGATACGCTTCACCTTGGAGTTCAGGAGAGCAGGGGCCTTCAGTTCTTTGTGTAAAGCGTTGGGGAGAAGATCGAACCCACCTGTTATTTCATGGTACCTTCAAAAGCAAAGAGACATGAAAATTACTAAATTATCGTACGTAGAGTGTGGGAAGTCAACACTGTTATTTATTCTGCCTGAGCATCCTGTCGTTGCCTGAGACATTTCCTCAAGTTGTTCTTGACATATCTTGTTCACAAAAACATAACAATGACGAGTTGAGTTGATGTTAGCTGCTTTCAGTGGCCTAATAAATGTATCACTGTTCATAGGCAAGATTCTAACCTCTGTTATCCACTATTACTGCTCACACACCAACTTCTGTTACTTACAACTTAATACAAACAAGTACAAATAAATGAGTTGTCTATTGGGTCTTCATGGTGGCCCTGAGACCTCAACATATAGCAACTTAAGAAAACACATGCAAGTTGACAAAGCACAAGCAAAGTAAGAAAACATCATCAATTTCACAACACAACACAACACATTACAGAAACGCGCAGCAAATAGACAAACGCACAGCAAAAAGAGGAGAAGCGACAACAGAAGTGTTTCTAGAGGACAGCTAAAAGTGATGGACACAGGAGACACAAAAACGTCCAATACATCATACAAATTCGGTTCCGCACAGGAGTCGGCTCCTCAGCCCCTTTGCAGTGGCGGTACAGTAAAGTGTTGTGCATATTTTTCGCGAACGCTGAACTTAATGAATCAGTTTTCATATTATTAACGTGAACATAACGATGAACTCCTAGTATTTCATGATGGCCTGATACGATGATGATTAAAAAAATGAACGTGACGCTACGCATTTATGTATTTGATGCGCATTTCTGGGATGTGTTGTGTTGTGTTGTGAAATTGATGAAGATATTATCTTGCTTTGCTTGTGTTTTGTCAACTAGCATATGTTTTCTTAAGTTGCTATTCGTTAAGCCGTATGGGTCACCGTAGATCTTGCCCCTTTCTACGAGACCCCTCTATCAGAGAGTTGCAATTCAACAAATACTAATGTTGGTAAGTCTTACGTGGTGTCGTCGTTGACGTCGTTGCTTAGGAACATCATCTCACTCAGAGCAAGGGCCATGATGGCGTCTGTGTCGAGCAAGTCTCCGATCATCCTCACGGCTTCTGCGCTCAAATTACCTTCCGTTTTCAGATAGTCCTGTGAAAAAGGAAACATTAATCTTAAAATATACATTTTCAGTTTATATTCAGGTTGTTCATTTTAATGAGTTGTTACTGTAAAATGTTTTCATGTTTTATCGTCCTCAGATTGTCCACTGCTGCAGCTCCTATTTTCAGCCTCTCTCTCAAACACTAGGTTTTAGCTCCTGTCTCTTTAAGACCCCCTTTCAGCCCCCCCCCCCCCTCCTGATAAAGCCCAGTCAGCTGTTACCCTCTTTGTGATTGGTCTACAGATTCCATCTCGTGTGGGAAATGCCAGGTCCTGCTCTGCTTCATAATTACCCAGCTAGTCAGCCCTTTTTAAAAAACTGAACACCTGAATATTTGTTTTATTACATTTGTAAGACTGAAGGATGATAATTCACACAATGTTGTGCTTCTAACTTTGTGCATTTACATGAAATCACATTACATGAGTGGCAGAAACTTGGACTACGGGCAGAAAAGGTCTCTGGTTCATCTCTGGTTAGTCTCTGGTTCGACTCCACGGAGAGACAACAAAAGACGAACCTGTATTGATCTACCCTGTCTAGTGCCCCTGAGCAAGGCACCTTACTCCCCCAACATCTTGAGCAAGGCACCTTACTCCCCCAACATCTGCTCCCCGGGCGCCGTACATGGTCGCTCAATGCTCTGTGTGTTCTGCACCAGATGGGTTAAAAGCAGATGTTAAATTTCCCTACCTGCATGTCTGTGCAAGTGTTTGGGACTAATTATTGCATCTTAATCTTAATTGTGCTTTACCTTCACAGTGTAGGGGTCGTACTTCTTTAGAGCTTCAGAACAGCCATGTTTCGCAATATACTCATTCACCTACAAAAAAGATCAATTACAACGACAGGTACACATTTAAGTCACATAACCATCAAACAGGAAGAGAAAATATGTTTTATATTCAGGTGTTTACTCTTAATACTGTAAATGATTAATTTAATGTTTATGTATAAACGATGTCTAAAACAATGATTACCTTAAACAAAGTAAGGTCAAACTTGGAAGAAGCAATAATCAAGTTAAAACGTGGAGTATTCTGACCTTATTATGTCAACGTATTAAAAATACTATAGCGTCCTGTAGGAGATTTCACAGGAGTTTGCGTCATCTACTAACGACAAATAAATACATATTTAAGACAATCTTTCATACTTTGGTATTTACTGCATACGAAAGAACACATGATGCTTCCACACCTTCTCCAAAGATTGTTGTAGCAGCTCGTCGGCCGACTTCCCTTTCTCGTGACCCTCCAGGTTATAGCCCATGTTGTCAGGTTCTGCATTCACTTCAAACGTCCGTTTCTTTATCCCATTGACCAGGTAGAAGGTTTTGGGGTGAGTCATGAAGAATTCATTTAGCTCGAGTCCGAGTGATTTCACGTACCAGTGGATGATTCTGTTGAGACACAAGAAAGATAGAACATTAGCTAGCTACAGATACCACGAAATAAAACCTCAACAAAAAACAGTTTCTACTCACTCATGAGTAGATGGGATCCTCATTGCTCCAAATTCAATGTACCAGCCGTCATTTTCATTCCTGTGGGTCTGCACTCGTCCTCCCACACGATCACTAGCTTCTAATATGGTCACCTTGTTCAAACGTGTAAATTAAAACACTGGATTATTCGCTACAAAAAGGTCATAAATGTAAGATTAGAAGTGATCAGTGAAGTCAGGTCGGAAACATAAAGAAACTCAGACAGAAGTGATGTCATCAGGAACTAGATAATAAATAAAAATAGATGAAGCTTCCTCACTTCCTCCCACAGAACAGAAATTAAGCTCAAATATCTCATACACAGACGTTGGTCCAGTGGTTCCCTCCTTAAATAATCATACAAAACACCCACATGTTGCAGCACGGAACCAGCAGGGGGCAGACCTTCATTCAGGTGGTATGTTTGGGTTTGTTTCAGTGTATGTCTGCCCCTAGTGGTCAACACAAGTATTTCATCAGCTTTAAGTGATGGACCTGCAGCACGTACCTTGTGTCCTGCGCCCTGCAGCAGCTTTGCAGCCGTCAGTCCAGCCATGCCAGCTCCAACAACCACCACATGGTGCGGTGTGTGTGTGGGGGGGAGGCCGGTCTTTGCTGTCTCCAGCAGCGTTTCATAGTCTTTGTCCTCCAGACAAGAAGAAATATTTGTCCTGAAGCTGAGAGCAGCAGTCTGACTCTGGTACATTGTGAACAGCAGCACACTGACAACATCTGGAGACCCAAAGACTGACTGGTAGAGAAAACTCCAGAAAAAGGATTGTAACCCTCTTTCAATATAAACTTTAACGGACTCAACCGCAGACGGTTTCACAGCTCCTTCTGTTTTATGAGACAGTAAAACGTAAAGGCTACTTACGGAAAATATTCAAATAAATATGAATAATATTTTACTTTATCCAATAAAGAAACATTTACTTCATGTAAAATACTCACAGAGTTCACACTTCATCACATGTGGCTCCATCTTGGTCTGAAAGCTGCTGGAGGAAAAAACATTTAATCAATGATTGATTGATTGATTGAAAGACAGACAGAAAGACAGACAGTCAGACAGAGAGGACATATGACACAGAGACAGACAGAGAGACAGACAGACAGACAGACAGTAGAGAAACTCTTCTTTCTCACCTGTTGAACAAACCGAGTCTGTGACCTGAGGAGGACTCATGTCTCTTTTATACAGAATCGGTGCTCTCGTCTGATTGGACAACAGGACAGGAGGTAAATACACGACTTTCAGGTGAAAATACAAATATTTTCTCAGTAACAGGAAAAAGAAGTACACAAAGTCCTTAGGGCAGACATGTGATACCATCTCAAAACAGAAACTGCTTCGTAAATAGAGGTAGTGGCCTTGGGGTAGAGTGGTCGTTCTCCAACAAGAAGATTGCCGGCTCAAACCCCACTCTTCTACATGCCGAAGTGTCCTTGGCAAGATACTGAACCCCTAAATGGCCCCTCATAAATGTTGAGTGTACTAATTGTAAGTTGCTTTGGACAAAAGCTTCAGCCAAATGACATGTAATGTTAACAGATACTTTCATGTGATCCGTGTCATTGTGAAATAGTCAGAACATTAAACCTGTTGATTTCATGTAGATTTTATTAATTTCCAGATGATCTTGATTACAAACCCTCTGGTTATGTTAACAAGGGTGTTAAAGATGGACAGTCTCACAGGGGACACACGTTAAGAGGCTGGCTCAACTTCTGTGGTCAGATCCAGTTAGAGAACTGTGATGGAAATCTGAAAACACAAGAGGCTGCATTTCCAAATTTGTCTATGAGTATTTTATTGGGAGCTTTCTACAGAAAGGATGAACACAGAGAGTCACAGGATCTCAGAGTGAAGATGGAGAACAGTCAAATGCAAAGATCTCATTGAGGAGAGATCCTTCTAACATTTTAATGTTAAGCTTTTAAATGATTTTAAACTGTTCTGGGCCAACTGGTGTTCCAAGAAAGACTTGTTTGCCTCCCTGAGTCAGTGGTGGGAGGTTGGCAAGGGTCAAATATCCTTATGCTGATCCCAACCTACAGACAACACCTAAAACAGGAAAATCCGGTTTTTCTGGCAGTTCAACGCTGGAGAGTTGAATCCATTAGCTCTCTCCAGGACTGCTTTGAAACAACCGATTGGCAGATGTTCTGTGTTGCAGCTGATCTGGATATTAACAAATAGGGTCAGTGTCAGGACTTTCCCAAACCAAAAGCCCTGGGTAAATGGTAATGTCCGTGCTAAGCTCAGAGCACGGTCCCCTGCCTTTAACTCCAGTGACCCGGAGGCCTTGAGGAAGTCCAGATGTGACCTGTACCAGTCAAAAGAGGGATCAGGCAGGGATGTCCTATCTCAGGCCAGCTCTACAGCGTGGCCATCGAACCTCTCCTGTGTCGGCTCAGGACTCGGCTGAAAGGCCTTTCAGTGTGAAATGTGAAAAAATCTGAATGGAGACGACAGTCGAGACAGATTACTCACAGGGAAACTAGGGCAGTGTCTTCAGGTCAAGGATTGTGTCTGGCAGAATGACCCTGGCTGCGGCTTTGCTCTGAATCCTCCTGCATCACACAAACACACACAGACAGACACACACATTCACACAAAGACACACGCCCTTGCATCCACTCTGCCCCTCTTCCTGTGGATGTGTGATTATTACTTCATCTTGTATACAATGAGGGAGAGAGGCAGAACTATTACTCTAGTTTTATACACTGGGTTACTGTTTAATCCACTCAACATGGAGACAAGACAGCAGACACACACAGACACACACACACACACACACATGAACACAATCCACAGCACCATGAAATGAGATGAAACGGCATATTCCTGGAAATCCCTTTCTCTCTCTCTCTCTCTAGCGTTAGATTAGATAGAAACATATATTGTATTTATTTATTTTTATTTTATTCAATCTCCAAACACGGCGAACACCAATTACATTTGCCTCCTAAACTGTGTCCTTGACAGAAATCTATGTATAGCCCTGTGATTTCATTTCCGCAGGTGGAGGTCACGCAGGAGAATCCTTGAGAGTTCCCGCCACTCGTCTTCACGCTTGGATAATTGAAGGTAACTCCTGAATTCTGAAGTCTCTCAAATGACCAGCAGAGGGCGACTCCACTGGCCGCAAACAGAAGATAAAGTAAGATGTGATGAAACAAAGATCCTGAAGGAAGCTTTTTTTATTATAATATAATAAATTTAAAAAAGTAAATTATGATCCATTTAGATTAAAATAGACCATAAAGCACAATTGGGGGCGTGAACACTGCAGTGTGATTGACAGGTATAACTGTCCAATAGGTGTAGGCAGAGTGTTTAGTACCCTCCCCCTGTTGACCCTTGATCCGACCCCATATTTTGACCAATACCCAATTTCTCCCGACAGAAACTTAAAGAAGAATCATGCACAATTTACATTCTGTAAGAAAAATCTAAATATTAACGGATTAAACACATGATGCCATTTTATTTTCCATTTTTATCTTTCCATTTATCATAACTGAGACAAAACCGAGCAGATAACTGGACCAGAAGCAAGAAGGTAATGGAATCAAAATGTAAACCAGCAGTAATGGTGAGGAGAGTATGGATTAAGGTTTCTGCCGGAGCGTGGACACTGATGAAGATCTTTGGTCAGATTAACTTCCGGCTGCAGCAGGAGGAAGCGGTGGCCGCGGCGGCTGGACAAGATTATCTCGTGATGTGAAGGGTTCATGGATTAACTCTTGAGCTGGCTGACAGGATCCCAGAGTCTCCAGCGCCTTGTAGAAATGTTCTTATAACAAGACAGCAAATACATTAATAAACACCTGAATTGTGTTTCTGCCACATATTAATGATTGTGAGTGTAATCCCTGAGGAGATGGAACAGAGGCTGCTCACACTGACACACTCTCTGTTTCCTGAGGTAATCTGTTCTTGTCAGACATGGCAGGACGGTTATCAGCAGCGGGGCAGGGGATTGTGGGACTGCTGTGTGAACTGCAAATTGAAATTCAGTGTCACGTTTGATGATGGAGCCGCCTGGTGGAGGATTCACCCTGTGGCTCGAGGACACGTTGGACACGCTGAGGGGAAGAAACAGTAAACCCCGGAGGCTCCATGTGATCGTGGACACACCCTCGGTAGCTTTGAGGAAAGAATTCCACATGAAACTGGACAGGTTCCCCCTTTGGAGTGAAAGTGGTAAATCCTGACTTTATCACTGGGATTTGTAGGAGTTTGAGCCACGTCAGTGTCGAGTGTTTCCACCTGAAGGAGTTCTGGGCTCGTGGCCAGAGCGTTTTGGAAAAGTGGCGGCACGTGGCGGAGCAGACGTGGAGCTATTTGTTATTGATGGATGAGCCTATTAGAGCCAGGGACGGCAGCTTTCTTAGTGACTGATGTGGAGACTTTAAAGCAGAGATTGGCTATTGACCAGTGGATCTCTGAAGAATCTCTCTCTGTTGGCGAGAGTTCGGTTTGAGGGATGATGTGAAAGTGATGAGTCAGCAGCTTGTCTCTCCGTCTTGTTACTCAGCGTTTTTCTGTCTCTTCTGCTCCGTCGCTCTTTCCGTCTTTGTCTGTATAAGTTTGAAATTAAATCTAAATGTCATTGGGGTTCACGACGTGTCTATTTATATTCATATATTTGTGCGTCTGGTTTTGCTCTGGTTGTTAAATGTAGAAATCAATCAATATGAATTTGATTCTGTGCATTTCTGTCTCGTTTTGATGAATTAATTCCGGGTTGTTTCATCTCGTTACTCAGCAGAAAGTCCTCGTACCTGTTGAACTCTTCTGCAAATATTCCCTGCACAGACCAGAGTGGTTTGACATGTTTGGTTAGTCGGCGGTTGAACTGCTCTTCTCTCTCGGGGGGGTTCATCAAAACGTTCCAGACGTCTGCAGACGGAGAACGATAAAACAATATTTCTGAGGTTCAGCAGATGTAAATGTTTGGAATGCAGAGTCCTGCCAGAAGTTATTTTTTACTCCCGGTATCGCTGTCGACTTGAAATTCCAGTAAATCCATTCCACGATGCAGCAGTAATAACATCTGAGAGCGTGAGTGGTTTTTATGAGGCGTGATGGAAGGAACTGGACTCGCTGGTTAAATCTCTCGTCTTGCCAGATTAACTTCACAAGAACAGATTAATCATGAGTTGAATCTGAAGTTTATTTATTTAGCCTGAGTCTCATTTTCACACATGTTCAGCTTGTTTATTTACATTTGGTACTTGTCTCTTTCCTTAGGATGAATTACGACTTCAATGTAGTGTTATTATAGCAAAGACAACTGATCACCAGTTGCACATAACAACTTCAATCAGCTACTGTTCAGCTGCAGGGTACATTGAAAGGATATCTACTGCATGAAAAGGATAATTAGAATTTTATCATTTTAGTAGCAGAGAAAACAAAGTTCGAACTTGTATCTGAGGTCAGACAACAGGAACGTGTCAAGAACACTCAGGCTTCGAACCAACAGATTGAATCACCACATGTGACTGCAGGGGGCGCTGTTTAGTATAAGTTATGCAGTGCTGCTTTAATGCATGTAGGTATGTTAGATGCAGCTTGATGGATTCCTGCTGAGATTCCGGTTAATCGTTTTTCTTTTCTCTTCATCAAACATAAAAGAAAGACTTTCATCCGCAGGTCCAGGAAACTTTGAACAATATTCTGTTATAAATAGACATTCTGAGTCGTCAGTGTTCCGTACCGCTCCGATCCAGTGTCGGGAAAAACCGTCGGCAGCTGGAAAAAGACGGATATACAATACGTCTGTCCACACGTCTAAATACAAAGCAGATGGTCCAGAAATGTGTACATGCGTGCGTATGTGTGCATGTCAGTTCAAATTATGTTTATTTATAGAGCTCAAAGTCATAAACTGTGTCTGCAGCCGGCCAGATGCCTCAGGAAGAAAGACAAGCTGTGAGGGACAGTGGAAACACAACACGCCACAGTGAGACCGTGATGAACAGAGCAGACCGTGAAACAGTCAGATGTTTAATACTGGAAATAAATCAACTGGGCAGAGTGGGATGAGTCCAATGGACTAAATACATCCAATAATATCCCCTCACACTGTTCCAGGTCTCATGTGCCAGGTTTGTCAGCTTCAGCTCATCTTATGGTTACTGCAATATAAAGCATTACTGAGACAGGGGTCGGGGGGGTGGGGGTGGTCAGCTGAGGGGGCATCTTGAAGGACGTGAAGTGTAACAGATGTTGGCAGCTGGATGGGGGGGGGGGCTAATGAGCAGACTCAGTTCTTAGAGGAGATCCTGCAGGCGGTGGACGGAGCAGCGCTGACTCCAGGTCAGAGATGAACTTCAGGAAATCCAACCAGGGTGGTGGTCGCCACAGAACCTGGATCTGCTCCCAGTACATCTGCCACCATCGAGCCCGTCCTCGCTCCTATTACCATAACTCCCAGTGAGACAATGAAACCTGTTAGCCAGCTCACAGCACTGGTATAAAAGGCCATTACACTATTTATCAGTCCCGACACACTCTTCATGTTGGAGTGTGTGAGCATGAATGAGTATCGGCACTTTCACCACCACTTCCCCTGTGTGACTACGCAAGTGTGTGTGACATCTGTGTGTGTGTGTGTGTGTGTCTGTGTGTGTGTAATGAGATTCACTGGGTTTTTCTGTGGCTCATTCAAACATCACCAGAATATAAAACAGACAATTGTTATCACGTTCCCTGTCGTGTGACGGTGGAGGGGGGCGGGGGGGGACCTGCTGCAAGAGAACATGACACCATGAAAACAGAGGAATACAAAGATCCCAAATGAATTGTGTAGAAGTACTGCAGGAACGTGTCTGCTTGTTACAAAAAGGACAAACATTTGCAGTTTATTGCCTCATGAAATGTTTATGGCTAATATGAT
Source organism: Platichthys stellatus (assembly GCA_016801935.1). Classification (NCBI taxonomy): domain Eukaryota; kingdom Metazoa; phylum Chordata; class Actinopteri; order Pleuronectiformes; family Pleuronectidae; genus Platichthys; species Platichthys stellatus. Next base: position 1,577,049 of record CM028878.1, on the reverse strand, counting down.
GAAAAAGCCCATTAAACATCCAGCACTGTCATTTATTTAGTGTTTCTGGCAGCCTGATGAACTGAAGTCAAATATTCACCTTTGTTTGGCTCCTCCTCTGAAAGCTACTTGTTTCTTCAGCAGAGAAAAACAGAACCACAGATAGTTTATTTGTTTATTTATCAGCCAGAATATCCCGGACACTGATGCTACTTATTAAACATACTTACTTGTCTCTTCGGTCTATGTCCCGACTGCTAACATGGAGAAGGCGTGGTCTGATTTTCTCTCGTCAAACTTTAGTTTAGTTCTGTTTCAGTTTGAAGTTGCGATTGAACGAGATTAGCTTCAAACTATCTGGTTTGGACATTCTACTTATCATTATGATTATTAAAGATGAGAGAATAAAAGAAATGAATCTAAGCGAAGTTTCAGTTGTAAGGACTAATTCCTCTTCTTCCTTATCTGGAAACAAAACCCAGTTTGAACTCGTATCTTTTCCACCGGAGAAGCCGAGGGCAGCAGATCCGATCCTGATGAAACAACATACCAGAATATTTCCTGCCCGACCACATATTTAAACTTCTCTGAGGTGATTTCATTCTCCTCAGTCAATTGTGTATAATAATATAAGTGAGTTATTTTATGAGGCAGATGTGATGAAAACCATTTGGTCCAGTGACACGTGGACAGACGACCATCATATTTCACTGCTCTGTAATGGACTCGTGGTGAATCGTCCTCCAGCTGAGACAACAGCTCCGTCTCTGTGTGTCTTTCTCTTTCCTGTAAGTGATTCAACTTTGGCTGAACGGAATGACAAAGCAATGGCCGAGGATTTTTACAGGAATTCTTAACCAGCAGTATTATTTTTAGGTTTGAATGGACGGGCAACTTTTTTGCGAGCGGATTTTTCTGCACTGGGTGACAGCGTTTTGTTTTTACAGGAGTTGTACTTGTGTTTATAGGCATCTGGACCTGCTTGTGTTTCTTGGACACGTATCTTGGCCCTAGTGGCCTCTTCAGCTCTAATGGACTGTTAGAGGTTCCCGGTATTTCACCTCTGTGGGTGGTTGCTTGTCGTTGGCGAGCTCAGAGTCTCCGGAGTCGAGGTGTGAGAGGCTGGTGATACCTCGATGAGTCCTAGACCCGCCCGGCTCTTCTCAAACCTTTCACTGATGCCCCAAACCACACACTTTAAACTAGACTGTGTCAAACAGCATCTATAGAAGTTGTGTTTTCTTGTGTCTAAAGCCCAAAATGTTGGTTCCAGTCAAATGGAGCCTGGTGTTTTCCAGAGATCAGAGGTTCTAAACACAGACGTGTTCCTGCCAGGCGGGTAATCGTATCCACCAGGTGCAAATCAGTGTGTGATTAGAAAGCTGGAAGGAGAGAGCGAGCAGAGGATTGATCAGAGGTAATCAAAACCATTTAGTTTCACCCGGGACCCTGAAGCTGCCTCCCAGGGCAAACAGGAGAACCATTCAGAGCAGGTAATGGTTCTGTTTTGATCATCTGAACTGAAACATCCTTTTTATTTAATATTTCCTCATCCTGTCCTTGAAAAGTCTGACTTGAAACACAACATGAATTCAAAACTAGAGCTGCTGCCATACGTCGGGTTAATGAAGCTTCAGAGGAGACAGGACGCACTGGTCCAAGCTGACAGAGAAGCTGTGGTACCTCAGATAACCACCAGAAGGATAACTGCTGGTTAACAGGTCAGAACTTTGGGTCAGAACAGAACCGCATGATTCTATGGACCCAACCTGCCTGGAATCAAACCTGCAGCCCTGTGCTTTAACAGTATCAGGGGATGTGTTCTCATGACCTCTGTGAGTAGTTCTGCTCACGTCCCTTTAGAATTCACTTAACCTCATACACAATGTGATCGTCCTCATCTTCCAAAATTGATGAAGTTAAATTTAATAAGAGTCGTATTCACCCTGGTGTCACAGCCCCACATCAGGTCAGTAAATCACCATCAACACAACCCAGTGCGCTGACGCAGGAGGAAACAGCCACTGGGTCGGATCCGTTTCATTTCTGCAGCAATAAAAACAAACCATCTGTTTCTGCCGAATGAATTAGATCCGTTTTGACTCGAGGAGAAAAACAACTCACGACTCGTCCTCCGTGGCGAAGTGAAGAGTCCGTCGCTCGACAGCCGCTCGTCTCCGTCCAAGTTGTCTCAGCCTGGGACAGAGACGGATCAGGACACTGCAGGAGATGGTTAATGGGGCAGGTCGCGACCCGTCTGAGGCGATGCAGCCCACAGACACAGAAAATCCACTTTCAAACAGAGGCTGTAATGAGAGACTTTGTCTGGAGAGTTCAAAGTTCACTCTGCAGAGTCTCACTAAAGCAACACTTGGCCTTTTGTTCCGAGTGAAAGTCAGAATGTGAAGAATCGGCTGCTCATTAAAAACTCTTCTTCTGCCGGGACAGTCAGTGACAGAGAGCAGCTCGACGGATGAGTCGGCAAATAAGAGACATGTAGATAAATAAGAGTTGCCAGTTCCTCCTCTATGAATAATAATGTCTGATATCATTTCACCATTAACTTTATATCTGTCAGGCTACAGCATCGTTTTGTTTGAGACAATCTTAAGTCAAGTCTCCTCCGTGTTAGCAGATGGGAAGTGAACCACACGAAAGTGAGAACTCCACATACACAGAGTTCCTAATTAACTTTTTATTGTGGAATAATGAAATTTGCATTAGTCACCACAAATTATGCAAAATCTCTCCAATTGTTTTTGTGATTTTGCCTTTTTAGAGCAGATGTCCAGAAGCATTTCCTCCTGCAAGCAACTTCTGTTCTTCACTGATTAAAGCACAAAGCAATTAAATTGGAGGAATATTGAAAATATCCAAAATCATCTGCCAACAGAACAGAAAAATTACAATTTGCCCAAATCTGAGGTTGTCAAATATTTGCTTGAAAGAAGTGAAACGCTCCTATCGTATATTTGATGCAGCCGAGAGGTTGATGATGTTGTAGAAGTTGTTGATGATGAAGGAAGGATTCCGAGGACCCAGTACTTTTCAGTGTAACAAAGTTTATTACAAGAAATTACAGGTCGGGACGGGCATCTAGATACCCGGAGACACAATAGTGAAATCTAATTTGCAGTGGTCGAAAGCACACATATATAGGGAGTTTGGTTCCACCCATGACTTCAGGTCACATGGGATTTCTGACTAGGCATAGCACATTTTTGTGTCTGAGGACGAAGATAAGTTTCTCAAAAACATTCCCTCTGAATCCATACATCAGCTGGTCAGAAACAATTCCCTAGGTCAAAGCTCATACCCAAAAGTTAGGAAGTAAATAAGATAACCGTTTTGAGGACTCTCTGAGAATGACTAAGAGTCCAAAAGGCAGGCATCATCAACCTAAGCCTGTCATTATCTTTTAAGCACACATACCAACATGTTTTAGTCTAATGAATACACGACACTCCGACTTGAAAACATCCTGATATGAAAAACAAATCATCAGTGAAATCACGTCAAATATCTGTAATCCAGTTTTTCTCTTATTCAGTATAAACATTGTATTTTTGATCTTCTGTCCCTTCATGTCTCATGATGAATATGAATTCCTCGTCCCCTTGAGCCTCACTAGCTGAAGCAGTGGACGGGGCAGTGACAGGCGGACGGACCACTGCTCCACGGGTGAATGGATTGTTGGCAAATCTAATTTCCCCCCCCCCCCCCCCCCCAGAGAGCCGTGTAATAGAGAGGGCTCGTGCACGAGGGTTTCCTGCTCCTCGTATTCCATCTCTCCGTCTCCGTCTCTTTCTTCCGTGTTCGTTGGAGCACGTATGTTGCTGTGAACAGGTGGAAGCCACATGTGTGGACGTGAAAATAGAACATATCTGTTTACGTGTTGTCGAGACGGATGATTAGTCAGGAGGAGGAACATTATCTCTCCTCGTAATTCCATCTTTGCCGGGACTCATTTCAGCTCCTCAGACCTTGAGGCTGACAT
>CM028878.1:1548715-1559494 GCA_016801935.1 Platichthys stellatus | reverse complement strand
CGTCCTCCCTCTCTTATCCTCCCTTTCATGTTTTTATCCTCATCTCTTCTGTTCTTCTATTGAAACACCTGACTCGTGAATCTACTTCCCTCCCTGCTGTTCTTATTTCTCTTTCCTTTCTACGTTCTACTTAAGTTCTCTCTCTCTCCTCCTGAGCTATTCATCTGCTTCCTTCTGCATTTCTTTCTATCCATCCTCCTCGTCTCCTTACAGGTGTGTCCCTCACTTCCTCCTCTTCCTTTCATCCTCTACTCATCCATCCTTCATGCATTCCATCTCTCTCTCTCGTCTTTTCCTCCAGGTGTCACTCCTTTGTGCCTCCTCGTCTTTCTTCCATCCCTGTGCCTGTTTCATATCTTCTCTTCCTCTGCTCTACTTATTCATTGTGTAGTCCTCTGTTTTTTTCTCGTCTCCCGCTTTCATTCACCTTTTCTCTTCCCCTTCTTATTCTGTTCTTTCATCGTCTTCTTCTCCATGCTTAGTTTTTAATCTCTCCCTTTTACCTCTTTTGCCTTCTCATCCCTTTGTTCTCATCCCTTCTCTCCTTTACTTTGTCTCTCGCTCTATATTCTACTCACCTTCTCCCCTCTCTTCCGAACTCTTAGAGAACGGTCCTACAGTGTGACCGAGTCTGATACACTAACTACACACAGACACACACACAGACACACCACAGACACACACACACACACACAAAGTCCTCTGGGTAGCCTCCCTTTGAAGGTGATGTGCTTTGGGGAGTTGTCTGTTCCACTGCTGTTTGACAGTTTGACACACACAGACACACACACACGCACACACACACACACTTTGACAGCCATATATGCTGCAAAAAAAACAGTTTACCAGCAAAAACACTTCTTTGCTTGTCAGTTTATCAACGCCAGCCCCCCCCCCCCCCCCAGCCTCTGCTTCCTGTCTCACACACAAACACACTCGTGTTGAAGTGAAGCTTCACCGTTATGTTTTCAATTTCCTGATCGCTGAGTCCACGGTCCTCCAATCACACCAGCCCAAAAATAAATCCAGTGGCAAGAACCCCCCCTCTTCATACAGCATCCCTGATAATGATTATAAAACATTTTGTCTGTATAGCACTAGAATATGCTCGTTAACATGTTTGCTCATTTAATTTAACGTACGGCTGTAAAAACACAAAGAAGGGCAGTGTCTCTTTAAAGCTGTGCAGACGATGTGTCACCTGACACCAGGATGTAGAAACAACTTGAAACCATGTGAGGTGAGGCCGTTAATCACTGGTACTTAGCCTCTGATGATGTCACTCACTGCACGTTCTCAGTTACACTTTTATTGGTTGAGGCCAGCTCTGTTTGTGTGAGTGCACTTGGCCTTTGTGTTGATTTCCTGCTGCGCAGCCCAGTGTGTGTTTGCACCGACAGACACAAAGAGGAGCACAGTGTTGTGTTGCTGTGTTTTGTGTTGGTTGCAGCGCTGGGATTAAAAAGAAGGAGATGAAGTGTGTGCTCCCAGGTTTCCCAGTGAGTTATTCATGTGCTGCTGGGAGTCGTGGTTTCGGGGCCGCCGGTTCGAAAACCTTCAGAAGAGCTGAATATATCTGAGCAGTGGGCCGGCAGGTAATCTACCCGGCGACACACTGTTTTCAGGGCATGTGATGCATAAAAGATTTCAACCATATTGGTTTTTTGAAGGATCGGACTGAGAGGCAGGTCTTAAGCTTTGTCCTCTCACTTGAAATTCCATTCACACAAACCTGGAGATGTTAAGAATACATCAAATAAAAGTGCAAAATTTGTTTTTATAAATAGGAAAAAATATATGTTTTTCGATTGTTGAAGGGTTTGATCCATTAATCGATATCCAGAGCTGATTCTGAAAGATCCCGACACATTGTTTCATAAGATTTTTCAGCAAAAAAATTTGGTTAAGTCATCGAGAACCGTTTAATTCAACTACCAAACTGATCCAGGATATAAAAATACACCAAAAAACAGGACTGGACCAAAGTAAAGAGCTTACATCACCGGGGATAGTATTTAGAGTTTCCCTTTAATCCACTGTTGTGCCTTTGAATCAGCCCGTGCTCACACACTGTCCCTGGATAACATTTTTTAAAACGTGGGAACAGGAGATTAGCATTTAGCGTCACAGTCGTTTCAGCTCCGATGTGGGATTACAGGGTTTCCCTGGCAGGTTCCCTGTTATCTCCCCTCGGTCCCGTTTTCAAACGTCTGGAGAAACAGCTTGATGTTCTCTTCCTCTTCTTCTCCCCGAGGGAACCTGGCAGAGGAGAACCAGCTAATTTCCCCAAAGTCAAATTCCCTCCACATCTGACCCGAGTCAGACCAAAGCAAACGCTCAGACTGTATCTGGAGGGGCTTAGAAAGATTTCGGCTCTCGCCCTCAGATCTCTGGCAGTCTGCTGTGAGAGTTAATGCTGATTGGTTGGTGATGCGTGGAGACAGAAGGGACGTGGGCTCCTAACTCACTGACTTCGGCTTTAGAATTAGAAAACTCCTGAAATCAATTATTTAACGAAGGGTTGAGGTGTGGAAATATGCATCATGAATTGATGTGTGTTGTCTCTGCAGTGATCAGTCAATAAAAAACTGACCACACACACACACACACACATATTGTCCTTCAGCGAGTGTGTGTAAGTTAATTCGATTTTCGGTAACGAATTATTGTAATGCTGATTAAACAAATGTCTTTGTACTAAATTGCTTTTGTTCTGTAAGGAGAGAAAAAAACATTTCAACAGAAGAACTCTGGCAGCAACACAACAACACCACAAAGAAACTCTTTGCTGTCGGAGGTTTCAGCCGCAGGTCCAGGGGTCGTGTAATTCACCAGTTTTGGAATTGCAGGCACACACATGGGCAATCAATGAGCGGCAGAGCGAACAACATCTGGTGAAAGGAAAGCAAACGACTGGGAGAGAATGCCAAGGGTGCTAAATCAAAGAAATGGACAGAACAATAATTTGAAAAAAGGGGATGTTGAGACAGACGGATGAAAGAAAACATCGGCCAAGGTCGTCTCAAAGTAACATCTCTCTCACAGCTCCTGGATCAGCCACAAGCCGAACTCAGACCTGAACACCAGCCTGCAGAGAGGGACTCGGATCAAAGCAAATCTCCTTTAACTGTTAAACTATTTCCATGTGAATTGGGTGAGTGGGTTCGATGGAACTGACTCTTCATCTCTCGATCTAAGACTGTGGATTTGTTGACAGTGTGATAACCTTTTAGTTTAAACTTCATTAAACCATAGAAGAACAAGAAGGAACCTTACTGATCTCTCTCTCTCTCTCTCTCTCTTGAGATCCTCCTAATTGGCAGCTAAAGGCTATTATCGCTAGCCTGAACTTAGCAAGGTCAAAAGGAGCCAATTAGCTAAGAGTCAAAGTCCAGTTAAAGGGTTTATTAATCAACTTATGAACTAAACTCTGAACACTAAATGATTTCAGAGGCTTCCTGTTACTGTGTTTGAGTGAATGACCTGATTAGCCTCCCTGAACTTGGAGCGGTGGATGTCTGGTTGTTGATTGATCAGGTTGAAAAGCACGGAGGCCATTGCTGCTAGGAGTTAAATGCAGTAATCCTTAAGGACATTAAACACTTTGAAGATGGAATTAAACTTTGAAGATGAAACGGCCCCGGGTGTTTAGCAGCAGTGAAATCAAGGTTTAAATGGCCGGTCCACTCGAGGTGATATTGCTCAGTGCTGAGGAGATTTATTGATTTAAGATTGGCACATAATACACTTCCCTCTTCGTATTGATTTCTTTCTTCTCTATCCGACTTCTCACTTCCGACGGGAGCTTTGTCCTGTACCTTGCCCCCCCCGCTGCGACATTTCCATATTTCCCACCGCTGTCATTTCCTGTCACACCAGTGCTCGTCCCTTCCTCACCAGTCTGTAAATCCTCACCTGGCGTCGGGGAGGGAGAGAGAGAGCAGGTGTTGAAAGCCAGCTGGCAGAATCATTCTTTCCATTCCCGTCACTCTGGGATTGTCTACTTGAGCTCCCCAGCAGGCACAGACGGCTCAGTGGGGGGCGGAGGTGAAGACGAGGAGGAGGAGGAGGAGGAGGAGGAGGAGGAGGAGGAGGAGGAGGAGGAGGGGAGGAGGAGGAGGAGGAGGAGGAGGAGATAAGAAATGTGTATATTCTTTTTTTTTTGCACTCATTTGTCTTCCCCGAAGTCAGTAACAGAGTTCACGTGTTGGCTGAATCATAAATAAGTAAGGAGGAGATTTGGTCGGATTGACGGCAGCTCTTTGCTTTCCCAGTTAATGTTCCTCCTTGTTCTGAATGTGTGTCCCGGTGCCAAGTTTCCCACAATGCCGCGGGGCACTGCTCCCTCAGCCTCTAACCGCTGAGATGCTCCGACTTGATGGATCCTCCTGTCTTGGATGTCTGGACATTCTTCTGTGATGTTATGGGTAAAATGGCAGCTTTGAGAAAAATAAGATGTTCAGAAAACGTCTGAGTTCCTGTGAGAATACAACAGGAAGCGTCACGGTGAGAGAGCGGACGAGTGGATGAGGTTTCTAACACGTGACGTGAAACTGGAAGAAAACAAATATCTGGTAGATTTGTGAGGCTTTGTCTATTTCCTATCAAAATAGATAAAAGTAAAAGAAAGAAGGAAACCAAACTATTTAATCTTCCTTAAGATGTTATGAACCACATGTTTCTTTAAGCTTTTTCAATATATTCCCCTCGTGTCCAAACATACAGAAGGTTTCAGGCTAACTTCATCACAATTAGCTTCATAATTTCAGCTTTAATATCAATTAGCGGCTGTGAAATATCTCTGAGAATCTCCGTTAGATCATCACTTTGAGAGGTGAGGATTTAAATCAACAGCTGAGGGAGGACAAACCATCTGCGGCCAAGACGAGGAGCAAGTTAATGAAAATGCATCTGAGACGCCCAGAAAACCAGATGGAGTCTCTTAACGACCTGCCAGAGGGAAAATAAGAAGGTTCAGGGTTTTAACAAAGATTCTAAAATCCAGTTTCTCTGTGTTTCTCTGTCCAGGTGAGAAACACTCACTCTCCTCCGCCCTGTCGCTCTAATCGGAGAGACTGAGGAATGTGTTTGCTCTGCTCTCTCACTCCAGGAACTCAAACACCAGATCAATGCCATGTGTTTGGTGACGGAGGAATTACGTGGACGGTCATGTGACCTGCGTATTGGTCTTTCTGCCTCTCTCTCTCTCTCTCTCTCTCAGACTCAAAGGGACATATCGTTGTTGAGCTGATTCCAGTTCAGATTTTGGAACCGAGGTTTGTTGAAGTTTCAAGCAGTTGATAAAAAAATAAAAGTCAGTTTCTGGTTTTCCAGCTCATTGATATTGAGATTTGAGACGTTGATTGAGATTGTTTCAGTCATTTTGCATCGAGCAGTGTGAGTGAAGGAGCTGGTTTGTTTTGTTAAAGTCTTTCTACTCAATGGAAACTGAAATGGAAACAAACACAATCTTTATATCAGAGTCGTATTCATGTGTTTGACCAGGTTTTTCAGAATTAACCAGTATTTATTTGTTATTAATTAAGATTTTAATTGAAAAATGTGGTCAGATTTTTCTAATTAACAAGATAATGCACCTGTTGATTTGGAAATAAAATTAATCAAACTTCTGCTCGTGTTTTCATGAATTTAATAAGTTAAATGTCTCTTTTAAAAAACTACAGAACTGTAGGAGGATTTTATTGAACCTTTTAAAAACTTAATAAAACTCATTCTTTTCTTTAAACATGAACCGAAGTCATTAAAACAAATGACATCATTTGTTATAATGACTTCGTCTGAGTCTGTGCCCCATAACCATTTTTCCCCTTTATTTCCTTCCTCCTCTCCTCTTCTCTCCACCTCTCCATCTCTCTTCACCTCTCCTTCTCCTCTCCTCCCCCCTCCTTTCCTCCTCTTCCTCCTCTCCTCCGCTCTCCACCTCTCCANGTTCTCCTGCCCCCCTCCCCTCTTCCCCCCCTCTCCCCTTCCTCCTCTCCTCTTCCCTCCACCTCTCCATCTCTCTTCACCTCTCCTTCTCCTCTCCTTCTCCTCTCCTTCCCCCCCCCTCTCCTCTTTCTCCTCTCCTCTCTTTTGATCTCCCGTCGGTTCAGATATTTGCAGCAGCGCTGGAATTCTTTGATAGCGTCAGAAAACGATGATGAAAGTGAAGGTGTAGATAATAACTGACGTGATGGACGGGTCAGCCTCACTTCAAAGCCCCCGTGGGCGTTTCCATTTTGACTTTTCTCTCTCTCTTCCCACAATCCTTTCATCAAGGACGTTCTGTTAGCTCTTCTTCTATTGTTCTCCTGCTTCACCTGCTTGTCCGTCTCTTTACACTTGGTTCCTCTCCACATTTAATTTTGGTACAAGGACTTTGATGCGCTCCGTCCTCCACCACACACACACACACACACACACACACACACACACACACACATTGTACACACACACACTTAACCACACTTTAACACACTATCTCATCTCTGGCACAAGGACATCTTTGACGGCGTCCCTCCTCCTGGTTGTTTATCGATGTTATCCCTCCGCCGTGCGATTTAAAAAGAAAAAGTGTTGAATTTGACATTTCCATGTGTTTTTCTATCGTTTCATCCTGTTATCGGGGACACGTGCACTCGCTCATACACACATGTGTTGTCACTCGTGCACCCCGGCTTGTTTCGGAGGATTAGCTGCTATCTGCTGTGTTTGTCTACACCACCCACCTTCACGCTGCAGGGGCAGATAACTTTATTAGCAATTTTACACCAGGGTAATTGGATCCCGGCTTTTTCATGTTTGCCGTGGACACAAACAGATCTGTTCTGTGTGGATGAGTCAGAGGCACGGGGGGGGGGGGGGGGGGGGCGGCGTGTTGTTGAAGGGCGCTCGACAACTTCTGAGCACCGGAGGACAAAGTGGAAGTTGATTCATATTTGTTTCTTTTAATTGGCGTATCGGCGGTAATGAAATCACACGGTTCCCTCAGATCAATGAAGCAGTTTGAAGGTGTTTGGCTCCAGTTGTGATTATTTCACAGCCGCCGCCCTTGACGTACTTTATGATTTAAAAAGTTTTGTATTGATTGATTTTGCTGCAGTTTGACTCGTCGTCTCTTATCAGGAAGCGGGAGCCAGGCGGGTTTCAAAGCCAACAGCTGTCTCCGCTTGTCACTCCCTGTGATAAGAAAACCTTCCCAGCCCTGAATTCATAATCTCCAGGTGCCGGTGGTTTCATATTGTTGCAGCATTTTCACATAACAGGGAAATAACATCTCATGCTTTCTGAAGTGTTGGACACTGAATGGTTTCACTCTTGTTCTTCTGTAGAAGTCTATTTATTTGACTATGGCTAAAGTCCGTCATCTGCAGAACCCTGAAGGAATAATCTCCTTGCTGAGATTTAAATAAGAAGATACCATTTTTATATTTGTACGTAAATACAGTTAGTGATTGATTCAGACAGTTTGTAAAAAGGGGAAAGTGAGTGAGTTGGACAAACAGGACGAGGGACGGACGGTGGATTTAATTAGCTCATGTCAACAAGCAGCCGGTCCATCGCGTCCTGTTTGCTTTGAATTCATCAAGTGTTTCTCAAAGTCTTCAGTCCCCGCGTCCCCGAGACAGATCCATCGTCCTCTCTGGCTCCAGGCTCCTGAAGTGACTCCACCTCTGCTCGTGAAAAACAGACATTTGCTTCGAGAATGAAGTGAGTAACGACATCATCGCTGTGAAACGAGGAGCGACTGGGTGAGATGAAGACTGAGCACGGGGGGGAATCCCAATGAAGCCGGAGCAGTGAATGAATAAACTGATGAAGGTGTGGACGGCTGGAGGGAGAGAGTGAGTGATGACGAGGTAGAGAGAGGAGACAAGACGATGATGGATGAGGGAGAGGTGATGCCACCAGACACTGATGGAGAGACGAGGAGAAAGAGTGAGAGTCAAGTTCTGGATCATCTCTGGAGAAATACTTTAAATTAACAATCAGAACAATATGTCAAATCTCATTATTATCTTATGTTGCAGGACCAAACACCTTGAAGATGTCTTACTGGGTCTGAGCACAGAAAGAAGAAGATCTCAGACCTGTAGAAGCTGCTTCATGTATTCAGCCTTCAAAGACCTTCTAGATCTTCTGTCATTGTTATTTCCACTATCGCTGACTCTAGACTTTCTAAATTGCAATGTCTGGCATCACTTGAAACGTAATCCCCCAACGCTCCGTGGAGGGAATCAAAGGAATCTCTGTCTGCACCCGAGCAGTCAACACATTACAGAAAGATTCATGGTTCCAACTTCACATTCTGCCCCATAAATCAACAGTAAATCCATGTTCCCCTGAACCCACTGACAGAGCTCTTCACATTCCCTCACAGACCGCAGCGTCTGTCGTCCTGACCTTACACGGTAATAAGAAGAGTCTGAAATGCCCCTCTGACCCGTCTCTCTTCATCTCTGAGGAGGACACGTCCCTGAACCGAGCGCCTCCACTTCCCCGTCGTCTGGTAGAAGACGTTCTGCTCGGTGACACTCGGGCCCCGTGGAGACCTAGCCCTGGTGCAGTGTCGGGCTTTTCTTCTGCATAAACAAATTCTCATCTGCAGCTCAGACACTTTCTTATTCCGGCCCTTTGTCTTGATGAAAAGTTGACAGTGCAGAGAAGAAAGCAGGAAGAAGAATCTGCCTCAAAGTGGCCGAGGTGCTTTTATGTGTTCGTCAGCTCCCTCTTGTCTGAATAATTAACTTCAGGCTAAATTTCTATTACGAGCTTATTCTTCATAATCCAGTTAATGAGGATTAAGTCAGGTTGTGTTTTATTGGAGCAGAAAACGAGGCAGAATCAGTTTTATGGTCGAGTTTCCAATTAACACAATGTTTGCACCGCAGGTAGTAAAGTTCTGACCCATTTCTGAACCCACTTATTTGTGTTATTTAATTAATGTGTGAGGGAACACAAACAGGTCAGTTGTGTGGTGTCGTGTGAGATCCTCCCACTCAGCTGTGTGACCGCCTGCCTCCACTCTGTGGCAGCCGGACACTGACCTGAAGCTTCCCCTGAAAACCAAGGAACCAGGAGGCGACTTGTGCTTTTAACCAGAATCACCATCTCCACGTGTGCATAGAGGGAAACTGTACAAACAGGTGCGTGTCCTATAGAAACTGACGAGCTTGAACACAACCACACACACAGGGGTGAAAACACTACCATGATAAACAAGTGCACAGAGGTATGAGAGAATGGTTCAGGGGGAATTAACCCATGAGCCCAGTTTGAGTCTTTATTTGGTAACATTCTGGTAAATTGTCACATTTAGATTTGTATTAACTGTGCAGCCAGGGACAAACTAATCACTGGATCACTTTGATACTGAGGGAAACAAACAACTAATGGTTGGTTCTTTGCAGGGAGCAGCTTCATGGACGTTCTTTTGTGATGCTCCTCAGAGTGTACGACACACTGAGTGTCACTGTGAGTTGTGTCTCTGAGGTACGACTCACAACACGTGGTTTCTGATGCAAATGGCCTCGGTGAACTCTGCCGTGGCCTCCGCTGTGATCGATGCATGTGAATTAGGTTTGGACGTAATTCGTGGCTCCAGTGGAATCGTCCATCATGGAGCTTCTTCCCATTAGGACTGGTCTGTGTTGGAGGAGTCGGGGGGGGGAAGCACATCGCTGTGGAGCGGCCGACTCCACTGGGAATCCCCCTGGTGGCTTGATGTGGTGCCAGCGGCTGCACAGCTGGTGTGGAGGCTGTTAGGGCCGAGCTGGCATCTGACCGGGCGGCGCTGCCAAAGGACCGGTCACATCTCCTCCTTGTTTCTGCCACAGAGCACAAGCACTGAACCACGAACACAACCACTCGCCAGGGAAGCCACTCATGCATCTGATGCTGTGTGCACGTGTCTGCTGTCTCCACCGCGTGATTGATTTCAAACATTAAGACGAGTGACTTTGCAGTGACCAGGTGGAACCCGTCCAGCTGGGACGTTCTCACCTCAGGTTGGAGGTGTCTGTCCCCAGCAGCTGCCTCCACCTCTGACAGAAACTAGAGTCGGACCATCCACCTGAATTTCACTCTCCATTCTGATATTTGAGGTGCACTTTGATTTCTGAGGCTTTCACAGAGACGAGCTCTTTGATAGAATCTTCAGAGCGGATCAAACGCTGCAGGAAGGAAGATTAACGGAGAAAAGACGGCACAGTTAGAAGAAGGAGGTGAGGAGGAGAAGGAGGTGACGAGGAGGAGGAACCGCTGAGGAAATCGATGATGGACGGTGGAGGAGGAGCGAGATGGATGAGGGAGAAAAGAGAGGAGCGTGAGAGGAATGTTTTAGGGAACTGGGGATGATAAAAGCAAGATGGAGACCTCCCATACCTGAACCTCCATAAAGAGCAGATCTATTTTGTTCTGGTGAGAATCGTGACCTTTGACCACCAACATTTAATCAATGAACTGCAGAGTTCAAGTTGACCCTGGAGGCAATGGGGACACATTGTGATCTGTGAGTTCACGGTGTCCTCTCCCTTTGTCGTCAAGCTGCCGACCTCTTCTACGTTCATCCTCGAGTCTCAAGTGAATGTTTGAAGCAGAGATTCCCTCAAGGTGCTGCTGACATCTCGTCTTCACCGGAGTCAGGCGGACGCGGCTAAACACCACGAAAGTTTAACACGTGAATACTGACATGTTGCTTTGGTATTCAAATCCTCTCTGAGTCATTTTTTCTGAGTTTGTGAGTGTTGATCGTGCACGTTAGCGTGGTTGAGCCGAGCA
>CM028878.1:1504710-1516620 GCA_016801935.1 Platichthys stellatus | reverse complement strand
CCACCCCCCTCCGCACAGTAAGTCCTTGTTCAAAGTTCCACACTCCGTGATGTATGTGGTGGTTCACTGTGAAATGGAAGCATCCATCAGAGGCTGCACCGAGCTGCCCTTCCTCAGAACACCACCTCCTCTTCACCACTGCTCTCACTCTCTTAACCCTGCGCTTGCACTCGAGTAGACCCCTTGTGCTTGGATGTCCTTCGCTTCAGCTCTTCCGTGCACGTGTGAAACATCCGCTCACAAATGAAGGGCAGCAATTTTTGTTTAAACACTTTATATTCCCTTAAATTATATCATTTATAATACTTATTCAGAAGTTGTTGTTTTCTGTGATTATGTCCATTTGACTTATCAACATTATTTGTAAGGATAAAGATTCAAGCAGCCGATTTGAACCTGAAGTGGTCAGAGAATAGAGAGCAGAGCGTAACGCTGCCAGATGTGCTCCTGCTGGACGTTCTGTGCACTGCATCGTTCAGAGCTCTGACCTTTCACATCTGGATTCCAGTCTTTGAAATCCGTCAGAGGAGGTGAAGGGACTCGAGTGCAGGAGGCTGAAGAGAGGGAGGAATCGTATATAAAGCTTTCATAGAGCGAGAGAGAGGGGGGGGGGGGATGTGTCACACCCCCTGGAGTGTCTGCTTTTCACTGCTTCTCCTCCACTTAAAATTTACCGGGAGGCACTGGGAGAGATGGATGGATGCAGAGAGAGAGAGGGAGGAGAGAGGGAGGAGTGTGTCTCTGCCCACTCAAGGGCAAAGAGCACCTTGGCAGCTCTTCTTCACAGAGAGACGAGTCACGTCACCCTCTTCTTCTTCTCCTCTCTGGATTTCTGTCCTTCTCCTTCGTCCTCTGGCTCCTATTTACATATATCATTTATAATACTTATTCATAAGTTGTTGTTTTCTGTGATTTGAACCTGAACGTTCCTGAAGTGGTCAGAGAATAGAGAGCAGAGCGTAATGCTGCCAGATGTGCTCCTACTGGACGTTCTGTGCACTGCATCGTTCAGAGCTCTGACCTTTCACATCTGGATTCCAGTCTTTGAAATCCGTCAGAGGAGGTGAAGGGACTCGAGTGCAGGAGGCTGAAGAGAGGGAGGAATCGTATATAAAGCTTTCATAGAGCGATAGAGAGAGAGGGGGGGGGGATGTGTCACACCCCCTGGAGTGTCTGCTTTTCACTGCTTCTCCTCCACTTAAAATTTACCGGGAGGCACTGGGAGAGATGGATGGATGCAGAGAGAGAGAGGGAGGAGAGAGGGAGGAGTGTGTCTCTGCCCACTCAAGGGCAAAGAGCACCTTGGCAGCTCTTCTTCACAGAGAGACGAGTCACGTCACCCTCTTCTTCTTCTCCTCTCTGGATTTCTGTCCTTCTCCTTCGTCCTCTGGCTCCTATTTAGTATCTCGTCAGATGTTGTACTCCTTTAGGGGGCTCTCCTTATCTTTGATTATTAACAAATAATCAACAATCAACCCACAAAAACTGACTAAAAACATACATTTCACTTAAATCACCATATAAAGAAAAATAACACTTGAAGCAGTCTGAGGGGAGAGCTTGGAATTTATCTAATTATGTCACCAGTGATGAATTTAATAGAGATCTTAGAATTTAGCTTCAATTCTGTGTCGCATAAAACAATATACATTATATTTAAGAGGCCGCTTAGTCCTGTTTAGCTCCAAATATAAGGACTTCTACTTGTCAGGTAATGAGAGAAGGCAGTAAAAGGAGATAAAGGAAGGGAGGAGGAGAAATGAGAGGCTGTTTATCGACACATGCACACGTACACAATCTAAACGCAAACACACAAGTGGTGCACACGGTGCTAATCCATCTCAATACCTCAGGGTGTGAGTGGAGCTGTGGAGGAGGAGAACTGATCGTCTGATAGCGACAACATAATCACAGCAACAGGGGATGAGGTTCTTACTGTGTGAGCTAAAGACTGAGTCTGCGTGTGTGTCAGTGTGTGTGTGTGTGTGTGTGTTTGTGTGTCCGTGTGTAAGAGATAATTTTATCTTTCCTTATTTATATTCCATATAAAAATATACATTAACGTGGTAAAAAAAACACGTTAAATCGGTATCATGAAATTCGTTGCTGGAGAACACGTGTCTGATGTAACCTTGTCTTTGAAGAGACATGTTCAACACACATATCAAGTTCAACACAACACACATGACACAGACACACACACACGTGTGTGGACGTAATCACTCAGCCTTATGAAAGTCTGTAAGTCAAAGATCCTTGTGGTTTCTTTGGCAGAAGAAAAAGCTTTTATGGGTTTGGAACAAATTGAACAAAAGACACACACACACACACACACACACACAACACACTCTGGTCAGATTTGCTTCTGTCGGTTGCGTTCTCAGTGAATAACAGTCAAGGACTCCTCTCCTCACCTCCTTCTCAACTCAAGGTTACGTGAGCGCTGATTTGCGTCATCGGCCGATTGTGAAGAACTGAAGCTTCTGTGTCGTTTCAGATTTAATCACAAAGCACGTTAGATAATTCAGGTTTATTCATATTCAGTATTCATTCAAATACGACTGAGTTACAGACGGAGATAAATCTAAATGTGTAGATCCAGGATTCTCTTTCCACTTTCTTCACCATTTTACTGTGTCTATACATAAAGGATGTGTGTATCATATGTGTGTGTCTGTCAGTGAGTGTTTTTGTGTAACATGCTGTTCCGCAGAGCAGTATGCATCAGTATATGTAATGTAAGAGTGGGATTACCATAAGTGTTCTGCTCCTGTAGCGTTTGCATAATGTCTCATTCCCATTAAAAGCTACTGAGCCCGAGCCGATGTGGGCGCCGCCACCACAGAGCGGCTCCACGTCGCTCTGTGAGGAGAGAACAGAGCGACGTGGAGCCGCTCTGTTCTCTCCTCACAGAGCGACATGGAGAAAGAGAGACGGATTGAATCGTCCATTTTAATGCTTTTCTTTGGTTTTCACAGAATTAGATTCTTTCTTCTCCGCGCCTGTTGTCCGGACTCGGCCGGTGTGTGATTCAGCTCCGTGTGTTCGAGCTGAACCGGTGGAGGTTTCATTCGGGGCCTCGCTCCGTGTGATTAGAGCGTGTCAGCCGCCGGCTCGGTGGAATCACGGCTCTTGCTCGTGAGCCCGGATCGGAGATTGGAAGAAGAATTCAATCTTTATGCTCAGATTTTTTTGTTATTTTCAAAAGTTTAAATTGAGGGTAATTGATTGTTTTTTCTCCAATTAGGTGAAACGTCACGACCTCGATACTCTTTCTTTTCGTTTGAATCCAGGATGTTTAGACTCGATTTGACGCGTCCCTCTGTGTTCACTAACGGACTTCAGCAGGAAACAGAAATGTACCGTGAATTGTTTTTATTAATAACTCTTAAAAAACAACACTTGCTGCTGTGTGAGCGAAGGGAAGAGGAGAAAGAAAGGAGATCTCTGAAAACCAAAGAAAAGCATTAAAATGGACGATTCAATCCGTCTCTCTTTCTCCATGTCGCTCTGTTCTCTCCTCACAGAGCGGCTCCACGTCGCTCTGTGAGGAGAGAACAGAGCGGCTCCACGTCGCTCTGTGAGGAGAGAACAGAGCGACGGGGGGAAAGAGAGACGGATTGAATCGTCCATTTTAATGCTTTTCTTTGGTTTTGGCAGAATTAGATTCTTTCTTCTCTGCGCCTGTTGTCCGGACTCGGCCGGTGTGTGATTCAGCTCTGTGTGATTTAGTGTTTCATTTGGCGCTCGGGGCCTCGCTCCGTGTGATTAGAGCGTGTCAGCCGCCGGCTCGGTGGAATCACGGCTCGTGCTCGTGTGCCCGGATCGGAGATTGGAAGAAGAATTCAATCTTTATGCTCAGATTTCTTTGTTATTTTCAAAAGTTTAAATTGAGGGTAATTGATTGTTTTTTATCAAATTAGGTGAAACGTCACAACCTCGATACTCTTTCTTTTCGTTTGTATCCAGGATGTTTAGACTCGGTTTGACGCGTCCCTCTGTGTTCACTAACAAACTTCAGCAGGAAACAGAAATGTACCGTGAATTGTTTTTATTAATAACTGTTAAAAAACGACACTTGCTGCTGTGTGAGCGAAGGGAAGAGGAGAAAGAAAGGAGATGAAG
Organism: Platichthys stellatus; assembly: GCA_016801935.1. NCBI lineage: Eukaryota > Metazoa > Chordata > Actinopteri > Pleuronectiformes > Pleuronectidae > Platichthys > Platichthys stellatus. The sequence goes on along the minus strand of CM028878.1, from coordinate 1,512,495 downwards.
GACGAGAGCGAATGAAAGGCTCATTGTGATAAAAGCACCTCTGACACGTTAAGCTGTGAAGGATAAGCTGGTGATGCAAGGGTTGTGCAGAGACACACACACACAGACACACAAACACACACACAGCAACAGAAATACCTTCAATCAACGGAGAAAAGTTAGATTTTAAAAGTTCACTCTAAAAACTGTCGAATCTAAAAACGTTTCTGGAGCTGAACCCCCGATTAGAAAAAAGTATTGAGCAGCCAATAACAAGCAAGGAGCCGCACATCTGGGATACATGTTCGACCAATGAGATCGCTCCGATGAAAACTCCCCGTTGTATAAACACTCACACACAGACACACACACAGACACACGTTATGAGCCCAAGACACAACTGGTCAACATCTGTCTGTGCTGCACGTGTTCCAGGGAGAGAGGAGTTGTGTTTACATTCCAGAGTGGAACGCCGTGCATTGTGGGAATTACGTGCACAGCTGCAAACACGTCTTTTACCAGCTCAGACAAAACCCCTGTTATATTTAGTTTTGTGTTAGAAAGCAATAATTCAGTGTTTCTGCTCTGATCCGTCTGAACTCACAATGTGGAGTGTGCAGGTTCCTGTGTGTTACTTTGTGTTACTGTGTGTTACTGTGTGTGTTACTGTGATAATACACAATTCAATACAATCGTTCCAACAGTTAAATAAGGTGCAAGAAAAATACAAAGTACAAAGTGAAATTAATCAGTACAGTTCATGTTGTGTGTTTGTTTTCCTTGACGTGTTTATTCCCAATCGTCAACCATCAGGCCTGATTACATGAAGTGTGTACAGGTAATTCTCAAGTAATATAATGGAGCTGTTCACTGGGATCACACACACACAGACACAGACACACACTCACAGACACACACAGTAGCATGTTTTACCTGCAGTCTCACACCTTCACTCCTCTCCCTCGTGTTCCCTGTGGTGTGAAACCAACTCATCCCACAGCCTCTTTCATTTCCCACAGTGTTACTCACAATGTGCTTCCCACAGGGACCAGTGCCTTTATGACTTTTATAACACAGAACAGGGGAAACCACAGATTGCTGTGGTTAAACCTGCTCGGGCTGTTTCATCCTCTGCCCTGAATTTGATAAATCACAGCAGATTAAAGTTAAATGAAAATTTAAAGATTTAAAGGCCCCGCAGACAGACAGGGGCGTTTCAGTCATTTCAGCAGAGGCAAAAAGATTGAGTTCACCGCATTTAATGCACCAATAAGAATGATTATGGTGTAACTCTGTCCTTTGACTTAACGGGTGAAACAGTGGAGGTGCCACCGGGAAGATTTAATTCAAGCCGGCTCTGCTAGCGCCCGACACAGACACCAGAATAAGCTTCATCACTGTTCACTGCTGAATTAATGTTCTGCTAGTGTTCCGGTGAGAACCCTGAGGCTGTTAAGACATTAAAGCTGCAGAAAACCTAAACACTGAGCTGAGAGATGTTAAAATGCTCCTCAGAGCCGATTGGCTGATTTGTCTCTGTGGGATCCTCCAACCCACAGCCTGTACGTGGAGAGGACGGCTCCCTGCAGTGACACCACATCATCTGGAAACATCAGCCTCAGATTGTTGGAGCCATCTTGGAACATGTGCTTTTCAAACCATATTTGAGTTGAATTAACCCTGACCTTTGACCTCTATCCTTAACCAATCAGCTTCAACCGGGTTGGAAGCAATACTCTTCTGAAATGAGAAGCTCCTGTTATTAGCCTGGTGATTCAGGACCTTTTGAGTTCTGCTCACATCCAGCTCGGATCTCAGGCGCTTACAGAAGTGACTGCATCTCTCAGACTGAGACAACGAGTTTCTCCCGCAGTCTGGCTGAGCAGCGAACGCCACAATTGGCTCTTATGGGCGACTCGCTGCTCTCGACCTCCATCAGGAGTCGGCAGATAAGAGGAATATTGGCTGAGCAGAATATAAATGGAGGAAAAAAGCCCATCACCGAATCCCCTTTTCTTTAGAGATGGTAAAATGTCTCCCTGATTGCCTGCCGCTCCGCTGCTCTACCAATTGTTGTTGCTCTTATGATGTTGATGCATCAACTGAGCTTTAATGGAATTCTTGACAGCAGCACAGAGGAGAATATGGACACACACATAAACACACTCAAAAATAAACACACGTACAAAGACCTGACGCAGAACATAAAGTGTTTGTGTTGCTCTGAGAAGCAGCACACCGCCCCCCCCTCACTGCAGGAGCGTCATAACTTTAAATCAAAAGCAAAATAAAAGTCAGCAGCAGTTGTTGTTTTGTTGCCAGACAACGGGAGACGGCAGCACACACACACACTCACACACAGACACACACACACACAGTCAAGGTCAGAGCGGGCGTACGCACCAACAGACCTGAAATAATAGATCTGCCACAACCGCCTTCACAAACCAGGAGAAACAAACAATACATGACAAATAACAGAGGATTTGGAGCAGACATGAGCTTCCCCTTATTTATCTTGACTTTCTATTCCCGGCTCCTTCACGTTGGTTCAGTATCTCCTGTTTAAAATGCCATGAATCAAAGATAAGCACCAGGGGAATGGAAATCTACAACCAAACGTCTCCGGGCTTCGATCTGTGAATCTCAACGTTTTTTAAAAACCACTAAATTGAGCTGTTTTTCAATGTGCTCCAGAAACAGGCTTTTTACCTCCACTCCGAGCAGAAGCAGTTTTTTCCTCAATGAATTAATGATATGATAAATGTGGATGGAAGTGCAGCTGTTGAATGAATTATGACGACAGCCGGGAGCAGACTTCATTTCACAGGAGCTCAGAGAAATGAGTGGAATTCAGAAACACAACTCTTTGAATTTATACATGAGATTAAAGATCTAACTTATGATAAACAGATTATCAAAGACACCTTTTCCTAGCTCGTGGAAACAGCCCTCGTCCCTTTCTGTTTGAGATTTAATTAATTTCAGAGGGAGGTGCTTTCTGAAGATCTTCTGTGAGCCGGTGACTTCATGGCTCCTTTGTGCTTCACTCACTCGTCACAGTTTGTGTCTGTCACCCTCTCGCTCGGTCTCTCAGTTCAGTGATACTGGCTCTTCAATGCAGATTCATAGACACGAAGCCTTTCAGAAAACATAATGAGTTTCTTCTATTGAAGTGAGAGTGTGTGTGTGTGTGTGTGTGTGTGTGCGGGGGGTGTTTGTGTGTGTGTCTTATATTTTGTTCGTACAGTTCGTGTTGATACCAATGAGAAACACTTCATTTTCATGAGCTCGCTTATCGACTCCTGAGTGACACTGGTCCTCCTTATTCACTCCTCCTCCTCCTCTTCCTCCTTCTCCTTCTCCTTCTCCTCCTCCTCCTCCTCCTCCTCCTCCTCCTCCATACATCCCTCCTTCTTCATCCCTCTGGTGTTGAGAACACAAATTACTCGGCTGTATGAACCTCACGGTGCTAATTTAACTGAACTGCGTTTTTGACCAATAAAAAGGTGGTACAGCGGGTCGTCCACTAACCAGTAGGTAAGCGGTTCGATCCTCCCCTGTGTGTCCCTGTGTGTGTGTCCCCTGGTGGATGTGATCACTGCTGACTCATCAATCAGGTTTTCTGACTCTTGATATTTCAAATCTGACTCTTTGTCACTTGGACCCAAACTTTAACTGATTAGAATTCAGTTGTCGAAGGTCCGTGACCTGAACACTCATCTCGTTTCCTTGCTGCCCTCTCATCATGTGACCTCGTCCCCTTCCCTCCTCACTTCCTCGTCCTCCCCTCATTCAGATCCATTAATATCCTTCTTCTTCTTCTTCTTCTCCTGCTGGTGCCGTCGTTCCCTCTCATCCATTCATCTCCCTCTCCGTATCTCCGGCTTTGTCATCGTATGTCATCGCTGTCCTTTGAATCTTTGAGCTCCGCCCCCCTCTCGCTGCTTTCTTTTTCGTCTCGTTCCCTCAGTGGCGCCCGAAGCCTCATCTCTCTCTCCCCTCTCTCCCCCCCCCCCACACCCCCCCAGTGTATGATGTGGAGTCTCTGGGCTGATTTGAGGAATGCTCTGTTCTGTTCCCCTTTGTGTCTGAGAGCGAGCATGGCGCAATCTTTTATCTGTCAGTTTTACACACACACACACACACACAAACAGACACACACACACACACACACCAACAGACACACACACACACACACACACACACACAGACACACACACACACAAACAGACACACACACACACACACAGACACACATTCAGGGCTGCACTTCCTTGAGATCCTTCACAGCAGTTGACAGACAGAATATCTTTGAGTTAAGTGATTAACACACCGTCCTCCTCTCTGACACACACACACACACACTCACACACACGCACACACACACAGATGGAGGGATTATGCGGTATCACATTAGCAGTGCAGCTTTGTGTTAATGGCCTTTTACATCAGCCGGCGGAGGATAAACTTTAACACTTTGACTATTTAAACACATTCAACCTCCTGCCTCTCTCTCTCTCTCTCTCTCTCTCTCTCTCTCTCTCTCTCTCTCTCTCTCTCTCTCTCTCTCTCTCTCTCTTTCTCTCATTCTCTTATTAAAGTCTTGCACTAGCTACTTTCTGCATTTTTGAAAATTACATCTCGTGGACGTGATAGGAATCATAAGTCTGGACTCCAACACATGATGCTCAATTTAACTTCCCTCTTTTCCTTGTTTCGTTAAACATGGATCCATTTTATCTCTCAGTTTGTTTCTTAGGATAAAGAAAGAAAGTCTGTTTCTTAGGATAAAGAAAGAAAGTCTGTTTCTAATGAATAAAAAGTTTCTTAATATCTTATCTTATCTTGTGTTATCTTATCTTTAAGATTTCCTCCCTGGTTAATTTGGTGAAACCTCTTTTCACTGCTTGTTTCTCTTGCTGCTACAAATGAGAATAATTCAGGAATCATCCACCTGTGTGATTGTTGCCTGTGGTGTTTTTTGTGTTGGATGAGAGAACAGAAGATTAATGTTGAATGCGGTTGTGTTGTTGTTGTGTGTGGGTGTGTGTGTGTGTGTGGTTTCAGTCAGTTTTTTGAACCTCAGTTTTGATCTGAAACGTTTGTTTACTCTTCTTTTTGTCCTCCCTCTCCTCCCCTGTGTGTCTGCAGGCAGATGGATGATGCTGATCCCTCGCTCCGGAGGTGTGGAGTGACAGATGACAGAGGGATTGATACAGCGGGGGGGAGAGCGAGAGCGGGTCACCGTCGCCGGTAACGGAAAACAGACGCAAAGGTCAGGCTCATCGATCGGGAGCCGAGGAGGAGTAAGTGACCAGATTCACCGATTCTGGGACGACAGCGTTTCTCACTTATTCTCTCCATCCTCACAATCCATCTCTTTGTCTTTCTTATTCCTCTCATCAGTTCTACTCCTCAGTGACATCCTCTCGTCTCCTGCTCCTCTGTCCTCGTTGTCTCTCTCCTGTCGTTCCCTGTGTCTGTCTCCAAACCTTCACTCTGAAGACGTCTTCAGGTTCCCACAGAGCTGTGAGTCTCTCCCCTGAAGAAGAGCGTTTACTGCCTCAGTCCAAACTGAGCGGTGACTCGACACCTCACCACCTGATTCAACTCTGTCCTGTTTTTAAATCCTCGTCCTGGGAAACAGCCTCAGCTGCACTTGTAGTGATGCATTTCACTTTTCAAGCAGCTGCCCCAGAAGCTTGTTAAGGGAGAAACAGGCAGTTTCCATCCGGCTGAGAGAAATGCAAACAGCAGAGCCAGGTTTTCTTCAGCTCTGTTGTTCTCTAACCCTAAATTTATGATGGTGCCTCGGAGCTGAGACAACAACCAGGTTATTTGTACGACACAATTATAAAACTCTCCAACACAGTTTGTTAACAAGTTTGGAATGAGCTGTTTTCTTTCTGGATCTGTTAAAGTGACCTGCAGCAAATAAAGACAAACAAAGATCCGTTCACCTGATGAAGTTCAGTGAAGCTCGACTCTGTCTGCAGAACCTGAGCTGGAGAACGAGCCTGTTGCTTCCAACGAAGACACAAAACTGAATCTGTGTCCAGACATAAACACAAAATGTCTCAGAGCCCTCATCACCAAAAGCTCTGGAATCTCCTCGTCTCTCATAGTTGACGTCTTCGTCTTCTAAGTGCCCGGCTCCTCTTCTTCATCCTGAGATGTTTATGTCCAAACGTCATCAGCTGTTCCCTGACACCTCCGGATCATTAGAGGAGAAGGTTTGGACTTCAGTGCATTTCTGAAAGCAGCTAAATATGGATCTTTGTCCCCAGCGGGACACTCACAGTGCAGTGTCTCCAAACCACACGTTCTGTCAGGATTCATCGATTATCTGTCCTGCTCTTGTTTATGCATCAAACAAACAAGCCGGCACAGCGTACAGTCAATACCACGCTGGAGCTGGGTGGCTTCCTCAGGTCATTATGGAGATTGCTGTTTGCATTAATCTAAATGATAGTGCACAACATTATGGCTTTTAAAACAACCTTTCAATGTAAGAGAACAACTTGATATAAGAACAGATGAGGATCTAATGGAGAAATGTGTGAGTGTGTGTGTTTATCACCTCTGCACCACTCGGTGTAAAACACAGGCTGCCTCCTATCGCCTCCTCTCAGGGAGGCTTTCAGCGTAGTTCACAGGAATCTAAACAGCACTGCAGGCCAGCCATTCAACTGCTCTGATAAGCAGCAATACATCACAGAGAGAGGATGAAGAGAGAGGAGGAGGAGGAGCACGGGAGCATGGAGAGACAGAGGTGGAAGGTTAGATGAAGAATAGATTGGAGGGATAAAGGAGAAGTGATTGAGAGGAGAGGGAACAGATTAAAGGGAAGGAGGAAGAGGAGGCAGCACACAAACCGTGAGTTTTCATATACTTGCAACCAAAACAGGAGATGGTTCATTTGTAGTTTGTCGGTCGCCTGTGACGACTTGTTGCAGAAAGCACACAACTGCACCCGCCCACGTCTACACACAGATAATCTCAATGAGTGATTGTGTTTGCACAGATAGTTAAATTATGCACAAACAGTCATTAACACAAACAAACGCCAGACGCAGACGATACACGGTGATACAATATGTTCACGTTGTGCAATATAGAAATGTAACATGCACACACACACACAAACACACACACACACACACAGCCTCGTCTATTCTGTTTGTATCATCATAGACTCATCACCTGATAAACTGTCTCAGCTTGACGTCTGAGTGTGGAGATGTTTTTATCCAGACACACACAGACACACACACACATTCGCTTTTTATTCTGAGACGTATGAGGTCTTAGTTCTTTATGATGTTTCTGTCGTGTAGTGTGTGTTATGTTTTTTTTTTTACAGAGTTAAGAACCCTAAGTCTGTGGTGAACCATGGAGACGCCACCTGAGCACCGGGTTTCAGACCAAATATCATTTTAATGAAAATCGTTTCATGTTCGGTCACGTTTGCTTTTGATTTTCTAATCTGCACGTGTCTGTGATCGGTTAGAACATCAGGCTCAGACACAGAAAACTGAATATTCATTGGGTTCAGTTTCAGACTAATTTGTTCACGTTCGGACAGAGAAGCAGGAAACAGGAGCTGAACCACAGCCTTTCAGACAGAGGCTGAACAGAGGAGCTGCAGCTTTGGACAGTCTGAGGAGAACTCAGCATGAAAACCAGTAACAACACCAATTAAAACCATCGAACTGACGATGAGGAGAATACGTCTCCTTTTAAAACACGTCTCAGAGCTCTGGATGAAGACGCTCTCACTCTCTCAGACACACACACTCACAC
>CM028878.1:1460930-1471128 GCA_016801935.1 Platichthys stellatus | reverse complement strand
CCCTCCCCTCCAGGTATCCAGCTGAGGAAGGTGCAGGAGCAGAGGGAGCAGGAGGCGAAGCGAGAACCCGTGGGCAACGACGTGGCCACCATCTTGTCCCGCCGCATCGCGGTGGAGTACAGCGAGTCCGACGACGACTCCGATGCCGACGAGAACGAGTGGTCCGACTAAAGGTCAAAGGAAGTGACCTTTAGCTCGGTGGGTGGTGGTGACGACGAGGGGGAGCCTGCAGGGGGAGACACTGAGGTGGTGGTGAAAGGGCTCGTTAATCAGAAACATTAAAAAGATGAAATTCAATCGTACAAAACTTCACACACATTCTCACACTTGTGTCGGGTCCCTGACGACACCACCCGGAGTGTACGGCACAATAAACACACACTTACATTTCACCCCCCCCCCCCCCCGCGCCACCGTCCACTCATTCTTAACCACCAAGCTGTGAAAGCAAACTCCCTCGATACATATTTAAATTGATAATTATTAGCAATATTGAGGCTCTTAAAGTGAAGAGGACAGAGTTTACAAAACACATGGTACAGCACAAGAATAGTTATAGTGCAATCACTTATCTGCCAAATGTTGAGAAAGGATTTATGAGTGAAGTCGTTTGATAATCAGGGAAAAAAGTTTTATTGGCGGACGACGTTTATGAAACGTGTGAACGCTCGTTAAGAGACGACACCCGACAGTTATTATTCAAGAAGATTAATGAAATGCTCAAACATGATGATTTACTGTTTTAAATTTTTAAAAAATCAATTAGAAAACCAAACTCCCGGAGAGTCGGTGTCGTGTGAGGAAAGACGCCACCCGCCAGGACGACGCTGGTGTGGGGAAACCAGCGCCACCAGCAGCCGCCTCCTCACAGAGTTCAGTGATTACTCATCGTTCACGTCACAGCATCGAACCATCGAGCGAGCGAGCTTCATTACTTTGCGATATTTTTTATTCTACTTTTTAATTGTTTGGTCTTTTGTAGTTTTACATTTCCGCCAGTGACTGTGTGCTGTGGTATTGGTCGTATTTAAACGCTTCCACTCTCGCAAAGCTCGCCATCCCGACCCGGGGTCAAAGGTCATGTCTGCTCTTACATGTGAGGCTTTGTGAACGCAGCCCCCCCCCACCCCGGACTATAAATGCATACGTATAAGAGACTTTGCAGCAGTAATATCAGTATATTCTCTTCTCTCTTTACACTATGAGCTGATTGGACTGTGGTGTTTTTAAAATGTGGTTTTATTTTTGAAACATGCTGCGGTGAGTTGTTCACTTTTCTTTATTTGAGGGTTTTTCTGCTGTCGAAGGCCGGAGAGCGACTTACTGGACGATTCCAACTTTTTCTTTTCCAGGTTCCAGGTGATTTATGAATCTAATCTCGAGCCAGAGCAGACATCCCATAATCACATGAGTCGATCAGCGTTTAACTCTGTTTCTACATTTGTTGTTGTCCCATTTGTTTCAGTTTTATAAGCTTCAGTGATTTCTGACGATTTTGCAGATAGTGCCACAGCTTAAAGGCAAAGTGCATTCTGGGAAGTGTAGTGTTATTCGACAGTGAGACATGGATTTGTCTTTTCAATATGAAACAAGTGAACAGATGCTGTTCCATGTTATTTTAATTTGTCCATTCGTGTTGACTTGAGCAAAACATGCACTTTAAACAGTTTCTAGAAAACAGTCACACTATTTTCTAAATTTCACATAAAAGATATAAAATATAAACTGTATATGAAGATGGTCGACACGTCTGAAGGAATTAAGCCAAAATATTCCTGATTTGAACTCGGCCATCTTGCACTAATTCAGTGATTTATAACCAATTTGTTTTTTTATATTAAAACAGAAAGATTTACTTGACCATGAAATGAGCAGCTTAAAGCTAATTGGCTAATTGAGGTCATCAAAATGACTCAACTAAACCCGAGAGAGAGAGAGCAGGTGAATATATCAAATATCTGAAACTATTTTTAGTGCATCGTTGCTAATCTCATCTTATTTGGTTTATTGCAGAAAATGTCAGGATTTTGAAACTGATGGGTCTTTTAGGCAGTGATTTAGTTTTGTATATATAAAACCACACGGTAGTTAGAGGAACGTGTCACTCAGCAGCTGCACGCTGAAGAAGAATATTGATCACAGCTCGGCCGTGTCGATAAGCTCCCGGTTGGTTCCCGCTCGATTGTTTGAGGAAACTGTGCCAACACCTGCATTTCTGGACCTGATTGTTGAATTAAAAAAAGAAGAGCAAATATAAAACATCTCAAATGTGGATGTGCTTGAGACCTGGAATGAACTTCAGCCAGAAAAATGGGTTTGAGTTCGACTCAAAATCTGGAGAAGGAACAATCCAGGTACGACTGTGGTATCTCGTGGTTTTGTTGTTATGCAAGAGTCACAGATGAAGTCAGTGCTAAAAATAAGCCAGCGTTTCTGGATCACAGCACTTCACGGCCTTTCAGTGTCCTAGAATGTAGAGCTGTGACTGAAACACGCCGACAAAACTCTGGTTCTTGCCATTTCTCAGAAACTGAAAACCACAGTTAACAAACCTGGGAGATAAAAAGCAGCAAATCCTTATTTAATATTCTCAAAAAAAAAGAAAAAAGAAACCTGAGGCACCAGATGCAGAGCTGTCAAACCCTCTATACCTTATGTATCTATGGCTACTTGTGAAGAAACGTCATCGTGTTGAACATGTGAGAAATGAATCATGTTGTATAGACTTTTGGTAAAGAAAAGCCTGTAAAGTTGAAAAAAAAATACATTTGGAGTTATATAACCTAGACAATGAAGCAAAATAAAACTGTGTAATGCACATTAAACGCAACTGTTAGCAAGTATGCATGTAACTATAGACAATAAATGGTGAAATCAACTGTTGGTCCTGTGTTTCTTCACATATTTCTAATCCATCAATAAAACAATGGCATGTGGAAATATTCACTTTATTTCTAATTAATTTATAGGTCATAATTAGTTGTTTGTTTTTAAGTCTTTAACGTGATGTCAGAATGTTGTATAATAATAATGTCTTCCTTCTTGTGAACTTTCTGCTTTTATTTGTCTGTTTCCTGTTTTATTTTGAAATGATCGCACAGGTTCGTGCAATTTGACTTCACTTCCTGTCTGTGGTGTTATTTCCCGCCAGTTGCGGGACTCACCTGTAATGTCGTCCAATCAGACGTCATCACGAGCTGTCGTTTCCTGAGACGCGTCAGATCTGTTCAATACAAACTTTATGTTTACGTGTGTTTATCACGTGTTCACACATTTAGAGTATGTTTATGTTTCTGGATATTTTTACGTCGTCACGTGGATTTGTTTGTTTGGACTCTACTTCCGGGTTTGTGACTCACAGCTCAACACTCAGTACGTCAGTTTCCTTTGTTTCTACAGAATCACTCAAATGTTCAACTCTCACCTCTGATTTACTAAATCTAATATTTAATGATCATATTTACTGAATCACATTGAACCAAAAACTTAAACAAACAAATAAACGCACAGTATCCTAAATACTACTTAACTATAGTAATATGTACATTGTGTAAATTACTTTTTGAGGCTCAACAGATTCATCTTTTAGGGTATTAATGTCTATGCATTGTTTAATTAATAATGAATGTACAATGAGAGGAGAACTAGTTTGTGTGGTGAAGACCTGGTTAATTTAAAACTCTACTTAGTGAAGTTCTAATTTAATTCTTTACTAAGTTTGACTTTAGTTGAACCAGCAGGGGTCAGTGCTGCCACTTCAGAACCGATCCAGCTTCGTCTCGTATCATTTTCTACTGTGTGATATCATAATGAATATTTATAGCTCGTGTTTTATATTTTATTCACACAGAACAACTTTAGATTTCAACTCTTAAAGGCATATTTATGTAATTGATGCTAATTACTACAAACAACAGGTTCCCACATGAACTTTTATTATTGCTAAAGTTATTATTTCACCTGATTCGGATTGTTTCTGTATCTTTACAGCCCCTCATGAGAATACCCAGAATCCATTGCATGTCTGAAAGCAGCTTCATTCGGATCCCGTTGATTGACAGCTCGACTCACGTATGTGTCAAATATCTTCTGAGCAGACGTCCCACGTTGACACTGACCCGTCTGTTACTCTCACAGGAAGTGATCACTTCCTGTCACAGGCATTGATTCATCCTCAGTATCATCATCACTTCAAACGCATCAGATCGTGTGTATTTATAGATTTTGTATTAATAACATGTACTCAGCAGTGTCACTCATCCAGTTACTGTGAAACCAGCCCTCATCGCCCTGTTGTGTTATGTTCCTCAGCACCGCGACACGCCCACCGGTGTCACCGTGGCTCCAGCTCCCTGCCGCTCGGGCCTTGGCCGGCGGACGAGGAAACGATGGACACAGATGGTGACACAGCAGAGAGAGAGGAGGTCAGTGGAAAAATCCAGAAAGCACCAGAGCTGTTGATAAGGCTCAGATGATATCTGATAAAACACACAACTCACTGATTCACATGGAAAATATTAGAAATGAGGGAAAATCTCTCTTTTCTCCTTGAGACTGAATTTGGTCTGCGTCTAATTTTGGAGTCAAACGCTTCATTTAAGCCTTTTATGTTTTTACTAAATGCTTCTGATTTAAAAGGAAGCGAGCAATTTACTGGATGACTCACAAACAGATTGGAGGAGTCGAGGTGTTTGATTCGCTCTCATCTGGAGAAACGCTTGATTTTCTCCATTGATAAAAAATGATGAACTCTGTTTAACAGCTTAGACCTGGATCTTGCTCCTGGAACATTTATGATTTTGACTATTATTTTATATTTTTGTTTATTTCAATCCTCAGTTTCTCATTTGGGCTTTTTTATGGGACGTGGTTTGTGTGGGTAAAATAATTGAATCTTCTTTATTCAGTCTGAGAGCAGGACTTCCTGATTTCCCGTTCAGGTTCTGTGAGGCTCTCACTCAAAACCTTGCGCTCGCTTGGAAGTAGCTCCTGCTTGTGCTCGGATTCGCTTGCACTCTAATAAGATGTTGCTTGGACTGTGATTTCCTGCTCTGCCGCTTCAGCTCTTTTCCTTGTGCTCTTGTATATTATTATTTCAGTTTGATTTGTGTCCATACGCACGTTAAACGCAGTTCTGACAAATGGAATGGATCCGCCCTCAGTGTGGATGTGTTTGCTCGCCACAGCTTTATTTACACACTCAGCTCAGTATCCGAAGTCGGGCCGATGAAAACACACATTGTCAAAGTAACAATTTTAGGTTTGAAAGTTTTTGTGGCTGCACTTTGTGAGGAGAGGCCTGATGGCTGCCCTTGTGAAGCATTAAGAAATTCACATGATGAGAGTGGACAGTTTCAAACCCTCTTAAGAAGCAGGGTCAGGAGAGGGCGGCTGAAAATCTGTCATTTCTGTGGAAAGGTTTGTAATCGTTGTATTTTTTCTATCATTACACTTTGTCATATTTACCAAGTGGCTTCTGGAAGAGGAAGCTTTGATATGAAACAGCTTTAACAGACCAGAACAGATTATATTCAAATCTCCAACCTCACAGCTCAGAACCCATGTGGGCTCTGGGCCTTGGTGGTGAAGACAACTCCCTTGATCCCACACTGCTTCACCACATCCTCTTTTGTTATTGTGTTGATTATATCTTATATATTGTGTGTTTTAAATGAGCCACTGGACGATGATTAGAACTTGTCAGAACGGTTGATGTGTTAATAAATCACATGTGAGTCATTTTCTGGACACATGAAGGAAATCATGCTCACAGGTTTCAGATGTTCGATGCTGTGTGTGATTGTGTGTGTGTGTGTGTTTGTGTGTTTGTGTGTGAGTGAGTCAGACACAGCAGATGGGGGGGCTGCGCTGCGTCTTTTCGCTCACGACTTGGCTCTGCAGTATTCACCTCTGGCCACACGGTGGAGCTCTCCACCATTAGGGACTTAATAGAGGTGAGTCAGGTGTCAAACATAAAACACACGTTTAATTGTGTAGGTCAAACTTTCCCCGACACACAATAAGATTCATTAAGGGTTGATTTAAAGTCCTCACCTGTTTCATAGATTCAGCAAAAGTCTCCTGGTTCATTATTTATACTGAAGAAGATTTACTGTACGATGTTTGAAATATTTGCTGCAAAGATTAGAACTTGTCAGACTGGTTGATGTGTTAATAAATCACGTGAGTCATTTTCTGGACACATGAAGGAAATCATGCTCACAGGTTTCAGATGTTCGATGCTGTGTGTGATTGTGTGTGTGTGTGTGTTTGTGTGTTTGTGTGTGAGTGAGTCAGACACAGCAGATGGGGGGGGGGGCTGCGCTGCGTCTTTTCGCTCACGACTTGGCTCTGCAGTATTCACCTCTGGCCACACGGTGGAGCTCTCCACCACCATGTAGGGACTGAATAGAGGTGAGTCAGGTGTCAAACATAAAACACACATGTTTAATTGTGTAGGTCAAACTTTCCCCGTCACACAATAAGATTCATTAAGGTTTGAATTAAAGTCCTCACCTGTTTCATAGATTCAGCAAAAGTCTCCTGGTTCATTATTTATACTGAAGAAGATTTATTGTAGATTGTGTGTGTGTGTGTGTGTGTGTGTGTGTGTGTGTGTGTGTGTGTGTGTGTGTGTGTGTGTGTGTGTGTGTGTGTGTGTGTGTGTGTGTGTGTGTGTGTGTGTGTGTGTGGCACAAGGCTTCCTGTGGTTTCTTCTACATGATCATCATGTGTGTGTGTTGTATCTCTCTATCCCTCCCTCTCTCTCTTTCTCTCTCTCTCTCTCTCCCTATTGGTAGGTCCACGATGGTACAGCCAGCATCTTGCAGCACAATGGTTGCAAGGTGGTGATCTGTGGGAAGAGAGGAAGTGANNGTCCCTCCCTCTCACCCTCTCTCTCTCTCTCTCTCTCTCTGTCTCTTCTCTCTCTCTCTGTCCCTCCCCCTCTCTCTCTCTCTCTCCGTCCTTCTGCCGTTATGCAAGCAGGGAGTGGTTTAATAATTCAGCAGCACTTCTCTTTTTTCCCGTTTTATCGCTGCCTCTCGGGCTTTTCCTTAACACCACAGTGACCCGCGATATTGACTCACAATCCCCAACACACTTGTACCAACACCCATCCACACACAGACTCACAAACATGAACACAGCAACGTCATAGGATCCACTCCGGCCCAGAAAACAACACAACGATACAACCATCTCCTTTTTTTGCTTGTTCTCAGTTTATTTGGCAAATTATTTTTTTTGCAGTCTTTTTTTTTCTTCATTTGTTTCATTGTCTTCTCAATTATTTACAATATTAAAAATAAATCTTTCTCTTCGAGGTTTTACATTCGACATTTACAAGTGCAATGTGTAACATGTCCATCTTTATAAAGTGCATTGGTAACTGCCCGTTTCACAACATGAACTCAAGAGGAAAGAGGAAAAGAAAATACCGTAGAAATAAAGACATGATTCAAAGACCCTGACATCACAGTATCAGTAGCACCCTCACCTGGAGGATTCAAACCCTGTGGTGCACACGTGCCGCCTCCTCGCCCACACCAACCGAATCGATGCATAAAACAATGAAGGCCATACACGGTCCGATACAAAATTAGCTCTGTAATGGTTTTTATTTTACTTTTTGTTATCGTATTGATTGACAATCTCTGCTCTGCCTGCATTGTTGCCAGGTTGTGGGTCACAGAGGGGAAACGTTAGCCTGACTGACGGGTGGGCCACACCCTGAACCCTGAACCCTGCTTTTTATAAACTCTTGTGCTCTGAAGAGAGGGAGGAAAGAAGGATGGATGAGAAGAGGTGCAAAGATGGAGGATGTGCAGAGGAGACGAGGCGAGATGGGGAGGAAGAGGAGGAAAAGCAGGAGACATGTTTCTGTCAAGGGAGGGTTGATTTCCTCCTCTTTACTCCCTCCCCTCCTTTTCCCTCTTCATTCTTTTCATCTGCTTTCAGGTTTCAACTATTTTTAGACGCAGCTTCACCGACTATCTTCCTTCAGGACAAGGATGGAAAAATGTTTGACAGGAGACCAAGAGGGAAGAAGAGGAGGAAGAGGAGGAGGAAGAGGGAGGCAGGAGATGAAGGTGTCGGGGATGGGCTGGATACAGAGGGAGAAGGATGAGGAGACGAGAGAGGGAGACGCCTGAAAGAAGGAGGGGGTTGTCTACCGCAGGAAGCGTGGGAGGGAAAAGTGCGTGGGATGTTTTTTGAAAGGAGGAAGCAGAATGAAGGGTGCGTGGGGGGGGGGGGGGGGGGGGTCGTTCATTTGTCCCAAAAGGACAGTTAAGCCATATGTCCCCTGTCAGGTATGCACAGAAGGAACAATTACTCCTCAATTGGACACGTAGACATAAGTAGTCAGCAATCATCCGTTCAGGGGTGGCAGAAAATAAGATCAAACAGAACCATCAATCATGTTCTGTGTTTTCTTTTTTTCATGTCCCCTCTTTTCTCCCTCCATAGTGTTTTCACTCCCTCTCTCTCACCCCCCCTTCTGTCTGTCTCAGTGCATGTCTTTTCTTTTCTTTTTTTTTTTTTATAAAAAACACTTCATATCCCTGCACTTCAAGTCGAGGAGACGTTTTACAGAAACACTAATATCGTCTTTCTGGCTGCTGCTGCTCGACAAAACAAAAGTCTGAAGTTGCAGTGAAGAAACACGGTGTTCTGGGGGGGGGGGGGGGGGGGGGTGGGGGTCTCTGGGGGGGGGGGGGGGTGATGGCTGTCTCTCGTCAGTTTGCTCAGTTTAGTGATCGATAGCATAACATCCATGTCTTTCTCAGTCCTGCTGCTGATTGGACCACGTTGAGCTTCTTTTTTTTTTTATTACCTCCGCCAAGGAAGTCATGTGGTCACCCCCGTACCGGTGTTCAGATACCAGCACCAGGACTGACTCAGGAGGGTCAGTTAGGACCGAGTCATGCTTCGTGCAGCACGTGTTTGTTGTTATCAGAAACTCCACTCTTGCACTGCCCTCTAGTGGTCGTATTGTATAACCCACGTAAAGGAGGCATGGTCACCTGTTTACCCTCATATCTCATTAACACTGTCCTATTTCCAGGACTGGTATCTGTGACTGGTTGAGTTCAAGCGGACCGTCGGGCCCTGGCGGAGGTTTGCGCTCGACTGAGAACTTTTTGTTACAATTTACATTTTCACTGACTCGGACGACTTCATCCTCCGATAAACATGTATGTACACAAACCAACAATAAGACACGAACGTCAACAATTATGGCACTTTTTCAGCATATCTGACACACACACACACACACACACACTCACAGCAGCGACCACTTCCTGTAACTCATGCCCTGATAAACATTACAAAAATATACATATTTCTGTACAGCATTGCATAAGAAAAATAACACAAACACACACACACTCACTTGTACTGTATTGTTTTCTTTTTCTTAAGGTTTGAACTATAGTCTTGTATAGTGGCGGACAAGTGTGTGTTTGTGTTTACAGTGAAAGATGCTTGATTACAACTGGCTATGATCCCAGAAGGAGAACACACACACACACACACACACACACGTACGTTAAACACACACACAGTGAGTGGTCACTTCTCTCCTGCCCCAGGATTGGTTGACCGAGTGGTGGCGTATTCACATATGAGTGTTCGTTGTTAAAACCTCCACTGGGGGGGTGTGGGGGGGGGGGACCTGCCAGAGGGGACGGTCGGAGTCAGAAATACAGCTGTGCGATGCTGCTGTGTTTGATGACCTCAGATCAGCTGTTGGCTCACTGTGTCTCCAGCTGTGCGAGGGGCATTAAGTAAATCTATAAATTTGGTAACACAACATTATGACTCTAATTAGTTTGATTATCTTTTGAAAAGCTTGAAAACGGTTCAGAATTCTTCATCTTTTCAAAGTTTCCTGCTGAATATTGGAAATAAACTCAGGTTTTTAATAACTTCAGAGTCTTTTTAACTGATCTCAGTTCAGCTTCACTCTTCAACTGCAGCTGATTGTGACAGTTGAAGTGCTGCTTTAAATTGAAAGAGCCAAAACAAGGGGGGGGGCGTACAAAGACTGTATTAGTTGTATTGATTCCGTTTGTCCCATCTAGCATCTCCACACACAGGTGACTAAGCAAGTCTCTCACATCCTTCTGTTCATACTGTGCCTTAATAAGATCTGCATCATGAGAAATGGATTCAATTAACTCTGTGTGATCGA
>CM028878.1:1445416-1456299 GCA_016801935.1 Platichthys stellatus | reverse complement strand
ACACATGAGGAGAATACAGATGAGATGCTCGTGAGCTCGTTCCCATTGACGCCCTCTCCATGTCCAACTTCATTCATCTTTCCAGCAAAGCACCATGGGTAATTGGGAGCTGTTACATCATCTTGCTGTGTTTGGTATGCTTTGTGGCCCGTCTCACTTGTCTCTCTCTCTGTCTCCATCTGACTCTACTACACACACACAGACAGACACACACAGACACACACAGACACACACACACAGACACACACATGGCTCTTCTTCATACAGTGATGACGACGCACTCCAAAGTCCGACTGTATCACGTCACGTCCGACACGAGCCCCGGTTGTCTCGCCTCCTCCGTGGTGAAAGTCACCGGAGGACGTTTCACATTGAGGAGACGCCGTTGTGTAACCACCACACATCTAGGGCAGTGGTGAGTGTGTAACGATGTCATGAAGCGCCCGTTGTTTAACATCTGCTTCCTCGTGCAGGAAACAACCGTGTTAGAAACAAATGAAGAAAGATAGAAAGCAGGATATTGGGTTTAATCCCCACATGCTCGTCGGCTGGGAACATCACAGCAGTGACAGCCGATGACTAATACGACTCCCACCTTCGCACCCCCTCCCTCCTCTCCCTGAACACTCGAACACACACCCACTCACACACTCCAGCTCCACACAACCACCGGGTTTCCCTTGAGTAAGATGCTCAAAAAGAAAATCCTCCTACGAGGGCTTCACATCGATGTTCACTGTTCCTCATTGTTTACGGTGCACTAACACCAGGACGTACAGCTGGATATATTGTTATATACTGTTTTGTGTTACATATCCCAACGGTGGAGAAGTAATTGTGCGGCTGATTCACTGGATGCGGTGACTTCATGTCCGAGCTTCATTGTGGTTCTGTGCTGAGTTTTGTGAGTTCTGTACTTTCTTTCTCCCCGGCACTTCCCTGAGCAGAGCATGTGGCTCTTCTGAATCCTAATCCTCCACGATCGCCCAGAGAGAAGCCGTACCACCGCCAAGCTGAGATCAGATAAATGTTCATTTCCTGTTTGTAGATATTGGAGAGAGACGTTTGCCTGTTTCCCTCATGGAGATTATTTCTTGAGAAACTGCTCGATCTCACAAAGTCACGCTAAATCCGGGATCTGCTCCAGAAGATAACGGATTCCTCCTTTCCCCTGAACACCACCGACTTCCCCCAAGTTACGAGAAAGTTGGTTTTGCGTAACAGACGACAGCCGTGAAAACATGGCGTCCGTGGCGGAGGTAACGGCTGAGAGCGGTGAGAGTGGATCAAACAGGAAGTAGAATCCAAACGATGAGCTGAAAGGACCAGACCAGTTTGAGTAGAACTTGGTGCGGAGACACATGTGGACCCGGTCCTGGGTGACGCTGGTCCCGTCACACCGAGGGGGTCCTGCATCATTCACAAGCTGCTGGTTCTCCTTCTCTTCCCCAGAACACTGGTTCTCAAAGAGCCGAGTTCTCGATGGGATCACACGGTGAATCACCAGGAACATGTATTATTCAGTTCAGGATTAAGAGGAGGACACCGACTTCTTCAGACGCACCGATTCCCTGCAGCGCTGTCGGGACGTGTGATTCGCTAGTTAGCCACGGCTCGGGGGAGCAATAACTCTGCTTTGATTAAAGGTCACGGTGAAAGGTCGAGAGGGAGAGAGAGAGGGAGGCTTGGAGAGAGAGAGAGAGAGAGAGCAAATAGATGGATGACAGAGGCTTTGGTTGAGGGAAATGTAAAATGTCACCGTTCACTGTCGAAGTGAAGCTTGAAATGAGTGTGTGTGTGTGTGTCTGTGTGTGTGTGTGTGTGTGTGTGTGTGTGTCTCCATCGATGGTCTGCTTCCACCTGCTCGTAGTATTTTCATTTCCTGCTGTAATCACCCTCGTTTTATTGAGCAGGTATTTACTCAGGGTTCATGTCCTCTGACCTCTGTCCTGAGGAGTGACCTCTGACCTCTGACCTCTGTCCTGAGGAGTGAGCGGCTGTTTGTCGTCGTGGCCTCGTGGAGCGATGCTGCAGCAGGTCGGTCTTTAAACTGTTACATCTTTCAGTTTTTCTATATTTTGATATTAATCTTTACAACAATAAATGCCAATATTTTAGTTAAATTAACAAAATAAAACAACATGTATCTTTATTAAAGTGAATATTGTCTGCAGTGAATAGTCGAGGAGGAAAATAAAGCGTTTGGCTGAATCCAGATGTGACAACTGCTGGTGGACTAACACTGCCAGTTTCACCAGAGGGCTGTAATCATGAACACACACACACACACACACATGTACACACACACACAGAAAACCTGGCACAGCTTTATTTTGTCGAGGGGATTTAAGGATGTGAAGTCAACCAAGGGTCAGTGAGCAGAAACAAAGGAGCTCACACAAAGCCCAGTGACATACTGTATGTTAACAGGCACACACACACAAACACACACACAAAAACACATGCAACCCCTTGCCTAGAGGTACTACTATTTCAGTCAGTTCCCGTTGAGACAAACTACATGAGTGTGTGTGTCTGTGCGTGTGTGTTTGTGGCCCCTGTTGTGAGTGATGTGTCTGAAGGCGTCACCAGCCGAGATGCGGCAAGGAACCATACTGTGTGTGTTTGTGTGTCTGTGTGTGTGTGTGTTTGATAGAGAGACACACTGACAATAGGAAGAAGCTGAAAAAAGCCTGGGATATAAAAAGTTCTTGAGAACAATGTCGCTCTGGAGGGAGAAAAACTCCATCACAAGACAAATGGACGTAGAGCAACGAAATCGCACAAAGACACAAACAGAGGTAAACAGAGGAGGAGGGACCTATAAATAAGAGTGAGAGCCTCAGTGTTTACAGAGAGGTTGTGTAACCGTGAGAGGACTCGGCTCTCGGAGGCTGATCCACACGCCGAGGGTTTACTTTGAAAGTGCTTCACTGTTGTTGACGCAGCTTTCTGGAGCTCTGGAGAAACAGAGCTTTAAAACAACATGGAGACCATTTCAGTTTGAGGACTGCGTTTTGGAATGAAGTCTCTAAATACAAGTGGCGGAGGGTGATAACCAGCAGGGGGCGACATCACTGGTTCTTTCCAGAGAAGTCTTGACTCAACTTCTCACTTTATAACGTCAGGGAAAGTTTTCCTTTTGAAGTTTATGTCTCAATCTGTAGTTTCAAGTCTTCTCCAGAGCAGCTGATGTTCATCTAGTAGATTCTGAGGATCACTTCCTGTGAAGCTTCCCATCACTTCCTGTGAAGCTTCCCATCACTTCCTGTGAAGCTTCCCATCACTTCCTGTCAGAGGAGAAATGGCTCCTCCTACTTTTCACCATCGTTCTTCTTCCTTCGTGGTATTTTCTGTAACCAAGCAACCGACTGCAGTATGACAATCTGCACGTGATGTGTGTGTGTCTGTGTGTCTGTGTGCGTGTGTGTGTTTGTGTGTGTCAGTGTGTGTGTGTCAGTGTGCGTGTGTGTGTGCATGTATGGTGAAGATGCACTTAGACAGGCTGTTGACACAGTGAGCAGCTGTGGGTTGGAACCCCACTGAGACACACACACACACACACACACACACACACACACACACACACACACACACACGTCAGTCTTTATTACTGTTAACACTTGGACATCAGGTGAAAATAGAGTCTTCCTCTTATTCATAGAATGAGCAGCTTTGACGCTGATGGACGCGGACAGTGTGCGTATGTGTTGTCATGTGTGTGAGTGTTGTTATGTGTGTGTGTGTTGTTATGTGTGTGTGTGTTGTTATGTGTGTGTGTCTTCGTATTCCCTTCAAATTCAAAGTTGCGTGTCAGGTGACATTAATCCGTGTCGCCCGGTGTGCACATGCTCTGACATGGCTGTAGTTTATTTCAATAATGTGAAGCTTGATTATCCTGATCGCCCCCTGGTGGTTGACTGTATTATAGCACATAAACCCAGCCTCCTCCATGTTAGCAGATCGGACATTAAATACATTTTAGAAACGCCTCCATTCATCTCCGTCCAAAACCGACCTTTTAAATTCAGAAAACCCTCGACAGCTTCACACGTCAGACAGTTAACACAATCAATGTCTCCAGATCTTATTTTAAACCGTCTGTCAAGTTATTAATAAATCAATTCCACCTCAAACCATTAATGATGTTACTGGGTCGTTCGGTTTGTTGACTCAGTTTCAATCAGTGGATTTTTTTCTGTTTGCTGTTAATCAATGTTCCTGCAGCTTCTATTTATAGAGTCATTGATTCCCAAAGGTCAGACAGTCTGATTCAAACTGTATCAGTGGAGCAGCCAGTGTGTGTGTGGCCCTCTGGTTTCCTCTGATGGTTTCACACTGGGAACACGTTGTAGTGACAGGTGGAACGTTACAGCTCATTGTGGTGAATCTCTGCTTTTATAGAGCGGCAGCAGCATAACAGACAGCTCTCTAAGTTTCTGGTGACAGGGGGTCTTTAACATTTTGAATATTAGAAGATGATATATTATGTTTCGGTCTGGTGGAGCCTGGTGGAGTTATGTGCTTGTGCTGCTGCTTTGTGATTTACCTGAAGATCGTCTAAAATCCGTATTCCACTCGACCGTGTGTTCTCCTGGATGCTCTTCAGGGAGAGCGACAGTTCTACACGCAGCCCGACGCTCTGTCGCCTCGTCCTCACCAGACGTCCGTCATGTCCTCAACACGGAGGTGAAGGTGGACGTGGAGTCATCGCGGTGACATCAGGGAAACAGTTTCTGAAATGGTTCTTTTACGTTTTGCCGTGTGACGCACTGGGCCGGCCTCACACCGACACAGTGACGGGCTGGAACACACTGTGTCGCTGGAGGTTCATGCACATTAAAGGGTTTGAAGCACTGGAGCTTCCCACTGAGTCTCACCACTACACAATAGATAATGCAGTGACAACAAATATCCTCCCGCAGCTGCTGTGACAGCTGCAGTGGTGTCGGACTCGGCTGCAAACACACACACTGTGCTGACGCTGGAAACACAGCAAGAGGGAGCCTGCAATAAAGATATATAACCTCCACATGGGTTTTCAGAAAGAATACAACCTCACGTTTCTAATTTACATACATCCTATCGTTATTACCACTTTAAACACCTCTGATTGGCCAAGAGAAAAGTTAATTAAGCTTTATTCTGGGTATTCTTTGGAGATTTTCACTGATTTCACAGGAATCATTGATTGTCCCTCATGCAGATATGAGTTCATCCCATAAAGACATGAACCTCAGCCAACAACACATGAACTGAAATATGAATCAGGGATTCGTCTGAGGTCCAGGATCTCATCTTTTCCATTTCGTTCCTCTCCACCTCTTCATCCCTCTCCCTATATAACTGTGGCCCAGAGTGAGTGTGTGTGTCTGTGTGTAGGAAGGTGTGAACTCACACAGTTTTGCTGCTCTGTGTCACACATGCCCTCGTGCACCTACACACAGACACACACACTGTTAGAATAACAAAGCAGTAACTGCTTGCATAACAGACCAGCTGTTCCTGCGGTGGACGCTGGATCTGTTTTGCTTTAATTATCGGCTCCCTCACTCGGCTAATTGGTGTGTGTGATTGGTTGATGTTACACACAAACACACACTAATACACACCTAGATGCACACGTTCCACGGTTGGATAACACAGATGCATCACATTTATTATGCTGCTGCTCCCTGTGAAACATTAAAAGAGTCATTTGAAGAGTTTCCTCGAGCAGCTTCACAGATCCATCCCCAGACTCAGACCCTCTTCACACAGCCGAGGTTTTTAACACAACTCCCGTTCAGAGATTTAATTTTTGTGGCTGTAAAATATTCAAGGTGTGTGTTTGAGGGATTTCCAGCTTCTCCACCGGATGATTCACCGTCTGCTCCTTCAAACAGAAACACGAGGCAGCTCAGGAACCTGACAGCCGCCCGCTCACTGCAGGAAACATAAGGAGCTTTTAGAATTTGAGATGTGAAGTCACGGTGACTCAGACGTCCAACCCTCTTCTCAAAGTTTCACAAAACGACAAATACTGGTGTGTTGTTCTTTGTCGTTTTCAACACGTTAACATTCATTAAGAACCTTGAATTGTCCTTTTTTGTAAATGTTTTTACACAACAAAAATGTTTGCCTGATTTTCCAGTTTCAGACATGACAGACTCACTGGTTCAGGGTTTCTATTCCTTTTCACTGTGACTCGTTTCCCTGCAGTCATATGTTCACTCTTCTGGCTTCACTGAGGTTGTGTTGCTCTGCTGCAGCAGTGACGTGCCTCGGCCCTTAACTCAAATCCAAGCATCCTCCAAGATTTAGTGAAGTGCTCTTTCAACCTGATACTTGAAACTCCAGAGCTCCAGCAGGGACCCTCAGGCCTCATTCAGCTGAGTGAGGAGGGAGAGGGAAGAATGTCACAGGTTCATTAACTCTCCTTCTTTCACAGAATACAAATCATCATGTGCAGATTCTCACTTTTATCCTGGAGTTTGGTTCTGTGCCTGGAAATGACCTTCGCAGCTAATTTTCAACATCCAGAATCTTAGTTCAATCACAAAACTTTCTGTTATGCTTCGTTATTATGTATTCTCATTTTGTTCTCATCCTACTGATGTTTGTTTTTCTGATTCTCTTTATATTTAGTTTCCATAATGTCTTTTTTTTGTATTCTTCTCTTACAACCTCAACTTCCAGGTCTGCTCTCGCCTGCAGTGACGGACAGACAGTGATGGTGTGTGTCTGTGTGTGTGTGTGTGTGTTTGTGTGTCTGCAGCGGGGACGTGTTGCTATGCTCTCTGAGGTTTTTCCCGCTCTCTGGGTCTCGTGTTCACATGGAAACCAACATGGTGGAGAGCCGCGGCCAATCAAACGCACAATGGCGTCTTTGTGTCTCCACTTGTGCCGCGGACGAATCACGGTCACATCTCAGCTCTCTGATTTCTCTCTGTTCTTTTGTGAGCCTCTCGAGTTATTGATTTGTAATTTGAACCTCGTCACGATCACGCTCTCGTCTTCACCCGCAGTGTTCAGGTGAAGCTTTTACAGTTTGACGTTTCACTGACGTCTGTCACTCGATGCTCAGCGTGTTCAGAGCAGGTCGGCTGCGTTGGGCCGATGACTCAAATGTTCCTGATCTATGGATTGTACAGAGATTAATATTCAATAGATCCCGGGGGGGGGGGGGGGGGGCTCCTGCTGCTCTCCTGTTTTCCTCTTCTGTCTATCTCTGTTTTACATCTGTTTGTTTTTTACTCTATTTATTTCTACAGTGGCTATTTTATGTTTGTTTCTTTGAGGCGGAGAATCCGACAGCACGAGACACAATTAAGAACAGAAGCTTTATTCACTCATTGGTTAATGGGCTTTGAATGTTGTTGTTTTTTAAAACCAGTGCACAGAAGAAACAGATATTGAAACATTTCCCAATAAAGACAAAATTAAATGAGGCAGTGACATGAAGTGAAAGAAGCTGAGCAGCTTTCAAATGAACTTTGAGTTTATTCTGTTTTGTCGTCTGATGATTTGAAGCTAAAGAGTCGACCCCACCCCCTCAGGTCCCGAAGCCACATAAGAATAAAAAAAAAAGACTTCACCATAAAATCACTGCTTTTCAGATAAAGCATTTTTCAAATGGCATAATTCTTGATTTCGTTTTCTCCCATTTAAAGTTGTAAAGAAGGATTTAAGCAGCATGTCTCAAAGCAGCTCTAATGATACAGTGAAAACGAATTTGATGAAATTAACTGTTTCCTTCGTTTTCTCCTTTCAAACAGAAACGTCAGACGCACTCGTCTCTAAGTGTCGAGTACAGGAGACGCAGGCGATGATGACAGGACGTCGTGTGTTGGACAACGTGAAGGATGGATCATAGGGAGACAAAGACATGAGGCTTGGTTCAGACTCCCCTGCGTCTTTAAAGGAAAACAGCTTCTAGAGGTTGAATGTCAGATCTCTCTCTCCATCCCTCTCTCCCTCTCTCTCTCTCTCTCTCTGACCTGTCCAACCCTCTTCAAAGCCTCTCTCTCTCTTTCCCCTCCCTCACCTCATTAGCGTTCCCAGTGATTCGCCCGTATCACTGATCAAAGCGGGAAATCGCAGACTACACTTAATAATTGATGCTGTTAAACAGTTTATCATTTGACTGCACCCCCGATTAGCCCTCCACCACGAACCCGGTCACCGTCTTCTTCCTCTTTCATCCCCTCCCTCTCTCGCTCTCTCTCTTTTTATTTTTCTAATTGCCTGCTCAGGCTGCGGCTGCTCTCTCCAGGATCTGGGTGTTTTTTTAATGGAGGGATTAATCACTAGGTGGCAGCATAGCAGCACACGGTGCCTACGTTGACAGATTGCACACGGCAGATGATCTGCATCTTGTGGTCTGCTAATAGCTCAGCACACAGTATTGAGTGTGACAAGCCTGATCCTGGATAAGTGGCCATGTGGAATAACTGCAGCATCTTTTCAGTCGTCCCCTCAGATCCTCTAATTACCCGATCGATGGGCAGAGGGTCAATGGCGGATCAATTGAAATAATGTTCCCCTGACCCATTAGCGACCTTTTACGACCTTTTAAAAGCATGTCGGCGCTCGGCCGAGTCTGTTAACCTTCAGCGTCTCCGCTCGGCGAGGAGGTCGGCTCCAAAACAATTAGGAGACGAGTGTGAGGAGGGAAACCAAAACCTCCTGTGGTGTTTTCAAATCCTCAAACATTAAAAAACAACTTGAATCTCCCTGGTCGTGGAATATACAGAACTCAACAGACATGAAGCAGACTGAGGCTCATATGCCAGGGTCCACCAGAGATCCAAGTTATTTTAAGTACATGTTCTGCTAGACGACATTATTTGGGATGATATCTGGTTGAATCCCTTATTATACGATTCACAATTCTTCAATATGATATCCTCCCAGTGTCTCTCCCAGTTGTTCCAGAGACAAACTTTTGTTTTATTCAGTTTCAGTGACTTTTTGCTTGTTCAGTCCAAAGCTCTCTATGACCAGAATCCTGAGCAGGAGGATCCAGGAGCGCTACCCAGTGTATTCTGGGAGTTTGTTATATTTGGGCTTGTTAATAACCGTGTGCCGCTAAAGGAAGTGAGGAGATTAACTTGTGCACTGATGGATATAATGAGTTTGAGGCTGCTACAGTAGGTGACGTCTGCAGGGGAGCTTTTAAATGGCTCATTTTCAAATCTCAGGTTTATTTTAGGATGTGATGTAAGATCCACAGGGGCTGTTTTAGACCGTGCGTGTGCGTGTGTGTGTGTGCGTGTGCGTGTCTGTGTGTGTGTGTGTGGGAGCCCAGTTCGCTTGTGGGAGGTGAGGAGATGAATAGCAGAGGAATCAGGAATCTCACCTCAGCCACAGAATCGGTTTCATAAAGCAGACGGGCTTCCCTCCTGATGTAGAAGAGGCTTTAATGGACATCTCTAACATAGAAGTGATGGAGTGATGAACCTATAGAGAATCATAGACTGTGTTTTAAAGATGGACGACGTCATCCATCAGGGTTTGTGGTCTATACCGCAGCCAGCCACCAGGGGGTGATGGAGATATTTTGGCTTCACTTGTGGGTGAAGCGTCGTCATATATAACATTTAACAAACTATTTCCTATAACAATTTAAACTGGAACGATGACATGCCAACGTAATCCTTACTTGTTTCCACTGCCGCTAAATTCCTGTTAATCTGAGCGATTACTATATGAATATTAATTCCAGCGGCTTGCCAGCTTAGCTTTGCATAAATGTGTTGTTTCTGCACGTTTGAATTTAGCTTGGATTAAATGAACAAGGTTGTATTTATGTATTTAGGAGCTGTGGGGGTGTTGAGGTTAGACCTCCTGAAACATTCAGCTGCAGACAAGAGGCTGTTTATTAAAAACATAAACGCAAAAACCAAAAGTGAAAAAGTAGAAAATCAACCATCTGACTAAACTGCAAACTGCTGGAATATTAAATTGATGAATTTCTGCAGCGTGCAAAAGCTGCCGATTATCAGAGAGATAAATACAGGGCTGCGGAGACGGGGCGCTCGAGAGAGAGAGAGATTAGCCCCGGACGTGAGTTTTCTGTTTACGTGATAATAACGACGCTGCGCTAATTCGCCCTCAGTTTGATACGTAACACAGATCTGTTAATTATCTCTCTGCTGCTCATCGCTCGCCCCTGATTGCTGCTCCCGCTGTGCGGCGCCTGGGTGGGGGGGGAGAGGAAATGTGACAACCTGTAGGCATCTCCCCAGGAGAGCTTGTGTGTGTGTGGGGGGGGGGCGGAGAGAAAGAAAGGGAGAGAGACAGAGCGAGAGAGAGAGAGAGAGAGAGTTATTATTCCTCTTTTCTGCTTTTGTCCTTTACTTTCCTTCCCTCCCACGTAGAGAACAAGCCCTTGGCGTGTCGATGAGAACAAAAACACAACCAGCGCTCGGTTTATCTCCTCTATGTGTATCTGACAGAAGATTAATATGATATTATAATATTTACATTAATCTTCATGTGCAGAAATGTAAATTCTCTCCACTGAGAGGATTTAAAATGTCCAGAAGGATATTTGTAAAACGCTGCATTTGAGGACATCAGGGGAAAAACGTGAAGGACTTTTCTCATTTCAGTTTTTATGATATTGTGTCGTTGATTGTGTTGAAGCTGTAACGCAACATGTGAGTCTTCTTTGTCCTCCGTCGTCTTCGTCTCTCCATCCTCTCGTCCTTCTCCCCGTCGTCAAGGGCAACCGGAGGAAAGAGCTGAATACAGTAACACGGTCACCTGACCAGCAGGGGAATCCAGTGTGTGTGTCTGTGTGTGTGCACGCGCACTCAGTCTAGCAGGCTGAAGCAGCACAGAGATGGTAGAAGTGGGGCCTTTGTGTATTTTGTATGTGTCTGTGCATGTGTGCCTGC
>CM028878.1:1399262-1424415 GCA_016801935.1 Platichthys stellatus | reverse complement strand
GGGGGTAAGGGGCTGGGAATGCATTATGTCACTGTGTGTCTTTGCTAAGGTTCAACATGTGTGTGTTTGTGGTCAGACTGGTTCTGTGAGCTTTTTAAATAGCCTCCAGGAATTGGAGTCGTTCTTACATGAACACAGACACACAAAACACACAACTCATCAGGTGAACTGCATTTGCACACCACACCTTTGTTTGTGTGTGTGTGTGTGTGCGAGCGAGTGTGCTTGTGTGTGTGTGTGTGTGTGCGTGTGTGTGTGTGTGTGAAAGAGAGAGACACACACACACACGGACAAAAGAGGTGTGACCTGCAGCACACCTGAGGAGGCGTGGCTTCCTGACTGGGGGAAGTGGGAGAGTGAGGAAGTAGGTTTGTGTTGTGTGAGGAGCCGCTGGTGAGGGACGAGTGAGACCAGGAAGAGAGGGAGAACGAGAAGTTCATGTCGACAGAGCTGAGAACATTTCAGAACTTTTTTAAAAGTTGTGGAGAGGAACATGGGAGGAGTCCAGTTCACATAGCACCAGAACCGAGGGCCTCAGGGAACCAGCAAGGAGCCGGGGATCAGCACCGGTGGGATCCAGGTCTACTTTGCCATATCCAGAAGGACATCACAGGAAGTGAGGTCACCAGCGGGTGCTGCCGATGCCGTGGTGGTGTCAGACCAGTGGCTGCTGCATGGCGCCCCTGCTGTTCCGCTGCGAGGGGGGGGCAGGGGAGGGGGACGATGACCAGCTCAGCCAGGACGACCACCTGGAGTCCAGCCACAACAGGAAGCTGCAGGAGAGTGGACAGGAGGACGGGGACAGACAGCACGAGGTCAGGACGGCTCATTGGGTCATTCCCTGGTTTTAAAGGGAGATTCCACTCTATCGGAGTGTAGGAGGCTACATGAGAGTGTGTGTGTTAAACTCTATTTACACAGTGTGTGTGTGTGGTTCTACAGGATCAGCCTGGAGAAAGTCCGTATTATTCTCATTTTGAAGAAGTCCCCCCCAAAAACAATGTATTTACTAATCCTTCCATAGTTTGTAACTGTCTTCATGTCTGTGGCCTTCAGGACGAGTCGATCCACAGTGAAATATTTACTTTACATCTACAAAGACTTATGCTACATCTGAAACTATTATTTTAGTCAAAAAAAGAGAGATTAATAATCTAAAAGAGCAAGACTGATATGGATGAAGGGGGGGCAGATACTGATATCAGTGGTTAATCATTTTCCAGTTCAAATTCCCAGTTAATTGTTTGATGAATAAACTGAAGACACAGGAAAAGCTCCAAAAAACATCTGGAGCAGGAGAACCGGACATCTGTGATAATTTCAGGAAAATATCCAAAGTTGTGTGACGGTTGTTACACGTGCGTTTGTATGTATGTAAGTGTGTGTGTGTGTGTGTGTGTGTGTTTTCAGTTGAGTAGAGAAAGCTGAATGGAAGAAGGGGGAGGGAGAGAGGGGGAGAGAGAGAGAGAAAGAGAGAGAGGTAGAGAGAGAGGTAGAGAGAGGGAGAGAGAGAGAGTCAGATTTATCTGCAGGGTCACGTCACAGCTCTGTTTGGTCGGTACATGCATTTTGCAGATGAGTAAGTATGTGTGTTAATGCGCCCGGTGAACTTCCTCTGACAGCTCTGTGGTGTGTGTCTGTGTGTGTCTGTGTGTGTGTGCACACTCCAGGGCTACAGGGGCTGATTGTTGTGATGCAATTAGCTCCGCTCTAATGAACACACACTGATCTGTCTGACAACACCTCTCGGCTGGAGAGCAACCTGACCTTGGCTCAGATCCCACGTTGTGTTTGTGGTCGTATGTTCTGAACCCACGTGCTGTTTGAACTGAGCTGATACGCCGCTCTGCCTCCGCGCCGCTCACCCTTCACACCTTCTGGTTTCTTCTTTCCTCCATCCCTCGAACACCAGAGTTTCTTTGATCAAATCCCTGTTTTCCTGTATTTGTCCCTTTTGTGTTGTTTCTCCTCCTGCTCGTCAGTGCCGTCTCCGTTTCTCTCTCTCTCTCTCTCTCTCTCTCTCTCTCTCTCTCTCTCTCTCTCTCTCTCTCTCTCACTCTCTCTCCTTGCTAATGACCCTCAGCGTCAGGACGTCTCTCCATCTTCTCTCTTCTTCTCACCCACAGTGTGACACTATGAGATGTTCTATCCCCTCCGGCTGCAACAGCACATTTATTGGACGAAAGGAAAGACGCACAATGAGATCACAACGAGCTGTACGTTTCATTGCGAGGCGGGACACATGTACACACACACAGACACACACACAGCTGAGGAATGAGATTGCGATGCAGCGATGAATTGGATTCTCTCTCTCTCTCTCTCTCTCTCTCTCTCTCTCTCTCTCTCCTTGCTAATGACCCTCAGCGTCTCTCCATCTCCCTCTTCTCTCTTCTTCTCACCCACAGTGTGACACTATGAGATGTTCTATCCCGTCCGGCTGCAACAGCACATTTATTGGACGAAAGGAAAGACGCACAATGAGATCACAACGAGCTGTACGTTTCATTGCGAGGCGGGACACATGTACACACACACAGACACACACACAGCTGAGGAATGAGATTGCGATGCAGCGATGAATTGGATTCATCACTTGGCCGGAGGTGCCTCTGTCTCCTCTTCCTCCCTTTACTCAGAGAGAGAGAGAGAGAGAGAGAGAGAGAGAGAGAGAGAGAGAGAGAGAAACCAGCACAATGAAGTGGAAAGAAAAGATTGATGAGTGAGGTCGGAGCTAGAAAAGAAAGATGAGGAGGAAGAGAAGCAAATGAAAGAGAGAAAGGAGAAGCGAGAGATTAATGGACGTGAAGGAGATGGATTAGAATCTGAGGGTGGATGAGGAGAGATTTTTAAAAGAGGGAGAGAAGATATTTCATAAGAATCTCTGTTGTTGCACCAACAGCTCTTAAAATAACAGAAACCATCTTTGGTGTCATGTCCCAACAGGTAACACGGAGGAGCTGGGATTAACACTTATTACATTATTCTCTGTCGTCTTCTGATTCCCTCGTTCGGTGATCGATGATCTAAACCTCGGAACATCTCGTCGGTCCTGATTTGATTTCTCACACACACACTTTCACTTTCTCCTTTTTACTGTAAAGGCCTCACACACACCTCTCCCGTCCGGCTGGCGGTGAACCTCCCGTCTGAGCCGGATTGCAACACCGTTCTACACAAGAACAACAACGTGTGTGTGAAATGGAAAATCACCAGATCAGCTTTTGTCCTTTGTTTTTATTACAGTGTAATCATAACTGCGGATTCCGAGATAACAAACCCAATATCCTTTCCCCCTCATTCCCAATTTCCTTTTAGCACTTGTTTGTCGAGGCACTCTGTGGTTACACATCAAAACAAGTCTGACCTTTGTGCCCCTGAGGAGCGAGAGCGTTGTGTGTTTGTCTTTTATTCATTGTGGTGCTTTGTCTATGAACTGTGGGAACCTGCTTGTCTTTGAAATAAGGAAACTTCAGCTGCAGATAGTCGTGTGTTCCCAGTGGCTCCACGGCTCTGGCTCGTGTTTGCATTGCTCAACACAGAGTCTACCTTTGCCTGCAGGGTTTCCGAGGAGCTGCAGGTTGTTGGAGCTGATTCATTACACATGACGTAAAGAGTCTCTGGAGATCAGACGAGCTGACACACACACACACACACACACACAGGCATTCTGCAGGATCACTCATTCTGTGGAGTTGTTAAATCATCCAGGATCCATTTCCAGGTGTTACAGAAACGAGACGAGCTTGTTCATGTTTTAATCCTCTCTTGATTTCTTTTCTTGTGTTGCTTCCTCTTTCCTGTTTATATCTGATGTTGCTACACAAATACTCTCAGTTAACTCCAGCTTCATCTTGCTGTGTGCAGTAAACACAGGTTCCTGGTGTGAAAGTGTGCATGTGGTTTCCTCAGGAGATTTACTGTCGTGTCATTCCAGCTGAATTAATGAAAGTTGCCGTGTCGGCTCGTGAAGGAATGTTGCTTCACAGGAGGAAGAGTTTTAAGATCGTATCTGTTTCCATCACCAGAGCCGGGCTTCCTCATACAATGATAATCTGCATGGCGACCATCCCATCTCAGATTGATTACCCACAATGCATCTGCGACTCTTAAGGCTTGAGCTCATACATAGAGAAAGAACGAGTGTTGGATGAGCAGAGGCCCAGAGGAGGTTAAAAGAAAAACAGCAAAACAAACCGGTGTCGTCAAACTGAATCATGCATTCTGAGCGTGTGAAGAATTCTCCTGCAGAGGATGACTCCTGCTCCTCCTCCTCCTCCTCCTCCTCCTCCTCCTCCTCCTACCTGCTGCATCGCCTCATCACTATTTCTCCGTGAAGACATGACCTCACTGCCTCTGCTGTCCAGACACTCTGCATTCTGACACAAAGCCAAACTTCAGCTTGACTCCGTGACAGGAATCTCAGAAGGATTCCTCTGAAGTGTTTTGAAATGCTTCAAAAACACCTGACAATATTAATATATGATAATAATAATAAGCTTTATAGATTAAGCACCTTTCAAAACACACAGTTAAAAGGTGCTTTACAAGTTAACACTTCAAACTGGAGGATAACGTCCTCCAGTTTGGGATAAGAAATCCCACTGACCTCTGATCTGCTGCCGTCTGCAGACAGAATGAAGCGTCACTCCGAGGATCTGAAGGCACTAACGTCTGCTCCCCCCCCCCCCCTTCTGACTCACAATAGAAAAGTGTGAAGGAGGGAATCCTGTTGAAGCAGACCAGCTCCTTCCAGAGATGGAAGAGGAGGTACTTCAAGCTCCGAGGCCGGACCCTGTACTACGCCAAAGACTGCAAGGTACTTAGTTTGAATAATAATATATATAATATGATAATTTAAAAGTTGAATAGGTGTTGTGATTTGTCTTTGTCTTCCCTCGGCAGTCCCTGATTTTCGATGAAGTGGATCTGTCGGATGCTAGCGTGGCCGAGACCAGCACCAAGAACATCAACAACAGCTTCACGGTGAATAGACGGAAACCGAATGTTACTTTCATTTCTGTTCTTTCTAGCAACAGCCAGATGTTTTCTCTGTTTGCTGCAACATTTAAATTAATAAATGAGGAATAAACTCTAGATCCCCTCGTAGATCAGCTCTTTCTCTTCTTCCTCAGGTGATCACTCCCTTTCGCAAACTGATGCTTTGTGCCGAGAGCAGGAAGGAGATGGAGGACTGGATCGGGGCGCTCAGGTCCGTCCAGAAATGGGAAACCTACGAGGTGAGTTCCTCTGTTCATCTCCTGATTGCATAGAGTTTATATTGATCACAGCATCCTTCATGTCTTCCTCCATCTTTCTCCTCCACCTCTGCATTCCCTCGTTCTTTCTGTGTCTCTCGTTCCAGCAGCAGATTGATGCGTCTCGTAAAAAATATCCCAGCCTCGGCACTAACAGGCAATAAAAGAGGGGGATGAGATCTGGAAGCTGCGATCTGAGCTTCTGAGTTCTCACAGCACATTTAGAGCTTTATATTCAAATCGTTGTCTGATCCCTAGTTATTTCCAATTCATGGGATTCAGCTGCAGCTCAGATGATGGAGAGGATCTTCATCTCAATCTAGAAAAGTCTCTAAATAAGTCATTTTCCACTGGGAGTTCTGGTTTCACGCCTCAGACTGTTCCTGTCGTCTTTTCAAACGCCCTGAGTCGGCAGCATCGATTTCCTGCGTCTCTCTCCTGAGTCCTGAGTTTAATATGTGCTGCTGCTCATCTTCATGTTTTCATTCGTGAGACTGGTTCTCGACCTCCGAGGCCCAGGCGGCTGAACTGGGAGTTTCTGACGTGCTGGTTTCTTCCCTCCTCAGGCCAGCCAGTTCAACATGGAGCATTTCTCCGGGATGCACAACTGGTACGCCTGCTCACACGCCAGGCCGACCTTCTGCAACGTGTGCAGGGAGGCGCTGCCGGGCGTCACCTCCCACGGCCTGTCCTGTGAAGGTGCACAGACACACACACAGACACACACGCAAACACACACACAGACACACACAGTTCAACATGTTCCTTGGAAGAAACACATTAACAGCTTGTGACTGTGAGAGGAGAGAAGAAGGTTTATTGGCTCTAGCTCCAGGGAGAGGTTCGGACAAACTTTGGAATTGTAAAATCATTTTCTCACCTCTCTCACAGAAGCAGTAAATATGACTCAATACACACGTTTCATAAACACTGACACCAACGTATGTACGTGAACAAGGCTCCTATCGGACAAACTGATAAACTGGTAATTATCTGTCCTGTGCAGTTTGTAAGTTCAAGGCTCATAAGCGCTGCGCAGTCCGCTCCACCAACAACTGCAAGTGGACCACACTGGCCTCCATAGGAAATGACATCATCGAGGACGAGGATGGGGTGAGTGTTCAAACCCCGCCTCCTCCATGTTAGTGGACGGGACCAAACCCAAAACATCACATTGCATGTTAGATAAATACTTTCTCAAAGATGGTTTCCTTCTGTGTCTGATGCCACCACCAGGTGTCCATGCCTCACCAGTGGCTGGAGGGGAACCTGCCCGTCAGTGCCAAGTGTGTGGTGTGCGACAAGAACTGTGGCAGCGTGCGGCGGCTGCAGGACTGGCGCTGCCTCTGGTGCAAAGACATCGTGAGTGGGATCGATCTCTGCCTCCGTGCCTTCAACAGACAGCCGTCCTGTCGAATCACCGCTGGTTCTGAATCCAGACGTCGCTGAGAGCAAAGAGTTATTTTCAGTTTAGCTCCGACACGAGAGAGAGGATCTGTACGAGACTGAAATCAAACAAGTTGACATGAAGGAGCTGATGTTTACGACCATGGTGTCGAGTTTGATCCAAACTATGTATGAAGTGATAGAACGATGGAAAAAGATTTGATAGGAATCGACCTTTAAGACACAAAGTCACACACACGTGTGTAGAGATGTTCTCGACTCACTGTTCTGGTTTGATTAGAGCAAATTAAAACGTAGAATGTAAAAACACACTGAGACAGACACACACTAGTGAAACAGAGGGAGGCTTGTAAAGGTTAGAGGGAAGACATTTAGTGTGTTTCACAGTAATGACCTTCTGTTTATACCCTGTGTGTGTCTGTGTGTGTGTGTGTGTGTACTTGTAGGTCCACAGCAGCTGTAAAGAACAAATGGGGAAGGTTTGTCCCTTGGGTCAATGTCGAGTGTCAATCATCCCCCCCACTGCACTGAACAGCATCGACTCAGACGGTGAGACACACACACACACACACACACACACACACAGTGTCACATGCTCAGCAGGTTCAAAGTTCAGTTGTGACTCCTCTGAACTGCAGTTGTGTGACTCCTCCCCTTTCTCTATCATTCACAGTTTGTAATGTCGGAGTTGTGTTTCAGTTTATTTGTGTTTTACATAATCTGTTTATGCAAACCTGAATGTTTATGAGCTGGAGAGTCACAATCTCAGTTCAAACAACACTAAACAACTTTGTCTGTTTCCTAAATCAAAATGATCAGATGTGTGTAAAGTCCTCCACAGCTCCCTGGCTCTCAGGATCCACCACGTTACTTCTCTCTTCATCTGAACTTGACCCTTAACGACTCAAAACTATTCTCCAGGCTTTTTCTTTTTCAAAACCTCAAGTCACAGCAATCCTCCTCCCTCAGGCTTCTGGAAGGCCACGTCGGCCTCGTGCTCCAGCCCCCTCCTCGTCCTCGTCAACTCCAAGAGCGGAGACAACCAGGGCGTCAAGTTCCTCCGCAAGTTCAAGCAGCTGCTCAACCCGGCTCAAGTGTTCGACCTGATGAACGGAGGCCCGGAGCTCGGGTACGTGGGCGTGTGACCTGGAACGCTGTCCTGCTCGGTAGAGAAACAATTCACAAGTGTTACTCCTCCTCTTCATCTTCCTCTTCCTCTCCTCTTCCTCCCTCAGCCTTCGTCTTTTCCAGAAGTTTGTGACGTTTCGGATCCTGGTGTGCGGAGGAGACGGCAGCGTGGGCTGGGTGCTCTCAGAGCTCGATAAACTCAACCTCCACAAACAGGTGAGAGCGAGGAAGAGGAGGAGGAGGAGGAGGAGGAGGATGATGATGTAACACTGATGCGTGAGGTCGCTGTGGAGAACACAGTCACCTGTTACCAGATAATTAGGCTGTTGAGAGAAGAAGCTGTAGAATGAATCGATTTCTCCTGGGATTCCTCGTCTGTAGGAGTTTCTGTCATCAGTGGATCTAAAGTGTAAATGTTGTTTCCTCACATCTGGACTGGATCCAGAGTTCAGCTTGAACTGGTTCATCGATGTCACTGAATTAATCAGGATTAACGAGCGAGCGTGTTTTTAATTTGGCCTTTAATTGAAGTTAAACAGCAGATCCAATCAGATGAATCGGTTCAGGTCAAACTAACCAGCGTGTCCAGAACCAGCCTCTGATGATCCTCTGTGGTTTAATTGATGATTCTCCACTGACTTCCTCCTCTTGTACTGGTTCCTCCCCAGTGCCAGCTCGGCGTGCTGCCTCTGGGCACTGGGAACGACCTGGCCCGCGTGCTGGGCTGGGGGGGGCTGTGCGACGACGACGCTCAGCTCCTGCAGATCCTGGAGAAGCTGGAGAGAGCCACCACCAAGATGCTGGACCGGTAAGAACTGAGTTAGGATCCAACTGTGAAGCCTGAGTCCTTTGTTTTGTGTCAAATATCAAATGTCACGACTGCGTGACACCGATGTGTTTGTGTGTTTGTGTGTTTGTGTGTTTCCAGGTGGAGTGTGATGACATACGAGCTCCCCGCCACCAGCAAACACACACCAATCATAAAGGAGGACGACGGCCTTGATTCTCCGCTGCAGGTGAAGTAGCTCCGCCTCCAGGAAACCTGACTGAGAACCCTCACTGATGTTTTCTCTAAACTCATATCCAGGTTTATCTTTTGGTTCTCACTCCCAGGATCTGACCTGCTCCCTCTCTCTGCCTCAGGTGCACATCACTCAGTATGCAGACTCCGTGGCCTCACACCTCGCCAAGATCCTGGACTCGGACAAACACAGCGACGTCATCTCCTCCGCCAAGTACGTGACATGCATTCGTTTAAAAACTAAAGGAATTGGAGGGAGGGGGGGTGGAGGGAGAGATGGCAAAGATGGGAGGATGAGGGCTGATTGAGTGTCTGGTTAACGAGCATTGATTGTTTCTGCTCTCACACACACACAGTGAATGTTGCTCGGCTGCAGGTTGAAGATGAATCAGTGTTTAGTCTTCGTCCTCGCTGCGTTAGCACGTTAGCACGTTAGCACGTTAGCAGGACGTCCTCTGGGAGAAGACGCTCTGCTCGTTACAGATCTCATCTTCTGTTCTGAGTGTTTCACTGCAGCACATTTAAATCACCACAGGGATTAGTTCAATGTGCATTTGTGCACTGAGTGGGATTCAAACACGTGTCAATGATTATGTTAATTTAGAGTTGAATATACCACATTATGCATTGGGGGGGGGGGGGTGGATACAGTGTGATTGACAACTAGTATCGTCCAATGGGTGGAGGTCTCAGGTGGGCGTCGTCCTCGCTGCATTAGCACGTTAGCACGTTAGCAGGACGTCCTCTGGGAGAAGACGCTCTGCTCGTTACAGATCTCATCTTCTGTTCTGAGTGTTTCACTGCAGCACATTTAAATCACCACAGGGATTAGTTCAATGTGCATTTGTGCACTGAGTGGGATTCAAACACGTGTCAATGATTATGTTAATTTAGAGTTGAATATACCACATTATGCATTGGGGGGCGTGGATACAGTGTGATTGACAACTATTATCGTCCAATGGGTGGAGGTCTCAGGTGGGCGTGCAGTGTCCTCGATCTCTCAGTTAGGCTCCACCCACTCTTCCTCCAAATATGGTCTCATTTCTTGATTTTTGAATGTGAAAATCGTTTTTTACATTAAACAGTCCAAAGTAAAACCTGCAGCTGTAAAACATCTACATGATTCCACCGGTTCTTCACCATCACACAACTATTGTTCACACTGACTTCTGTCATTTCCTCTTTACACAACCTGCTGAGCTGCACAGGACGACAACACTTACACAACCGAGGCGTGTTGTTTTATTTTTGTTGCAATAATCACGTTACAGGATCTGCTGTTTGCTGAAGGAGAGTGTGAGTGTGTAGAAAGGTCTCTGCTGAGTCACACAGCTGCAGACACACAACAAGCTTACAATGAATATTCTTAACTCCTTTAGATTTGTATGATGTATTTATTATTCTGTAAATATCTGAATTACTGGAACGAGGATCAATAAAGGATTATCTTATAACTTTATGTCTATGAACAGCTCATATCGGATGATTTTTGATCAAACAGCGTCTCTGACTCACTGAAACCCCCCCCCCCCCCAGGTTCCTGTGTGGGACGGTGAACGACTTCGTGGCGGAGGTGGGGAAGGCGTACGAGAGAGCCACAGAGAACAAGGAGGAGGCCGACGCCATGGCAAAGAAGGTAAATGCTCCTGTGTGTAGTCCTGTGTGTGTGTGTGTGTTATGTAAGTGCTTGTGTAACAGTGGCTTAGTGTAGGCGAGTGTAGGTGTGTTTGTGTGTTTGTGCAGAAAATAGTTGGAGGTTCGGTGTCGCTCTGTGGTCGTCACTGTTTTCAAGTGTCTGACTTTTCACGAGCGTTTTGAAGGAGACGATGAAGAGGAGGATGAGTTTTATAAATAATAAGTGGATTCAATTTGTTCCTCTGGCTAAAGAGCAGCCTTTTCATTTCATTACACATCCTTCACTCTTTAGTATCTTCAGCTTATATAAAGTACTCTTGTATAGAAGTACTACTGCGACTGATACTTCTACTCTCCTCACAGTGTTCGCTGCTGAACGACAAACTGGATTCTCTGGTCAAGGCCCTGAGTGAGGAAGCAGAGGCTCAGGTAAACCAGTGAGGTTCACCAGTTTGTAATAATCAAAAGGATCTGTGGAGATTTTGCCCCAAATGCAATTTTAAAACTTAAAATTCAGGTTGACTTCTTCTTCTTTATTAAATTTGAGTTTCGTTGACGTCTGTTTTAACCTCAGAGATAAAAGAGATAGAAGCTTTTTTCCTCTTTGTTGAAATGTTTGAATCCCTCCAGACCAGACCTGAGGGATTCAAACATTGCAGCCGTGGAAGTGGAAACACAAAAAGAAGCTTGTTCCCTCGGAGTCTTTTATCCACAGATGGATTTAGCTGCTTTAAAAGAAACGACTCAACCTTCGGAAATGTCAGAAGAGAAATGTGCTTTGAACCAGGCTTCTTTATCTTATCTATATTTAATATTCCATACATAAAACATGGATAATCCTCCAACAGCTCGGCCTGTAAATGAATATTTGCTGCAGCTTGAAAGGCTCCACAGAGTCCAGTTAATCAGTGAAGTGACGCCTGCTGGTTCCCAGTGTGTGAAACAAATCTCATTTCTTCTGGAGCATCAAGAGGACTCCTCTCTTCTCTGTGTTCATCCAGGTTGTGCCGGCAGGTTCGATTCCCATCCAGGAGAGCGGTGGCGGCGGCGGCGGCTCGAACCCCGGAGAAGGTGGCGGCGAGTCGGGGTCAGAGGTCAAATCGTACCGGTCCAAGGAGCAGCTGATGCTCCGAGCCAACAGTCTGAAGAAGGCGCTGAGGCAGATCATCGAGCAGGCGGAGAAAGGTACGAGCCACTTTCCCCCTTGAACACGTCGGAGTTGTGTGTGTGTGTGTGTGTTGTGTGTTTAACGAGGTGACTGACGAGTGGAGTCTTGTTTGGTTCAGTGGTGGACGAGCAGAACCGACACACACAGGTCCAGAGGATGTCCTCCTCGTCCTCCATCAAGAGGGAGAACAGCGAGGAGCTGAAGGAGGCCGAGCCACGTACGTCTGAATATTTATATTTTATAATAACTCATTTAATGACCTTTCCTATGAGACATTTACATTTTACCCATGATGCCTCACTCCAGGTCCGGGCGGCCTAAGTCCCACCTCCCCCATCGTCCTGGAGAAACCAGAGAGTCTCCACACCGTCACCTTCAACGAGGACTCAGTGTAATTCAGAGTTTCACCTCAGAGCTTGATCATCATCATCAGAGGGATTAAGATGTGTTAACAGATTGATTCATATTCTGTGTGTAGACACTGTTCAGAAAAGTGTGTGATGAACAACTACTTCGGCATCGGCCTGGACGCCAAGATCTCCCTGGAGTTCAACAACAAGAGAGACGAGCACCCCAAGAAATGCAGGTGTGGACAAACACACAATCACAGACACACAACGAGAGACTCATGGGTATATTTAGATTCTGTCGATCAGAAGAAAACAGCTGTGATTATCATAGTTTTTATTATTATTACAGTTAGGAATTAATTATCCGAGATGCATCACTTTAACGTGTGAAGTGACTTTAAAAACGATGTTTCTAGAAAATCTTGAAGGAAAAAACTTAAAGAAACATTTCCACAGCAACTCAGCTCGGCCTCGTTCATTTAAAAATCGTTTCCTGATCATTTAAAGTTCCGTGTGATGAAGTGAGACTCTCATCTGATTGGTTTGTCCGTCCCGTGTCCTCCTGCAGCAGCCGCACAAAGAACATGATGTGGTACGGAGTCCTGGGAACCAAGGAGCTGGTGCAGAAGACCTACAAGAACCTGGAGCAGCGAGTTCAGCTGGAGGTGAGACTCACACACACACAGACACACACTGTGATGTGTTTGTACCTCTGACAGAAGGAGGAACAGAAAGTTTGTGCAGAAACAAACTTCTCTCTTCATTGTGTAACTTCCTGTTGTGTGTCTCAGTGCGATGGCGTCCCCGTGCCGCTGCCGAGCCTCCAGGGCCTCGCCGTGCTCAACATCCCCAGCTACGCAGGAGGCATCAACTTCTGGGGCGGCACCAAGGAGGACAACGTGAGAGACAAACATGTCCGACTCGTTGGTCCACATCCAGAGGAGCTCCCCTGACGCTCTGTTCTCTCGTGTCCTCCTCAGAACTTCGGGGCTCCGTCGTTCGATGACAAGAAGCTGGAGGTGGTGGCCGTGTTCGGCAGCATGCAGATGGCCATGTCCCGGGTCATCAACCTGCAGCACCACCGCATCGCACAGGTAACACAAGCTCCTCCCCCTGAGAACCTGACTATCCACAGGAGTGAGGGAACTGTTCCCTGCAGGAGGTGGAGCAGTGGAAACATCTGCTTTGAGGAAGCTCCTCGTCTGACAGCTGTTGTTTTGTGCTCCGCTGCGCCTCAGTGCCGCCAGGTGAAGATCACCATCCTGGGGGAGGAGGGCGTCCCGGTGCAGGTGGACGGGGAGGCGTGGATCCAGCCGCCCGGCATCGTGAAGATCGTCCACAAGAACCGGGCCCAGATGCTCACCAGAGACCGGGTAGGACGGATTGTGTGTGTGTGTGTGTGTGTTTCTGTTCTACATTAACACAACCACAGCTCCGGCCTTGAGATCCTCCTCCTCCCATAAACGCTGCAGCTGAAGATCCACTCTGAGCCTCTGTTGACTCGCTCCAGCTCGTGTTTGTTCTCTCCTCTCACGCTCGAGCCTCTGAGAGCCCTCGGTTTGGTTCCATGGTTCCACCGTCCCTGTTCGATGCCCGTTATCCTCCACGAGCGGTTCAACTATACAAATTTCCTTTAATTCCCTCAGTTCTACAGATAAACATGATGTTTATTCTCTTGGATCTCAGTCCAGATTTCATATCTGCACAAACTCAATTAGTGAAGAATCATCTGGATTCAGGCGTCAGGAGCTTCACCTGCTTCCTCTTCTTCCAGGCACCAACTCGACAATGAAAAACTACAACTTCTTTAATTAGAGCTCATCCATCCAGATCCACTTCTCTCTTCCTGAACCCTCTTCTCCTCCGTCACGCTCCAGGCGTTCGAGAGCACGTTGAAGTCGTGGGAGGACAAGAGGAAGTTCGACAGCTACCGCTCCTCCCGGCCCCGACTCAACTCGCAGCAGTCCATGGAGTACCTGACCGACGAGGAGTGCGCTCAGGTGCAGCAGCTCGGCATCGTGGCCGACACGCTCATCAACAAGTGAGAAGCCGCTGAACTCAGTTGTTTACTTGTACATAACGACAACTTTCCTGTTTGTTCTTGTGCGTTAAAGTTGTCGAGAGATTAATTGCTTCCCTCCGCTGCGATCAGCTTTTCTAAATTGTTTCTTTGAAACCGTTTGTGTTCGTCTGCGAAGCCAGTTTCTCTTTTTATGATGATAAACATTTTAATCACATTTATAAACTCGTCTCTGAAGTTGAGAAATATTCATAAAGGGAAGTGGATTTTCCAGCTCAATAAAAAGCAGCCATTGTGTAATTTCCACCGCCCGACATTTCCTTAAAACAACTCTGTGAGAAGAATAAGAGGAAATGGTTTTTATCTGCAGGGAAGATACAGAAAGTATAAAAGTGTATTTCTTCAAATCAACTTGTTAAATATTAATTTATCATGAATCCAAACAAACAGATGAAGGAACCAGACGTTTGCTCGTTGGAATAATCCCCATAAATACTTCCTCTCAGAAACAATAACCACATCTCTCACGTTCAGGATCCGCGAGGCCGCCAAGACCCACAAGCTGGTGGAGCAGGAGCTGGCTCACGCCGTCAACGCCACCGCCCTCGTGCTCACAGAGGCCAAAGTGTCCAGCCCGGAGGTAAGACAGAGAGATGGACAGAGGGACAGAGGGATGGACAGAGGGACGGAGGGACAGAGGGATGGACAGAGGGACGGACAGATGGCCGGTTCGAGAAGTCCCAGCGGGTCTCACGTCCGTTTATAGGAAGTTAATTCTGCTTGGTGTTAATCTGGATCCCATCAGTGGCTTCAAGGACACGGCAGAGCTCAACATGTATAATTAGAAAGATAATTACACCACTAATTAATTCATAATTAGTTAAATGAATATAACCGTGACATTATTTAAACCTTTTCACAACAACTGATAAATCCAGTGCTTCACAAATCTTGCAGTTTGGATCTTTAAGTCATAAACTGTTGTTAATGATGAAGAGCAAAGATTCAACAGTTTTCTCTTCAGCACATGAAACATAACGGATCTGTCATTCTGTGATGAAACCTGGTTCTGGTTTCTCTCCAGTGTCTGAGTCGCAGCACGGCCGTGGAGATCGTGAACATCAGTAAAGTTCTTCAGGCCGAGACCAGGATGCTGCTCGACGGGAAACTTCTGGTACAACTCTTCATCTCCTCGTCTTCTCTCTTAAGAGACACAATGCCTTCTTTTAATCTCAAATATCACATCAGGTCTCTAAACGTTCTTGGTTTCACATCCTGTCTCCTCCTCGTCAGTCGGAGTGTCCAGAGGAAGAGGAGCTCCGGTCGACTCTCAACAGCCTCAGTGCCGAGCTCCACAAGCTGGACGACATCCACTGGATCTGTCCGCTCATGTGCTCGGACGAGGTAGCAGCCAATCGCAGCAAAGCGTCTGAGAGTGAGAACCTCCCCGGCCTCCGTGTTCACCGTCTGCTCGTCTTTCACAGGAGTCGGTGAGGAGCAGCAAGAGCAGTAGCAGCAGCATGAAGCTGAAGATCTGCCCCAAGGTGAAGAAGGACCGAGAGAAGCTCCACAAGCAGAAGTCCAACAGTTCTCTCTCAGGTGAGAAAATCAGGAATCAGCTTCTAGTTCCTTTATTTCCTTCTTATTCAGTGTGTTTTCTTCAGTTGTAAAAGCTGCTGCTGCTCTGCCAAGGAACCAGATATTGGCAAATGAATCATTAATAATCTATCGTCTGTAATTTGAATGTACTCTCTCTGTCTGGCAGGAACTTGGGAAATCAAAGGTGTCGCTGAGGCAGATTCCTCCGGCAACTGAACTCCTGCGTGAGGAGCTTTTCATCCCGGGGGGGGGGGGGG
The DNA here is from genome assembly GCA_016801935.1 of Platichthys stellatus. Classification (NCBI taxonomy): domain Eukaryota; kingdom Metazoa; phylum Chordata; class Actinopteri; order Pleuronectiformes; family Pleuronectidae; genus Platichthys; species Platichthys stellatus. The sequence goes on along the minus strand of CM028878.1, from coordinate 1,408,569 downwards.
GCCGTGACCTCACAGAGGAGCGAGGAAGGAAAACCATCTTCCAACTTTTACGCTGTTCCCTCCCTGTGTCGCTACTTCGTCCTTTTTTGAAACGGGGGGGGATCCTTCTCCTGATGTTTGAATTAATTTGAAAGGGGGCGTGGCTTTGCATCGCTTCACCATCGGCGTTTTGCTTCTGTTGACCTGCTCCGGCCGGCAAGTGGGCGTGGCCAACGGGACGAGGGAGGCGTGGCCAACGCCGTCGCCAAACCTGTCATCGACGACAACATTTTTACGTGGCGCTCTCCTCGCATGTTGAGTGCAGCCATCTTGTTTTATATCTATTATTGCAAATCGTTAAATTGTTTTTCCTCTTTAGCTTCAGTTGTTTTCTTCAGTATTTATTTAAACAAATCCACAAAATGAACAAACATCTCGACCTTCACTTCTACTGAGCTGGAGAATATCTTAAATGTTGCAAAAAATATTTACTGAGGAATGTACTTGTGTGGACTCGTGTTAACCTGGAGATTATAAAACGTTTAATGATGATAACTCACATATGATTTCACAAAGGTTCTATTGTGGTGGTTCCTGATGAGCTGTGACTCGTGAGGTCCGAGGCTGCAGAGGAAAACGTTCTCAAGTCGTTTCATCCGTGTTTCAGCTTTTTGAAAAGATGGAGAGACTTTAAAGTTCGGTACATCGCTCGGTTATTATCACGTTTTAAAAAGGTTCGATGTTTTTGACAGTTTACGCTGAGGAAGCATATTCCTCTTAACTTGCCATACTCTTGATTGTAAATGTAATATAGGAATAAGAGTCAGTGGATATTTGATTTTTGCCTTGTCTGTGGTTAAAAGCTATTATCAACATCAAATATATATATATATTTTTTAGTATATCTTATTTTCCCAATGGTAACGTGTGAAACTTTGCTTCTGACAAACTCGGCCACTGTGCGTATACACAAAGCCAGTTCCTGCTGTTGTGTGTCGCTGCATGTGAACTCACACTCGCCTCTTCACACATCTTCAGCTGATTGTTCCGACCAGTGGCATTTGTGCAATTTAAATATTTTATTATCTGCTCCAGGTTATTGTAGTAAGACACTGGAGGAAGGTTTAGTTTAGCGAAGGAAAACAGATGAACGTCCATCTTTTCCAGAGAGTTATTAGACTTCATATTAAGTTGATATATTATACGCCTGCAGCCTGAATCACCACATGAAGTGAGGAACACGTTTGGCTTTAGTACAATTTACAGGTTTTACAGGAAGGACCATTTAGGAAGTTATTTTGCGATGATACAGCAAAAGTGTGAATTACTGAATTACAGGGTATCATTTTAAAAGCTAGAATAGTTCGGATGTAAGGAACTCATCGACATTAGGACCTGAGTCTCATAACCACAGAAACTAATTTTATCAAGACAACACATGAATCAGAAATCCACTTTGACTCAGGTCTTTTATTTTGAAGGTTAAACTCACGCGGGATCGTTTCTGTGCCTCTTGATTTCCTGTCCTTCAAACTAGCCCTGGAGGGGGCGGAGCTACTGTGAGGCGTTGTACATTATTTTCTAGATCTGGTCAGATTGTGTGTCCATCGTGTGCCGCTACACATCTCAGAGGCTTTAGTGGTGTCGTGCCAAGTTCAGTGGATTATGAGACATACAAGGTGTGTGTGTGTGTGTGTGTGTGTGTGTGTGTGTGTGTGTGTGTGTGTGAGAGCTTCAGACGCAAAAGACGTATGTCGTACATTTCAAAGTTTACTGTATCTTGCCTTGCACTTTACAAAGAAGCAAACTTTACGGGGGGGGGAAATACATTTTACTGTACGTGTGTGTGTTTAAGACTTTGAGTGGGTACGAGAGTTTTTTATATTGATTTAATAACTTTTATTTATGTCAAACGTGTGTTGATGAAATGTATTATATCTAACCAAGTGTAAAAAGAATGATAAGTGTCTCTTACATCAGTGGTTGACCATCTGCTCCCATGTGACACCAGTATGATTGTCATCCCACTGCCTTTCAGATGTCGCTCAGATCATAAGAGACAGTTACGCCAAAAATGTGATGTCATGTACAGCTTTTGTTGAATTGCTTTATTAAGATTTGTATTGTTGGAAAATGGACCGGAAGCGAATACAGGATAAAAACATTTCATAGTTGTTTATCTTTTTAAAGCATCTGAATATAATCGACTTTATTTAATAACTTTTTGGACCAGAGCTCAAAAGACACATGACCATATTAGTGAACACGCCCCCTGATCCGAGCAGCCTATCACGGAGGCTGTGTGCAGCGCTGGGAGCCGACTCGATGTTGCACGACCCTGTACGTTGCGAGGTGTTTTATTGTGTAATTGTGTGCAGTGTGTAACAAAGACAAAGTCAGTGCAACCCTTTGGAGATTAAAGGAATAATTGATGTGAAGTGAACAATCGACTGGTGTCGTGTGATTTTCATTATTCTTCTTCCAGGTCGAGAGATGTGAAGAGTAAGTGTACGACAAGTACAACCTTGTTCACACAATGTGTGTTGAAAGGTAAAAAGTCATAGGTTAGCAAGGCGTTCTGAATATGATAAAAAGTCATAGGTTAGCATGTCGTCTGAAATATGATGAACACGTCATAGGTTAGCATGTCGTCTGAAATATGATAATAGTCATAGGTTAGCATGTCGTCCGAAATATGATGAACACGTCATAGGTTAGCATGTCGTCCGAAATATGATGAAAAAGTCATAGGTTAGCATGTCGTCCGAAATATGATGAAAAAGTCATAGGTTAGCATGTCGTCTGAAATATGATGAACACGTCATAGGTTAGCATGTCGTCCGAAATATGATAATAGTCATAGGTTAGCATGTCGTCCGAAATATGATGAACACGTCATAGGTTAGCATGTCGTCCGAAATATGATGAAAAAGTCATAGGTTAGCATGTCGTCTGAAATATGATGAAAAAGTCATGTTAGCATGTCGTCCGAAATATGATGAAAAAGTCATAGGTTAGCATGTCGTCCGAAATATGATAAAAGTCATAGGTTAGCATGTCGTCCGAAATATGATGAAAAAGTCATAGGTTAGCATGTCGTCTGAAATATGATGAAAAAGTCATAGGTTAGCATGTCGTCCGAAATATGATGAAAGTCATAGGTTAGCATGTCGTCCGAAATATGATAAAAGTCATAGGTTAGCATGTCGTCTGAAATATGATGAAAAAGTCATAGGTTAGCAAGTCGTCCGAAATATGATGAAAAAGTCATAGGTTAGCATGTCGTCCGAAATATGATAAAAAGTCATAGGTATAGCTAAGAAATATTATATACACACAAACAGAGCAGCCAATGAAAATCCAGCAGAGACTCATTCATCACCCAGTTTCCATGTTTGTGTCAAAATGAGACAATTTGACAAAGAACCTGATAAAAAAAGTCTTTATTTCTCTTATAGAATATGAATTTCATGGTTTCTGGTTATATTCATGTTATAGACGACTTCACTTTCACACGTTTAAATTACATTTGATTTGAAACTTTAAGTTGAAATTCAACAGGACTCAAGATAAACATCAGATCTGATCCACATCTGGATTCACTCCAGATCGGGTATGTCCTCGTATCCTTCGGCCTCTTCCTTCCTCCTCTCCTCTTCCTCCTCCGCCTTCCTCCTCTCCTCCATCGCCCTCTTCATCTCCTCCTCCACCTCCTTCCTCTGCACCTCCTCCGCCCTCTTCTTCTGCTCCTCCCTCTCCTTCTCCAGCTGTTTGTTCTCCGGCGTGTCGTAGGCCCACTCCTCGTCCGAGTCGCTGATGTCATCGTCGGCGATGTCCCAGTCCGGCTGCTGGTTCTCGGTGGAGTTCTCCTCGGGCTCCGGCTCTGGTTTGTGGTTGGGATCCTCCAGTTTGCCCCAGGACACCTGGTCGGCCTTACGCAGGAAGACCTCCACCTTGGTGGGCACCATGTTGACGGAGCTCTGCTTGACGTCCATCACCTGAAGAGAACCGTTCAAATACAGTTAGATGGGATTTCCTATAATCGTGGAACTCAATGGACCAGTGGGAAGAGAGAGACCAGTCTGAACACTGGTTTGATTAAGCTCCTCCCTTTGACTGACACGTTTCTACATGTTAGAATACTCACCCCCCACAGGTGGAAGTCTCTCTTGAAAAGCTTGTTGCCATCAAACTGGATTTGACACGAGAGCTGCGGGTGAAAGACGGAAAGTTTGAGCTTCAACTTGTTTCTGCTTTAATATTTCAATGAATAAAACCAATATTGATGCTTTGGTCTATTTAATCATTAAAAGCAATTAGTCAATTAACTGCAGTTCAAGTAGATGTTCCCGATTCTGATCGATGTCCTGAACTCACCACGGTCCCGTTCGCCTCGATGCAGGTGAACTCGGGGTTTGCGTTCTTGGCGTAAATCGTTACAACAACATTATTTCCAGTTTGGTGCCAATCATGTCGACACGCAACCTTCTTCTTGTCCTGTCAACACACAGACACACAAACTGAATGAGTCCAAACACAAGATGAAACCAGGTTCTGGAACTGATTAGAAACTTCAACACATTTATTTATCTTTTTTTTGCAGACACAATAGAAAATAACAAATGAAATAAATCTGAAATAGTTCAGATTCATTCTCCACTGGCCACAGAGACTCCTTCCCTCGTGTCCCAGCTTCCTCCTGAGTGTCGGTACCTGCTTTGGGATCCAGCGATGGTTCCCCGTGGTGCAGCCCTTCTGGTCCAGGAAGGCGTTGAAGTCGACCGTCCTTATGCAGCAGCAGCTCCAGTACTTGTACCTACACACAAATAATAACAAGTATTTATCACTGTTTTTAGAAATACACGTATCAGATCTTTAATTGTTCGATCATTTTATTTATATTCCAGCTTTTAACGATTTGTGCTTCAGTGTGTTTACATTCCTCTTTTGTAGAAACCGTCTTATTATGGTTTAAAGATTTTATAAACTGTAGAAGTTGTGATGTGTTCTTGTGTCTCACCCCTCGTGGAAGACGGGCCCCCCCGGGTGGTGGGTGCACACCTCCAGCTCCGTCTCTGGACCGTTAAAGGCCTGAACACACAAACATTCATATTTTACTACATGATCATATGGGAAATGTTAATCTGCAAAGTATTTATGTCATTTTACTTTTACAACAATAAAGATAAAAAGATATTTCATAAAATATTTCCTTAAAATTTGTATAAAATACAAGGAACATGGATAAAAATCTCTCAAACTCATAATTTAAGTAAATATAGTGTAATTTTTTTTTTTTTAAACCTCATGGATCAATCAGTCATGGTCAGTTACCAGCCTCCTCCACTAGATGGCGCTGTTGCTAAGCGTTAAAGGACTGACGTGGAGGAACCTGTGTTTGTGTGTCTGTGTGTGTCTGTGTGTGTCTGTGTGTTTGTGTGCGTGTGCGTGTGTGTGTGTGTACACCAGATCCGGTCACTCACTGTTTTGCATCCTGAGTTCTTGCAGCGAGTTCCCTGCATCACGGTCTGACTCTCTGTCGCAGGAGAAACAGTCAAATGAAGATAGAGAAAGAAAAGCAAAACACAAAAACACACAAACAGCTGGAACACTTCTGAGTGACACACAAACGCACTCTGACCTTTCTGCTCCTTCTCGGCTCGGTCACTGATCTTCAGCTTCTCCAGAATTTGAGCCAGAGACGCCGACACTTTGTGCGGCAATTTGGTCTTTGACTCCTCTGAACTGTGCAGACACACACACATGGGTGTTAACACAAAAGGAAGTACACAAACTCAGACACACACTCTGACTCAAGACGTTATCGACTGAATGTTTGATCCCGGGGATGTGACCCCGTCCTGACCTCTGAGCACCGAGCGGCTGCATCAGGGAGTTCCAAGGTGACGTGAGCAGAAAGACTAAGTTCTACACACACACAGACACACACCTGGGTCTCTCTCTCTGCAGCGCCTCTGCAGATTTGGGTCCCTGGTAGATTATCTCTCGGCCGTTGGCCTGTTTGATTTCCCCTTTGTCCGATGTCACCTCCGGCTGCAGAGGCTCCTGGGGCTTCACATCACTGTGACGCCCACGGGTGCAACCCTGTGCAAAACCAGAGAGAGAGAGAGAAGAGAATGGAGTGAGACAGACAGAAGAGAGAGAGAGAGACAGGGGAGACAAAGAGAGAAAGGGAGAGAGAGAAGAGAAAGAGAAGAAGGAGAGAGATAGAGAGAGAATGGAGTGAGACAGACAGAAGAGAGAGAGAGACAGAGGAGACAAAGAGAGAAAGAGAGAAAGCGAGAGAGAGAAGAGAGTGAGAGGAGAGAGAGAGACAGACAGAAGAGAGAGCGAGAGAGATAGATGAGACAGAGGAGAGAGAGAGAGAAACAGAGAAGAGACAAAAGAGAAGAGAGGAGAGTGAGATAGACACAAGACAGAAGCAAGAGAGAGAGAATATATTGATTTGTAGTTATTGATCATAGAATCGACTTGTTTACTCTTACAAACACTTTTTTGTCCTAATAAGCATTAATTAGTAACTTAATAGAAACAGTTAAATATGAATGTCTGACTGAACCAAGAAGAATCCGGTTGATGAGGCTTTCACTACAAGATTGATCTGCTTTTAATAACTAAATATACATCCATCAATATTCATATTCAACATCTAATTAGTTCTGTTGCTCATCCTTAATGTTCAGTGTCCTCTCTCTCTCTCTGCTTCAGTTCAACGCTGTAAAAAATGAATCTACAGGAGCATGAACTTCCTGTTTGTACCTTGATGGAGAGAAACTCTGAGAAGTCTGTGGTTCTCTTCCGACAGCAGGACCAACCCTGCAGGGAAACACACACACACACACAAACACACAGCTGGTTGGAACCAGCAGAGAAACACAAGGTGTTGTTTACACATTTTGTTTGTTTGTTGGTTTCACCTTCAGAGCGTCGTGGAAGATGGGGACTCCCGGGTGGAAGAGGCAGGAATCTGTTTGGAGGAGAGAGAAACGCTGAGTCAGGATTTAGAAGAAGTGGCTCAGCTGCGTTCAGCTGTCGTCAGAGGTCACAGCAGCTCAGTTTGTCCCGTAAAGGAAAACAGATCCAGGATCAGAGTCTCTCCCGGACACGTGGTTCAACGTGGATCAACCACTAGGAGGACTGGTTCATCCAGATTCATCTCGAATCACTTACAAGATTTGTCTCAATGTTGACACCAAAAAATTTGAGTCGTTAAATCAAATTTTTGATTGAAACCAGGTTGTAATTGAGCAACAGGCTAATATTTTTGAATTTACATATTGTGGGTCGTAATTTTAAAATACGACAATATTATCACTGTTGTTCTGGTTCAGGAATCACAAACCTACATTTCTAAATGTCTTGTTTTCAAGTTATTATAGTTTTCTACCCCATGTACTTTTACATTCATGTTCTATGAAGTACTCAAGTAAAATCTAAACTCCTCTAAGACCGCATGAAACCAAATCTGAGAACTACAAGAACTACAAGTACAACTACAAGTCACAGTAACCACTGAATTGAACATCTTTCCTCGACTGAGGATTCAAAATCCAGAACACTGAAGCAGAGAAACTCTTTCAAACGTCCAGCAGCAGAAAGAGCAGCAGGATCTCACCGGCCTGGTTCTGGTCGGCCTCATACTTCTCTCCACAGCCTTTGTTGTAGCAGAGCAGCGTCATGTCCTTCTTCTTCTTCTTCTTCTTCACTCCACAGTCACCGGTGGTTTAAATCTGCTCTGATCTCTGAAGTCGCGGCTCCAGAAGTTTCTGTGGAGGTTTTTCTGGAAGGAGCCGAACGACTCTGTCTCTGGTTTGAGCCTGACTGAATGAAAAGATAAAAATAGCAGCTCACCTCCCTCTTCAGTCCCCCCCCACACCCCTATTTACAGCTGTCAAAACTTATCTGAGGACGGGGGGGGGGGACGGGGGACATTCCTGCTGGTGAGTGTCGGTTGTCACATCAGGCCAACTGGGAACCAGCAGCCACCACAATGGATCTGTCACTTTCACTGGATCCACGTTAATTTCTTTTTTTAATTAACATTAATTGTTCATTTGTTAAATATTAAGCTTCAATTACATATTTCTCAAAAGGGTAGACTGGAGAAAAATGTACATATGGTCAATTCTATAATTTAACATATATATCAATTCTTCAGGAGAAAGACTGGATTTGTAAAAAGGCGTTTTTAGGTCGTTCGGTCTGAAGATTCATCGTCTGAGCGACGACAGCAGGAGGTAAAGAAATAAATGATTCAGTAAAAACCAAACGCTGCCGTTTCTCAGACTCTGAGTTTCATCTCGTCAGAAGAAACACTAAGTCGAGAAGGAAAAACCCTGAAACACGAGCTAATTCATCGCGGGGGGGGGGATGGAGCCTCCGACGTGACAGAGGAACAAATGCACACAACCAGTTCCATCATGGGAGTCAGGAGGAAGGAACCTGCATCTAAATGCCTCAGCTGTTCTGCAGTAACACAACAGAAGACGTGTACACATAAACACACAACAAAACAAAAACTAGGCTCTAACAGATAAATGATTGTTTTTCTCTGACAGTATTTACCAGGGGTTTAAAAGGATTTGGGTCAAAGTAAAGACAAACAATAACTACAGTGCATTTAACATGTTGTTGGTTTGCTTGTTGTTTGATATAAAAACACAACTTGAGCCGTGCATTAAAAGGAGAAAACTGTTCATTGCAGGCAGATTCTAAAATGTGAATAATTGGGCTGAATTCAGGATCCACAGGGTTTAAAGAGCGAATGTGCAAAACCTGCATCAGACATGAAACATCTGAACATGTTGATATTCCACCGGAAATGAGGAATTCAGAAAACACACCGAGTCCTGTGGCGCTGAATCAAAAACCAGAAGTTGAACTGTTTGATAATAAAAACAGTCGAGACCTTGAAATGTCAGCGAGATCAAGAAAACTCAGAAACAGATGTAGGAATGGAAAATGACTTTATTTCTTCCAAAAAAGAGAAAAACAAATCCTTTGAATAAACAAATATACTGCTGTAAAATAAAAGCCTGTGATTTTTGTCCACTGTAACATTTGTTAGCCTTTCCATGCTTGATACAATCTATAATTCTGCTTTAAATAAATAGAAAAAAATGTACAAAGAGACAGGGAGGGGGGGGGGGGGGGGGAGAAAGAAGAGAGAGGAACCAATTAAAAGTTGGAACTCTGCTCAAAAACTAGAACATTTGGCATCTTTGAGAATTAATGGCTGATCCTGATTTGCTGCCCCTCGAAATCTGCTTCCTGTTTCACCCCCCCCCCCCCCCCCCCCCCCGCAGCA
>CM028878.1:1374155-1389796 GCA_016801935.1 Platichthys stellatus | reverse complement strand
AGAGAGGCAAAGGAGGGTGGAAACAAGAGGCAGGAATAATATTTAGTTAGGAAGCGGTGTGTTGCTCTGACAGCGGTGCTGACACAAGAGGTTCAGAAAACACTTTTCCTGCTAGCTTAGCAGATGAGAGAGAGAGAGAGAGAGAGAGAAAGAAAGAGGGGGAGGCTCACACAGACGGAAGAAGTGGAACAGAGAGGAAGAGGAAAGTTGGAGAGAGAAGAAAGACGAGGGGGGGGTGGGTGAAGAAAGCAGCGGGAGAAAGAAACAGAGTTTGTTCCTCCATCTTTTTAATTCTCTCGACTCTAATTTCTCTCCCCACTGTCGAGACTTCCATTACTGTCACGAAGATAAAACACTTAGAACAACATGGCTGATTTTCTGTTTTGGTTTCTTCAAGCTCTGTGCTGGTAAAACCCAGTGAATTAAATTGAATCGAGGGAGCAAGAGGAGAGGGGGGGGGCTTTCAGTGCATCATCAGTGCATCACACACACCATGGGGCAGCGACGGGAGGAGAGCGGAGGGTGGAGGGGGGGGGGAGAAGAAGTGGAGGTGATGAAGCGAGCGCTGATCCGGATGCATCGATGTGGGAGGAGCACGCTGCCCGTGTTAGTTTAGGTGTTTCAGCCGACTGCGCTGAAGATCAAAGTGAAGGAAGTAAATCCGTGTCAAGGGTTCGATTCCGACACCGTGGAGTGAATCTGTTACTTGCAACTGAATGTGAGAGAAACTGGGAAAAGGGTGAATGATCTAAAAACCCTCTGCAGACACCGAGCACGTGACACCGTGGGTTCATCAGTAAAAGACACAGAGGGGATCTGTTTTGTGGTTTGGGTTATAGTTGAATTTTGTCATAAATACAGTTTAAAATAAAAACCTGGATGATTTCCCCACTTTAATAATATCTTCTGGTTTTAAACACGCTGGGTGGTGGATGTCACACAGAGCAGCAGCCTGATTATAAAGATGGATGACACATCTCAATTTGCTCCCACTACGTGATCACGAGTTTGTCTGAGCTGAGAATCATGATGCACGTCCACGTTCTCATGGCTTCAAATCAGTGATGAGAGCCCAACTCATCAGCAGCAGCAGGAACACTTGAACATGCATCAGTGTGATGGGAATCAGCTCAAAGGACGGGAAACGTCTCTGAGAATAAATCTATTAGATGCTCAGCATGAGCTTATTGTATGAAAACAGGACTTTTATAGTGTTTTTCATTCATATCAACCAGTGATAATATTGGGTTCAGGAGGATTCACTTTTAGAAATGGAGGTGAAAAGATAAATCCGAGAGAATGCAGCTGAGAAGGGAGGAATACTTTAACTGCTCATTAAAAATAAAGCAATTATCAAATTCTGAAACCTGATTTAAAAAAAACAACAAACTAAGAATCAGAATATTGGATTCTGCTCGGGGAGGATTCAGCAAATAACAAATGCAGCAATTACAACATTTGCTCAAAATCAAATAAACAAATTAGATAAAAACGATTGTGAATAGAAGAAACGAAGAAGCAACCGCAGAGGAAAACAAGGAGAGAGATAATTGCAGGAGCTGTCAAAGTGAACAGAAGACAGATATTAACGATGGGAAATGAGAACACAAAGTAAAGACAGCACAAACACACTGTGCACAGCCATCCCCACAACAATGCCTCCAGCTTCCTCTACACAAATTGAATAGTTCAAAGTGGACATACAATTTCAGATAAAGACGATGCACTTTGCGGAGGAGATGGAGAAAAGACTTGTTTTGTAAATGTAAAGAGGAGGCAGAGAAAAGAGGGGGAGGAGAAAAGAGGAGGAGGAGAGCAGATGGAAAGGAGTTGCCTGGGTGATTGTTGGATTGTGAAGTGTGATGGGGAGACGATGAGGCAAAAACTGAGCGAGAGATGAAATAAATGGAGGGAGGAGGAGGAGGAGGAGGAAGAGGAGGAGGTGGAACGATGTGAATAACAACAAAACACAAAGAGCAGAAGCAGACAGATGGGATGGAAATGACAGACGACTCGCGAAAAGACACAGACGCACACACGGTTACAAACACTTAACAAATATACAGACACATGGACGCACACACACGGATACAGTAGCTACACACATGCAGGGGGTTTATGTGAAATGCTGCCAGTGGCCCAGATGGTGCACTGGTGGTTGTAGTGGCAGCTTCAACACAGGCTCTATTAATAGGAGTTAGTTTGTGTAAAGACAAAGACAAACTGCACTGGAGCTGCTGAGGTCCAACAGGAGACACTGAGGAGGTCCAACAGGAAACCAGCAGCTCACAAACTGAACCTGACTCTCTAAATATTCACTGGAATACAGAAGACACTGATTCCTATTGGGTGCAGCTCAATGCATTCAGCTAATCTAGATGATAATTGACTTAGAATGAATCTCATCATCTATAAAAAGGGCTGATTCTAAACAGGCTGGTTTAAGACCATCACTGCACTGGTTACACAAACTATAACAATAACCTGATGTCACACATCAGATTTCATGGTTTAAGGATGTTTTTCCAGACTTGTGGTTTATGATCTGACTGCGTTTGATGATCCTGTCAAACTAATCAGTGTCATCAGGATGAACCAACTCCTTCCTCCTCTGAAGTCTCACAGCTTCCTCCTGCTCCTCTTCCCTCCTTCATCTCATGATGAAACCCGTCTGCAGACGACCTCTGCAGGGAGTCGCTCTTATCTGCTGGGCCGTCCATAACTCACCGTGCATTAAAATGATCCACTCTGCCGGAGCTTCTCGGGACCAGAGCGGAGTGGAGAGGCAGCGAGATTGATTGTGTCAGTTGCTGAGAGGTTAAAAGAAAGTGAGCTAATAAGAAGACCCGGAGCCAGAGCCTCCGACCGCCACACTTAAAAGCCGTCAGTCCAAAGCAGATGCCGTTACAGGCAGGACAGCACAACAAGGCAGGACTGAGCAGATTGAGAAGAGGTTCACACACATCGTCTGCTCCTATCGTCTTTCACTGGACTCAAAGACTCTGGTTGGTGGTTCAATGATTTAGTTTCCTATTAAATTAATAAACCCAGAAGAAATACACACAAAGAGAAATCATCCTGTCGATCTGTTATTACAGAGCTGGGATCAGTTATCTTTAAATTCAGTCGAGTGAAAACAAAACTCGAAGAACTTGAAGATTCTTACTTTACTTGAAAATAAATATATATATATATCTTTCTCATTTAAAAGGTGGAGAAAGTCAAATTATTGCTTTTATCCAGATTATCTACTGATAAAAACTAATCCTCGAGATCTGACACCAAGTTCATCTTTTCCTAACTTGAAAATCCATCTGAAGTTTAAATTAACTGACCCCCCCCCACTGACAGAGGTGCAGTTTCCTCGTCAGAATCTTAATAATAATTCAAGCAGCAGGTTAAAGTGACGAAGCCACGAGCACCCGCCGAGTTTCAGAAACAGCCACAAGTTGCAGGAACAAGTCAGAGGGTTAGTTCAAAATGCTCCAGCCGCCAGCAAAGCCACAAGGTTTTTAGTTTTCAGTGAAGGATCCGTCTGGACAGTCAGACAGGGCAGGCTGGTTTTACCGGCTGCAGGTTGGTGGCCGTTGTTACTGGGTTCAGCTTTATTCCCAAACACGGCATCGAAATCTACGGCCATGGTCGGTGCAGTCTGCTCCAGTCCTGAGGGATGCAGTTAAATATGACACGTTAAAATCCTGGTTGTGCTCTGGAAGCTGCAGAATGGTCTTTATCGTGAAGCGGGGGGGGGCTTAAAGGGACAGGAGCTAAGACCAAGTGTTTGAGACAGAGGCTGAAAGGAGGAGCTGCAGCGATGGACAGTCTGAGGATCATGAACCTTAGAACCTTCTCAAGTAACAACACCAATTATTAATTATATAAGCAACTGGAATACAAAAGAAAATATTTAACATCAAACTGGGATTTTTCCTTTATGGGGACCAGAATAAGAGCTTTGAAGTGGCAGCGATTCCACCACCTCCTGCTCCACTAATCCTATTAGATGAGGAACATGAACCTCACAGTCTCCAGCACACCGCCATTGTTGCTGCTCAGTAATTTGTGCGGCTGTGTGACGACAAGTGGGAACGTCAGGAGCGTTAAGTCTGCCAACAAGGAAATCCAGCGAGGCACCTTTTGTTTTTCGGTCTTCATCCTCATCCCAGTCGGGGGATTAGGACGCGGAGCCTCGGAGGGAGGCTGCGTTCGTGTGAACCACGAGACAACAGCACACGACACGGTGCGCCACATTGGATATTAATAAACATGATGTCGGCGTCACAGCGAAGCTTTCAGGAAACACAACGGGAATAAAGCCATTCCGACAACTGACGACTAAACTAAACATGGGGGGTAGAAAATGGAATCGCAATAAACGTGGTGTCTGAGAAATAACCCTTTTCTACCGGGACATAGCACATCATCACTAAATTGGTTGATTTAGGGAGTTAAACATTAATTTGCAAAGATGATGATATCGAACCCTTTTGACGATAAAAAGTAACTGAGGTTTGATATTTAACAGTTCAACCAAAACCTTTATTATATGCAAGTAAAAAAAGATATAACTTATAAATGTAAAAATTAACTTTACTGTTTTTTTATTCTTTAAAATAAAAGCTTTTACAGCAGCGAACATAAAACGACCGATGTTTATGTCAGGCTCATATTTGATTTAATTCTCCACCACAAATATATGTTTTTCCCGAGACAGTTACTTTAAACGAGCGTGTCCTCTGTCGGCCGCCTCACTGAGACGTCATCGGGTTTGTTTACGGCCTCGGACGTTTACAGAGCAACGTGTCCTTTGTGTTCTTTCTGACAGAAGCTCGGGGGATATTTATCTCAGCTCCCGTGTCAGAGCCGCTGATAGAGTTAAGGGATGATATCTCAGCTAAGACTCTGAAGTCTGGACCGAACTCTTTATCAATGGCTTCAGTTTAATCCTCTGTTACAAAGCCGGTAATACTCTGCACCAACTGCTCCTCAGACTCATCTCCCTGCTCCCGTTTTGATTTGAGAAATCTGATTCTGGGCTAGAAGTCGCAAATCAAGGATGTTTGAATGTTAGAGGACGTTTCCACACACTGGTTTTCTGCTCAGGGCAAAGCCTGTAAATAACAATGGAGCTAAAATATAAATATATTGGATTTTATTACATATTTAAGCCAGAGTCTGAGCAGGAGCGATGGTGAAGTGGAGCCACGGCATCAAAGCCTGCACTCAACCAATCGTGAGTCAGTCTCAACTGTCAATCATGACGTTTCAACGTGTTCTGACATCATCAGGTAACTAATCAAAACCAAACATACGACAAATGGATGGGGAGACAGGTACACGAGTGGCCAGCGGGAATATTTCAGAAATAAATTCATTTGTGTGTGTGTGTGTGTGTGTGGCAGGCCTTTGTTTGTCTTATTTGCATGTCCGCGTCCCTGCTGGTGCCTTCATATATATGTAAATACAAGTGTGTGTCTGTGTGTGTGTGTGTAGGTAACGTACCTCCCCAGGCACTGTTGGCGGTGGAGATGGAAGGATTGCTATGCACAGCGGGGATGAAGGCCGGCTGAAGATCAAACAGGTCACTGTTCAGATTGGGCACGCTGACGAGTGAAGGAGGCGGAGAAGGAGGGATGATGAGAAAAGGGGGGGGGAGAGAGGTGAAGTGATGAGAGTAGAGATGGAATGAAAGGGAAACAAATCAAGTGAACAGGTCAGTGACAAGAGAGAAGCCAGATACAGAAAGACAAATGAGAAGGAGCATAAATATTTAATCAATTACGCATAAATAGCAAAAGCCACAAGTAAAAAAATATATTTTTGTCACTGTGACTTGTTTGGTCAAACGAGTGTGTGTGTGTGTCTGTGTGTGTGTGTGTGTGTGTACCTGTTGGCGGACAGCGTGGAGGTGAAAAACTCTGGGTTTTGTGTGATGTGGTTGTTGTTGGCGAGGCCTATCGATTGGCTGCTGGGGGAGGCAGAGGGCGGGGTCTGCATGTTCATCTCCTTCAGGCGCTGGTCCTGAGGGACATACACACACAAACACACACACGTATACACATAAATACACAAGGAAAGAAAGCACAGTGGGATCAGGACAATGGTTCAACCGTAATGTCCCCTTAGAGTTTTGTTTCCAGTAAACTCAAGTTCTGGAAAACAACACACATAAGTCAAATTATTAAACTTTTCTCCAGAGGATTTTTGGCCTATTTAACAGCAGCTGTCCTGTAAAGTCCTGAGTGGAGCGTAGAGTTTGAATCAAAATAGACTCAAGGTCCAATTTAGAGTCAAATAGACCATTAAGCATTGTACACATTGGGGCGTGGCTACCGTTTGATTGACAGCTAGTAATGTCCAGGTCACAGCTGCAGGTGTGTGACTTCATCAGTGAAAAGACAAAGGAGAAGTTTAACTGTGTTTGCTTCACTTAGTTTCTGGCTTTAGGAGCTGAAGTCCGGCCGGAATCCAAGTGGATTTACTGAACTCATGTGCTTGGTTTGTGCTGCCAAGGTTTCTGTTCAGTGCTGGATTCCTCGTGCACAATATAATGACGGACAATTAGCTTCAAGTGCTTTAAAACAGACCAGTTCTATCGGTTTACAGTGAGAAATACAACCCAACAAAACATTGTCTGAATTGTGTTGCCGTCATGTGTCTGAAACAGGATTTGACGCAGCTGCAGCCGGCTCTCAGCAGAACTCAGCCCGGATCTCTCCAGAGACAGAAACACAGACGTCAGCAGCAAAACACAAAAAGTGAGCTGAAGCTGAAACTAAGGTTCGAACTGTTGTTTGGTTTTCCATTGATTCAATCTGATGAAATAAAGACGTATGAAGCTGTGAGTGTTGTCTCCTTCATTCAGCTCCTTCTGTGGAACCATGTGTGAAAACAGATAAATCAATAAGATGCTTTACAGGTTCAAGGATCAGAATGCTGTTTAATAAACCCCCGTCTCCTCCGTGTCACTGGATGGGACACGGATCAAACTACGACACAAATCTAATAAATTACAGATTAATATCACACCGATGTCTATTCAGGTGTTTATCTTCGTGATAAGTTTGATTGACGGATCAAAGCAACAGGTGGCGCTGCTGAGACCGGCCACTGAGGTATTTCTCCAGATTTCCTGCAGAATGCTTCGTCTTCAACAACAACAACCACCTCTGGAATGTCAGCACCTGTGTTTACACAATATTTCAGCAGTCGGAGGAAGAAGAGACGTGTCGTCCATCTTTATCTGCTGTCTACAGTCAAACGTCTGAAGCTGCGAGTCTGATGACTGATTCTTTTATTTCGTTTTGACACTGCAGATGTTTGCACGACCACACATGAATCAAATCCTGTTTCACAGTGTAACAGTCTCTCAGGTCTGAAACACAACTGCACAACAATGTAGAAATCCCCCAAATTATATGACTGCTGCTCCGAGACTCTGGGACTCTGAAGGTTTTTCCACACACGTTTGGAAATCTCACTTCCTGCTCCAGACTTTTCATTTCTTGCATGAATTTGAATGTTTTTACTTCAGGGTCAGTTTGATTCTGGTAACAGGAGAGAAATCTGACTCAACATCCTTTCTGACAAATCTAGATAAAATATGCACAGTGTAGGTAATCCATAGTGTTTCTACATGCAGTGAACATACCCCACCCACCAGGGCTGTTGGAGTTTTCCCACAAGTGACTACATTATATTTTGTTGCTTTGTTGATTGATTTTGTCATCCTTGCTGCTCTATTGCTTATTTGTGGTGCTTATATTCCATCTGCCTATATTCCCCGCTGGACCTTATTACCTCTGCTGCTGCAAAGACCTAATTCCACTGCAGGGATCGATACACGCGAGTCCCATCATGTACTGGGCTATAACACATTTTCTTAAAAACACACAGAAAGCAATTTACAGCACAGCAAAAGAAAAGGTGCTAGGCGGGGAACAGCCAGGGAGTGGAGACGCTGCCACTCACAGAGATGTAGTTTTATTTATTTACACACTGCCAGATGTTTAATTCAGTTCAAATCCCATCTTTAAAGTATGGAAATGATCGTATTCCCAGCCGCTCGCATCTTTAAATGAATTTTGGCAGATTAATAAAGCGGCTCTCCTGCTGAACGTCTCAGCCGAGCAGAGTCTTCATTGATATTCTGACAGCGTAGCCAGGAACAAATGGGAACTGCTGTTATTGTTTGGGCTGAGGCCCCAGCTGGACAGTAGCTGACTGTGTAAGTGTCTTTCTATGAGAGTGTGTGTGTGTTTGTTAAGTCCATACGGACACCAGGGCACACGGACAGCTGGACGTGAGTATTTGGACGACCCCTGCTGACCCCGGCTCCCTCGCTGCGCTTCTTACTCTGTTATGTTCTCGCTCTCACTTTATCTCCCCTCTCCTCTCTCACTAAACCCAGAGGCAATCAGTGGACCTCGGCAGAAACAGGGCAACCAAGGGCACGGCGAAAATCCAATCAGCCGTGCACACAAACAAACACACTGAGACACACTGGCAGCACACACTGTGCCTGATCTGCCAGGATACACACACACGCCTCACACACACACAGATCGACAAAGCTCGCAGATACTGGCAACGTGATCAACACGTACTGGATCTCGTCTGCCAGGATGCAAGCTTGATCAAAATACACACACACACACACACACAGACGCACACAGCCGATGTGTAGCTCGTTTTGTAGCCTCACTGCTCTTACTCCATTACAGTTCGCTGTGAGGAAGGACTCCCAAGGCAGGAGGAGGAAATGTCAACACATTTTACACTCGACTTTTCTACGGCTCAGCACTGAGGCTCTCGGCCTTTATCCTCAACAGGAGTTCAGGTTGAACACAGTCAGCCCGATTCATACGACAGCAGCAGCAGTGCGGTCATACACAACGCACTGTGTGTATATATATTACTTTTAATAACTGCTGGAGCCGTTTGTCAGGGCTCAAGTGTGATGTAGTTGCTTCAGATTTGCAGTTTATTCTCTGTGTGTGAGTTTTAAATCCAGCGGCTGCATCAGACGAGTCCTGTGATGTGGCTCTTTAGTTCAGGAGATCAAATTCCTCTGTGGATCCTCAGAGTTCTGCTTCTGCACTTCCTGTTTGCTGCAGTAAATTGTTCACATTATTACACTGTCCCTCAGCTTACAGAGGGAAATTAAACTAGGGTCAGAATTAAACTATACCATCATATATATCATAAAACATCAGAATCTGTTTTGTTGATCTGAAATAAACAGGGAATTTGACCTTGGTTCTCAGCAGCGTAAATATATGTGCAGATGCTGTTCCAAAATAAATTGGCTAATATTTAAATACCCAAGAATTTCCTTTTTCATTTAATATTTAATGGCCCATTAAAAGAGAAATCATGGAATCATTTCCCAATAAAATATTAATCTCTCAATAAGTAGTATAAATTAAAAGGGGAGTTTTAGAAAATAAAATAAAAAGTCAGTAAGTAAATCCTTTAAAAATACATTATTAAATTCATAAATAAGTAATGGAATATAAAAATCTGTTTACAAATGCAGTTTAAAAGAGGAATGAATAAACATTTGAATCAGGCGTTAGAACGGGTCAGTCTCCTTTTCCCTTCTTCTTTTCCTATGAGTTATTTGATTGTTTAAATGTTTAGCTGCAGACAGACAGAGAGTATGGAAGCTTTTATTTCTGTTGATTTTTTACATTTGAAGAATCTTCACCATTTACTTTAATTGTATTGGATTTGGCTGCAACGCTGTTTACCCCTGAAACTCCAAAAGTGTTATATGGACTATATGAACACTTTACCCACCATCATAGAGGTGAGTAGGTAATGAGTGCATTTTCTTTTCAGGGTGAACTATCCCTTTGATACCAGGTAATCTAATCCCATATGAATCCAGTAGCGTCCAGTTCAGACTGTGGCAGCAGACGGACTTTCCCCAGTGAGTGGAAGGGGAAGGAGAAAGAGGCAGAACCATGGCAGCTGGTCTTTCTGCCTCTGCAGCGCTGAGCCTAATGTATCATTTGCTTTACAAGTAAAATGTCTGTTACCTTTAGAGCATGCAGTCTGGCCTGCTCCTCCTCCAGGGCCTGCTGCTTCTCCTTCTCATCCATGCGGCTGAAGGACATGCCGGTGGAGGACAGGGAGGAGACGGCGCTGGACAAGGTGGACGCTCTGCAACGGAGAAAACAGAGCATGAGCACATTGATGATAAGCTTTACATCTTAGTTTTGAAATCATTAAAGAGAGCTAGCTAACGGCAGGTGATCAAGATGTCTACCTGGTGTCTGGGTTCAACTCCTTGGTCTTCTTGCCCTCCAGAGAGGCCAGGTGCTGCTCTAAAGCCTCCAGGAGGCTGCTGGGGGCCTGAGGGAGAACGAGTGGAGTGAATGAGGAAACTATTCAGCTCAACTTTTAGAAAGATCACTCACTTTCCTCACATATGCACAAAAACCCCACCCACACATACAGTTACACACACACAAACAAAGCACCCAGGAGTTAGTTGGTCTCACAGGAAGGTAGCAGAGTGCATCGGGTTCCAAGAATAGCCATGTCAACATGCAGCAAACACTAACAGGGTTAGCAGGAGACTCAACGGAGAGAGAGAACAAAGGAGGAGGTTGAAAGACAAAGAGCGAGGGAACAGGTGGAGTGCGGAGGAGAGGTCGCACCGGGTTCTTCTCCTGAGAAGTCTCATGAGCAGGAGGAGATCATTTCTCATTCATCTTCCCCCTTGTTGTGTTTTTCCTCTTTGTCTCGCTCACACTGCAGCATCTCAGCTGAACAACAAGTGTGAGGGTGAAATGTGGTTTGTCTTTCCCATGTGAAGACGCAGCAGGAGATTGTCCAGGAAGACGTGGGGAACATTGAGACAAAGGGACGTGTCTGAGTAGAGCAGCAGGACATGACACTTTCATTTAGCTGCAGAAAGCTCCGTGGTTGTTGTTTACAAGCTCAACGACATTGCTATCGGCTCTGATCGGAGATATTTGTATTATCACATGTTAGAAGCGTCTTTAACACGCCCTCGAGCTCGCTGTGAATTTTACACAAATTGTATAAATCATATTTCAGAAGCAGGATCCTTTTTTTCCTGCTTGATAAATCACTTGAATAAGCAGAAATGTCAAATATGTTTGTGATTCCAGCTTCTCAGTTATAGATTTACAGATTTTCTCTGTTTTATATCCATGTAGATGACTAAAGTTGAGTTTTAAATGTGGCTTTAAAGGCTTTATGATTTTGTGATGAATAGTTTCTACATTGAAATTCTGTTTCCTGTCCGTCACGTGTTAGAGACATCATCAACACGCCCCCTCGAACATTTCCCTTCTGAATTCTCTCCCGGGCTCAATACAACGTTTTAAAAAGGAGCTGGCAGGAAAAGTTAGGGGAAATATCTGCAGCAACTAAATCTGTTCATGTTTATTCCGTTTGGGGAAAGAGATTATCCTCTAAACTTTTTACCTTCTCTTAATTACTTGACCAGAAAATAAACGAGCGAGTCCAAGAGTCTCTGAAACGAGCTTCGTTGTGAGATGACACAAGGAAGCAGCATTAAAACGTCAGCTCTAATGTTCTAGAGCACAAGTAAGAGAGACGGCTCCTCTGGGATTCGTTGCTACGCTACTACAGAAAAAACACAATCCAGCGTCAAACTCAAGATCAGCTCCGATTGTTCCTCAGCGCTCGTTAGGAGCCTCGTTAAAGCAGCGAAGCCGAGGGAGAGAAGAGGGCAAGAAGTGAGGCAGCTGCATTGTTGAGTGTAAGATCCTCGGTTCTCTGCCACTCGTCTGCAGCTTAACACGGAGGAGGGAGAGAAAACACTCCTCAGCCGAGGGGAGAGGAAATTCTTCCACTGTGAAAATATGACAACGTCACGTCTGTCTCTCCATCCACAAGAATGTAACGTCAGTAGGGCTGCGCACACACACACCCACACACACACACACATTCCCACACACACTTGGGAGTGTTTTGGCTTGCGAGCCCTCTGTGGCTGGCTAGACGGTGGGTTCATGCCAAACTGTTGCCTGGTTGTTAAAGACACAGACTCACTGAGGAGAAAGAGACACTATTTAACTGTCAGTGGGTTTTTGAAAAGGTGGAGAACAAAGACCTTGTGTGAGTCCGGTCAATATTAGCTCTGACGCACAAAGACACACTTTGCAGGGGTGTCCGTGTTGTGGGCGAACATCTCATCTAAAGATATTGAGCTTGTGTTTCCTTTTTATTAAACAATAATCCCACTGCAGTGCTCAGGGTTAGTCGCTATCAAAGCACCTCCACCATGCATGTTGAAGCAATGATGTCGTGCACGGCAAATGTGGAATAAACAACATCTAAAGGAAGGGATGGAATTTCAATGAGAGTCCAAACCCGGTGCAGAGGTTTTCACATGCAGATGAAGACAGAGGGGCAGAGGGGAGAAGCCTCATTTTCTATTCATGAGGTTTCATGCCCTTTTGCTTGTTGTGTCAAAGCTCTGTGTGTGTCTGTGAGGGTGTGTGTGTATGTGTGTGTGTGTGCGCACAACCGGGGGCGAACACATACATATTCTACTGAGTCAACATCATGTCGCTCCACTCTGACAAGAAATAAAAGACAGAAAAGGCATGCCTCTGAGTGTGTCAGGTAGAAGTGTGTATGGCTACACACACACGCGTACGTGAACACAAGGATGTTCATGCAGGGGGGTGGGTGGAGGTTTGGGGGGGGGGGTAAGCAGTACAGTACGTAACCCACCACCTACAAGGTGTGATCCTTTAGTTTTCTGCGACAGGAGGGAGAAGAAGAAAAACGTCCATTTAGCAACAGTGAGTGAGCGAAGACGAGTTCGACAAGCGCACAATTCACACGACGTTCACGACCACAGTCGAGTTCCACCGGGGGCGGAGAAGCTCTGTCAGTACAATGCTAACAAAACGAAGCAGTACCAGTGGAAACCTTAGGGGGCAGCGTAGCCAGTAATTCAAGCAAGCCAAAGCAATTTAAACGATGAATATTTGAGATGAGAATTCAGGAGTTTATAAGACAGAGCGTTTACAAATTATCACAATCTCATCCACGTTCACCATGTTTGTCAGAAACCCTCGATTCTTCAGCGCCCTCCAGTGGACGTTTCGCTTAGCTACCGGATTCAAACTATCACACAACAACAAACCTACAAAGGAGAGTTCCTGGTGTCAGGTTGAATTCTAAACGGCTATTTGTGTGGATTCAGAAACAGAGCAGTTTAACTTCTCGGCCCTGATGTGCATCTTCGTGTGTTCCAGGCTAACCGGGGAGGTCTGTCGTCTCTCTGTGTTCTTCCCATTAACCATTAGGAGGATGAAAAGGAAAACAGGCTTCAAGCGATTCCTCTGAATTCACAACTAGGTATAAGGGAAACTTTATCCTTGATGATACAAAAAAACAAGACAGAAATTATTCCGTTTATTCCCTCGTAGCGTCGCCGTCTCGTCTTCAAGCTCCTTTCTTGTTGCAATTATTATTTTCTAGATTCAAGGTCTAAACTAATTATTCGCAGTCGCTCAAGGCTTAAAAACCCACGTGTTTAAACACAGGGCTGACCGAACACAGCTCCGCCTGTTGTTCAACCCATAATGAGCAGAGAGAAGTGAAATGAGAAGAAGAAAGAGAAAATCAATCCAACCAGAAGAGAGGTGCCTAGATTAGAACAGTTAGATCAGGCTGGACGAGGGGGGGGGGCAGATAAGATGGATGAAAGCAGAGAGGGAGCAATGACACCACGCATGTTGTGTTATTCAGGAAGAGGGATAGAAAAAGATGAGTGTGGATCAGAAGGAGAGGAAGAGGAAGTGGAAGGTGAGATGTACACTGACCTGTGAGAGATCTGGGATGTCACCCTGATCTATTCCAACTTGCTGTCATCAAAAAAACAAATCAACAAAAGAAATAAAAAAGGGGGAGAAAGGGAGGTGGGAGATCATGGAGAGGGAAAAACAAATATGAGAAACACAAAACACAAAATAAGGCGAATCGTTACTTCATGCCGCGTCAAACACAAACGACAACAGAAATAAACAAGCAAACGTTGTTTTGACTTCTGGATTGGCCGATGAGCCGACCAATCCTCGTGGTGAATGGCGATGACGACTGTTCAGTGAGATGTGTCTGACCAATGAGGGAGAGCGGGTGTGGCAACTGATGACTGATGATGCGACAACATTGAAAACATTCATAACAAAGGGACAACTATAACAGTAGAGGAAAGAATAAAAGCATTATGTGTTTCCTTTAAAACTTTTTGGGGAATTTTTATTATTTTGTCAGGATCTGTAAACTTGGGAATCAGGTCAGAAAATCTAGACTCCTGATCAGAGTTGAGCTTTAAAAGACCCCGGATATGTCTTTTATTTTTTATTAAACACTACTGTTTTAAATTCTGTCTTTATAAAAGAAAAACCCACTCAATGGGAGTTCCTCAGAATCTAATTATAAAAGACAAAGCAGCTTGATTGGGGCTGATTTATTTGAGCATTCAGTTTCCTCTGCAGAAAAAGGAAATCAACTACCTCGCGGTTTTAAATCTGCTGAAACAAAGGAGAGAGGGGAGAAGGAGGGCACAGGAGGAGAGGAAGGAAAGAGGGATGATCTGTGGGCACTGGGAGAGGGAGAGCCGCACGAGTATCCATCTTTGTCAGGGGGAGAGGGAAGAGCGAGGGAGAAGAAAGGGATTAGATGGAGGAGTGTGGGGAGCAGGAGGAGAGGGAGCTAACAGAGCGTCTAACCACGTCCTCCATCTTTTTATATATATAGGTGTGTGTATACGTGTGTGTTTGTGTGTGTCTCTGTGTGTGCAGCAAATGTGTGGCATTGGGGGTAAGTCACATTCTCCTGACTGCACAGAGTACTGCTCACATCTATAGGGGCAAAACACACTCTTTAAAGTTGTGTGTTTGTCTGTGTTCACGTATATGTGTTAATTGTGGGTCAATAAATCTGTGTGAGTAAATAAAGGAAAATAAACAACACGTTACGAGGACATTTCCAAATTCCAAACAGCAGATGCTTTTCTTGAAGATTGTTTTTGAGTGTGTGTGTGTGTGTCTGTGCGAATTTGTGTGTGTGCATGTACCTCGGCCACTTTGAGGAACTCTGACAGCTTCGTCATCCTGTAAAGAAATTTCTTGTAGATCTCCAGAGCGTCTTTACACTGGTTCTTCTTCATGTCAAAGTATTTTTCTAGAGACACAGAAAGCAGAGATTAGGATTCTAAATCAAAGAGGAGTGTTTGTGTCTTATCTGTATTGTATTTGCCATATTTTTTAGAAAATAATGTAGAAGGAGGTAAGTTGGGAAGGAAGGAAGGAAGGAAGGAAGGACCTATCAGTGTATACTAGAAACCGACAGAAGCTCTTAACAGCTTTGTGACAGCTTGTCAAAAATTACTGTAATTTACGTTTTGCACTGCCAAGGCAACCAGGCTGTGATTATAAACTGTATGTTAGTGTGTGTTTGAGTGTGTGTGTGTGTGTGTGTGTGTGTGAGAGTTACCCAACAGGTTGATGACCCCCTCATTGTAAGCAGCAAACAGCCTTATGGAGTCTTTGAAGAGCAGCATGAAGGCCGAGTTGATCACTCCGTTGGTCAGCTCGTTGGGGTTGGCCTGGGGAGAGGAG
>CM028878.1:1352574-1371839 GCA_016801935.1 Platichthys stellatus | reverse complement strand
CAGGTGCCGGTAGCTCGTCGGGTTTCTCTAACTGAGTCTCTTCGTCTGTCCAGCAGAGATGGACTCTCAAATCTGAGTCGGCTAACAGCGTTATGGACGAGCACGGCAATAAGGCTCAGCTGAATGAGCCGGTGTGTGAAAACAAAATAAAAGAACAAGCTGCGATGGTCTCAGCAGAGTTTATGGGATCGGTGTAATAAGAACTTCAAAAGGCCTTGGACTGTGCTGTGAGACTAATGTAGAAACTCTACATGCACCTGGACAACACGTCTACAGGGGAGTGGTACTGTGCTGCGTCCCCCAGGAAGGTTGTGTGTTCATCCACGTCCACTGGGTTGTGTGTTGGTCAGGAGACAAACACTAGGAACGCATGTCAATGAAACTAGGACGAAAAAAGGACGAGACTTTATACAGTAAAAGCTATTTACTTCATAATACATCAAGATATGTGTTTTCCTGATGAAGAGTAGTATTTTTAAGTACACATTAGTGCCTTCTATGTACTCACAGATTACTGATCTGGGTTCAAACCATTTGCAATAAGGATCTCTAGCAAATCTGAGTGAAGAGACTTGACACTTCACCTGGACTCTGTCTCTGAAGACCGGACCCTGAACTTTTAGTTTTGTCCCTCGCGAGCGTCTCCTCTTCCTCACGTCGCTGAACAGCAGAGAGCTGTGGGATAAGTCTTGGCCACCATCCATGGCTATGGGAACTCAGGCCTCAGGCTTCCCAACAGCATCTTAACGTTAAGGCTGTGTCTGTCCAGCTGACTTAAAATGATCTGAGATTTGCCAGTTTGCCAATTCCCGATCTGGCAGAGAACCAAGCCACACTGGCTGGTTTGAGCTTCTATGAATGTGCGTCTGTGAGCACAAATACGCTTGCGGGCATGTGTGTTGGATTCAGCTGCACTGACACGTTTCCAAGATCTCTGGGACTGTTTAAAAAAAGGAAAGAGAATGTGGTTTTGTTCTTGCCCTTTTTCTTGTGTATGTTTAAGCAGTAGAGAAAAAATGAAAGTGTTCACGCCGTCACATGCAGGGATTCCAGCTTCACACTATGGACAGGAAACGAGTTGCTTAAAAAGCTGAATACGGGTGGTAAGGATATCATTTTGAAGTCATAGATGGAATTGCAAGTTTTATGTTGAAGTGAATTTGGTGCACTGAGGATAGAGGTGAAAATTAATCCTCCAGGGGGTAAATATAAGCAGGGTGGAAGCTGTTGTGATACTTCTTGTCTATGGGTTTAAGTTTTAAGGTGGGAAAGTCATTATGCTTTTGGAATTCATAATTGTCAATATGAACCCATGTAAAGAAAGACAAGATGGTAACGGATAAACAGGGGAAAGAAGGGAGAGACGGCAAAAGACAAAAAAAAACAACTGAAAAGCACAAACTTCCTAAGCTCCCTCTGCCTCTTCCTCATCAAAAGTCCATCAGACGAACGCCTGAGTTTCCCCGCAGCCTCAGATACAGAGGCACAGAGAACCCACACAAAACGCATGGATATAGTTGAAAAGGAGGAAATCTATAAAGGGGCAGAAACACTCGGCGCGGAGGGAGAGAGACAGAGAGGGAGACTCAGAAACCCGCTGAGCCCGAGATTATTCAGAGAAGACGTTCCAAGAAAAAGACGCTATTCTGAGAAGAAGATTTGACAAAAGTGGTAAGAATAGAGACGAGTGGAAAGGAGGAGCAATTGAGGAGACGAGGAGGGGGACGAGACGGAGTAGAGGATCGGATCAGATCGTCAAATTATTCATGTTAGCATATTGAAGAACAACCGTATGTATTATTGATGCATTTAGACCCTGGCTACTCCCTCTACCTCCTTCAACAAGGATACATAGGTAAAGAGCATCCTTCACTCAACCTCTACCTCCTTCAACCTCAACAGGGAGACATAGCTAGAGAGCATCCTTCACTTACCCTCTACCTCCTTTTACCTCAACGCGGAGACATAGCTACAGAGCATTCTTCACTTATTCTCTACCTCCTTCAACCTCAACAGGGAGACATAGCTAGAGAGCATCCTTCAATCATCCTCTACCTCCTTCTACCTCAACAGGGAGACATAGCTATAGAGCATCCTTCACTTATCCTCTACCTCCTTCTACCTCAACAGGGAGACATAGCTACAGAGCATTCTTCACTTATTCTCTACCTCCTTCTACCTCAACAGGGAGATATAGCTATAGAGCATTCTTCACTCATTCTCTACCTCAACAGGGAGACATATCTATAGAGCATCCTTCACTCACCCTCTACCTCCTTCAACCTCAACAGGGAGACATAGCTATAGAGCATCCTTCACTTATCCTCTACCTCCTTTTACCTCAACACGGAGACATAGCTATAGAGCATCCTTCACTCATCCTCTATCTCCTTCTACCTCAACAGGGAGATATAGCTACAGAGCATCCTTCACTCATCCTCTACCTCCTTCAACCTCAACAGGGAGACATAGCTATAGAGCATCCTTCACTCATCGTCTACCTCCTTCCATGTATTTCTATCCAACGTGCACAAGTTGGTGGTTTCTCTGAGCCGTGTTGTCAGGTGATGTCGAGGCTGGAGAGCTGCCGTTTCTACTGTAGCTGGATTAGGATCTAATCGATAGTTTGAAATGATTAATTGATGTATGAAAAGTAAATGTATACGATATTTTGACTGGTTTTTATGCTGATTTATTTCTCCTTCACACAGGAAAAGACAGGTTTTAGATGACCAGATCTGTGTGGTCAGTCCTATCCACATACTTTTGGTCTGGGGCTATTTTAATGGTCCATGCTGGCATGGCTCTCTGCTTCCAGTTACGGTTGAATGGCCCTGAATTTAAAAGAAGAAGAACACCCATGATAAATTCAGTTAACTGATGAGCCATAGACGGAATAAATATAAATCACCCAATAGCTAAAACCATGAAGCAGAAATACAAATCTACAAAGCCTGAGAAGCAGAAGCACATGATCTGTCCACAGAAAGCTCCTCTCGCTGTCACCACATCTCTTCCTCCCTTTGGCTTAAAAGAACATCCACAGCCCGGCCTGGTTGGTAAACATGACCTCACGTTGCATTATATCCTGGAACCTGAGCCAGTTACCGCTCAGCTCCCTTTGGACCTGCCGCCATGTCCACACAGCCGCTGAACAACAACCTCCACCAACAGGAATTATTGATCCTGGTTGTGAAATTCTCTGTTAGCGTTCAAATAGCTGCAAGAAATGTGGATTCTGTGTTCTTGCTCAAGGACACTTCAGCACGGAGCAGGATCTGTTTACAGGGGAATAAATTGGGGTCAATTGGGTTTAGCTATCTTCAAACGGGGATTCACAGAGAATTCATTTTTCTTGGCTGCAGTGCTCGACTTCACTTTCCCTCGAACGCACACACATGCACAGAACCGACTGCAAACCGAGCTCCGCCGAGGAGGTGATGACTCACAGCAGAAGAATGAGTCGTGATCGGACTGAGCTGAATGGAAGCAGCTCTTATGCAAGCAGAGAAACGCACAGCAGGAAGCTGACGCGTGGATAGATGCACACACAGATCGCCTGGCCTAATTTCTGCCTGGGTTTCTCCCTCCTTGTTCCCTTTCTTCTTCTTCCTCCTCTTCTTCCTCCTCCAGATGTAGTGTTTTTTGTCCTTTTACGCAATCAGACATTCAGCCCTTAAAATCAATTTGTGTGTGAAAGAAACAAAACTTGGTGGATTTCACATCTACATTTAAAAGGCCTCCGAGTTGACTGTAAATCCAGCTTTGTGTGTGTCTGTGTTTGTGTGTCTGTGTCTACAAGGTGACAAGGCTAATAGCGTGTGGGCTCCTGCTCTCCGGGGAGCAGTTGCATCTTGCTGGTGGATGAGTGTGGCTGTTAGGTCAATGATCTAGACAAGCAACATGAGTCATCAATTGAGACACACATACCCACACACTGAGTAGGTAGTATGTACTAGTACAGTTTTCTCCCTGTACTCTGATGCTCATCATATCTACTCGCACACAATTGAGGGAAACTACACAAGAACAGAGTCAGGTTCTACAGACACGTCCTCCAGCAGCGAGTGAATCAGACCCAGCTGTGGGAAAACTGGTTGAACATCTAACCAACAGTTTGCAGAATGAAGTTTTTGACCTTTCTATCAAAGTATTTTAAAAAGGAGTTACTGAGTTTGAATTACTTTGGGGCATTTGGAGTTCTGAAATTAAAGGTCACAATCATTTCCTGCACATAGTCGCTGTTGGGTTACTGGTCACTGGAGCCTCTCCAAACCTTGAATGTGAGGAGATCAGTGTTAGAGAACATCTGGTTCTATGGAAATGTCTGATAAATGTATAGGAGCCACAAAGTGTGAAGTTCTTCTGTTCTGGTTGTTCACACATTTGTTTTTATGTATTCATAAGGTTAATCATCCAGAGGAGGAGTTGTCTTCCCTTTAAATCACTTTTAAAACAGATCACATGCAGTGTATCAGCTAATTGTAATGATTCCAGTTCAGTTGTGTGGAGGAGTAGCACCAGCAGAGGTAATTACAGTTGTACTAATTGAACAGGCAACTTGAGGAGAGGCGAGTGGAAGAAACGACTTCTCACAAGCAGTGTCACCTTTAGAATAACAAGGAGCCAGATGCTTCATGACAATAATAGATAAAGAAATACAACAAATGTTTATTCAGTATGATTCACAACATGGTCAAGGACATTAAAAGCTGTCTTCCTCCCATTTTGATTCATTCATATTTGTTCTACATTATGGGTTGTGAAAGTCACCTGGCTATAACTAAGCCACGCCCCCTCTCAGTTACTCTCGCTCTGGCTCATTTAATACTCAAAATGCAAATGTTTTGAAACTGTGTGACTGATTTGAGACGCAAGTGGACAAAAGACGGTTCTCATTTCTCACCACTAACTGTATTTTGTTAGTTAACTGATCTTTGGCCTTTTTAACATCTTGAGTATTGTTTTGACTCCAGTGCCGCTCACAGCCCGTCAACGTGGAGCTAACCCACGCTTGACCGAAACTGCCACACCTAGTTATGGCTGCTTAACTACCACTGAGCAATGGCTGTTGTGGGCAGAGGTTTGATAACAAATCTCATTAATGTGTCAGCAGATACTTCAAATCAATAACCAGCAGACGTGAGAGAAGCAGCAGCAGACATCCCTGACCGGGAGAATCTCTTAAAAGCTCGTTGGAGCCGGATGGTTTCTGGATGAGTGCGCCTGCTGAGCTCAGTCGGACCAACACACACGTTTTACTTTCACCCATTGATCACAGAGATGTAGACAATTCACTGGAGTTGGGGGAAATTGTGTATCAGCCTGAAGGGGTTGGTTGTGGAGTTTGTAATTTGTAGATATGACGCGACTGACCAAAACCTCAACCCTGATCTCAACCAAGACCAATCAATGGATTAACTTAACCACAATCCACATCTCAACCGTCTTCCTCTGTTGGCTGTGCGCTTTGTGAATGCTGTTCTAGAATTCAAATCTTATACGTGTGTTTAAGATTATAGAGAAGAATATCTGAAGATTCCTATTGTCTCAGGTCTTTTTTAGGGATCTCATGATGATGTTTTGCCTCGATAGGGTACCGGCTATGGTTCCCATGAAGCCTACTGGTCCTGACAAGGTCAATGAGGAACACACACTGTTCATGCAGTATCTGCTTCTACACTAATCATCTTTATGTTTGCCACAGCAGCAGCTGATAGGAAGCACATGTGTGGTGACTGTTTGTGTGTGTCTGTGTGTGTGTGTCTGTGTGTCTGTGTGTCTGTGTGTCTGTGTGTGTGTGTGTGTGTGTGTGTGTGTGCATCCAAGCTTGTCAGATAATCACAAGTGACCCCTATTAGAGTCAGGGCGACCTCTCACACACACACAACATCCTCCCTCTGACACACAGCTCGAGTCAGCACTTTTAGACAATCTGTCTTTTAGCATTTTTTCCCCCCCGATTTCTCCTCTTCCTCCTTTTCTCTCCTCCTCCCTTGCTCACCCTATCGTTTCTTAAATCTGAGTGCTTCAGTGACATCAAGGAGACAAATGGGCCGTTTGCTATCTGGGACACTGGTGTGGCAGCGAGATGGGCTGGGGGGGGAGACGACTCATGCCGCAACTCCACACTGGCCTAAAAGCACACAAACAGTGTCGTCTCTCACACACACACACACAACACAACCCTTACCCTCCCTGTCTCTCTCACTATCTCCTGCACACACAGAAAAATAGAAAAGCGGTGTGTCCTGCTACCATCAGCACTTTCACCGGTGTCCTGGCCAGACCATCCCTGTCTCCTCTCATGTCCTCAATGACTCTCACACCGACTCCTCTCTTCCTGCCCCGCTCCCTCTCTCTCCTCCTCCTCCTCCTCCTCCACTCATCCCCATCATCTTTCTCTCTCACTCAGTCCAGTTCCTATTCATCCCGAGTCTCGGCTCTCTATTATGATTCCTGACTGTAATTTTCTCCCGCTGACACGACTGCCTCGGTCCTGAGGACGACCGTGTGATGGGCGGTCTTTGGAGCACTTGATGTCCTTGAAGACAAACTGCCAGAGAGGGTTTCACAGGGCTGTGTTACAGTGTACATGTGGTCTGGCAAATCTGTGGGCTGCGACATTCCTCCAAGTCACAGTGAGATGAGGAAAAACTGAAACTCTTAGGGCTACTGGGAAGACTGGTCATCTGGGAACCAGTGAGGGCTGCAGGGGTTCGACTATCTGCTAAGTGCTTTTAACCTTCCAGAAATCAATGTTACAATAACTTTGACTTCTGTACGACCCCCGTTCTGCCTCTCACTTGAACACGTGTCGTCATCCCCTCCTCGTTTCCTCCATTCTTGTAATTCCCCCCGTTTCTCTGGAGTCCTCACTTCCTCTCTCTCTTTGTACGGCCTCCTTCAGGTACAGGCTGGTCAAAGAATCCAAGCGCTCCTGGGAGAGAGACCCAGCGGCGTCTCTACGGGGGGGGGAGAGAATGGCTCTCTCGGCCATTGTCTGGGGTTTCCTGCTGGATTGTTTTTGGTACATATTGGGCCTATCACACAAAGACTTGGAAGCAGAGGCACATGCTGACTAATGATAACAACTGAGACAATGGCTGCCCGAGGAGCCAGGACGAAGCACTTATCACACCCCGGGCTGGAGAGACATTTAGGCTGCGTCCACACAACCGAGCTTCAGATCTGAAATGAGTCAGCGTGGCTACGTTTGAGTCTAGTGACCATGTTTAAACTGACATTTTTGGGGGAAATTAATCTAGTTTTGTTTTAGTTTGAAAAACCCAGGGCTGCGTTGATTCTTATCCGTCACAACTCGAGGTACGTAGAAATAAGTACATCACTCTCTGCAGACATGGAATGCGGAAAGTACTGTTCCTGGTTCGTAGTATTTTGTGCAATCTGCTTCCTGTTAACACCTGCATCTCGTATGTAAATAGTTTTAGTTTTAAATCAATGTCTTCAGCCGTTAATTAAACGTAACCCTTTGTTAGTCTACAACATTCAGAGCCTTCATGTATGAGAACAACCTGCAGAGACTGAAGCGAACACTTTAAGTGGCTTTGTAGCAGAACAAGTGAAATCATGATCAGAGATATCGACTGACTCCTGATCAGCGTCACTGGGGACTGAGCCAGGATTGCTTCTTGGCAGGGAGGAAAAACCTTGGGCTGAAGAATTGAAGCAGTATCAATACTGGCCTGTCAACTGTTCTCTCTCTCCCTCTCCCCCTCCCACTCGCACAAAATGCAATATTACTCTAATCACAATCTCAAGCCCTTCAACAAATACGGCGACTGAGGCATTAAAAAAAAAAGGTATTAAACTTAATTCACCTGCTATTTGCTCTGAATGGTAAATTCTCACATTCGAATTCAAAGCGAGGGCTGAATTTATTACCACGAGCAGCAGATTAAAGTGGGCTGCATTTAAAATCACTGTATTTTGCTGACATCCAGACCAACTTACAATAAATGCATCAGTGGACGAAATGTTGATATGTTACAGTCTGCAGATTTACATTCAGCTGTTTACTACAGACTCGCAGGAGACACCGAGCTGAGAGAGTGTTTAACCTAATCTACATGATTTACAGAAGGATAAATATATATATTTTATGTTATTCATTATTATTATATTTGAATTGAACCAACAGCCCTCAGGACACATTGAGATTCCGCTTCCTGTTGAGCTCGTCGGGGCTGAGTTAAGGCAGTGAGATCTGAGAGAGCAACATCTCATCACATCACAAGTGGGTGACACTGATGGAATATGACACACAGCAGCTTTCAGATTCAACTATGTAAACGCTAAAAGCAATTTCTCTTCAAAAGCCGCGTCCATCGGTCACTCCAGCTCGTGATGAACACGCAGCTCCTCTGATTTAACTGGATGAAGATGTTCTTTACTACCTGAGCGTTCATTAGACAGAGCACAAGGTCATCTTCAGTGAGGGAGCCGAGCTGGAACCACTCGGCGTGTTGATCTGAAAGGGAGTGTACAGTCTATTGACCCCGATTCTGTGGGGCTGCGGTTTCTAATTTTACGGGCAGATTTCTCTGCGCTCTGACTATAATGGATGTGGCGGCCATGAGGGAGCGGGGACACCTGGCCACCGAGCCCCCGTCAGCACCACTGCTCCGACAGGCCTGATGAATGCAGGCGGATGAGCACACAGACACACACACACACACACACACACACACACTACATCCGGATACACACCGCTTGTACAAGGTCTTCTTACACACTGTACGTATTCCTTGTAGTTTTAAATCAAACTAAAACACTGAATGTTAAATGTTCATTGCACTTGAATTATTAGTAGTGGTATAAAATGTAAACCCCTGGATTATTAACATGATTACTTTAAAACTATTAAGCTGTGGCAAAGGAAAAAGGATAAACGGGGGATTCAAGGACTCTTTCCACTTTCTTTAACGTGGTGAGCCGAGGGCGTTAATCCGTCAGGTCGAACATAAAAACAAGATAATCTCACACACTTCCTCTCGTCTGAGGAAGTTTAGACTAATGCAATAAACTCTGACCCAACCAGAAGGAAGTGTTGTGTATAGACACAAGTGATCCACACTTCAAGGGAAGTGGTGCTTCCTCATTTCAAAGGAAATGAAAAGGAATGTGGCTCAGGGTGTGTCCGCTCTTGGGTGTGTTTGATTTCAGTGTGTATGTACAAGAAGATACAGTCGTTTGGTATCTCAGTATCAGTACATCATTTACAGTGGAGATAGTTTCAGGGTCTTTTTGAAAGAGAATTTATAAATACTTTGGGAAATGCACTAAATCACTTCTTCTTAGCAGTAGTTACATGAGAAAGGTCTTGTTCAGGTTTCACAAACTTAGTACGAAGACTGAAAAGAGAAGTAAAACACCAGCTACTGGATCGAGATTCATATCTTTGTACAGACGTGAAAGTGGCATCAATTAATCTTCTTATTCAAACTCTATGCAAGAAGCAAATAAGTCAAACTTTTCCTGTAAATTACCTTATCCCTCTCTGAATTGATCTGTTCCCTCATTTTTCAAAGGGTCCACTGAACTGTTGCATATAAATTGAGACGTTTTGCAGACAAGAGGTTCTATCAGACCTCTTCATGAAAAACAGCCGGACGTGTGGCAAAGCTCACAATTAATCAAATCTCCAAAGTTCTCCCAAACACAGAAGGGAGAGTTTGAATTTCAATTTCCAATTATTGTCTTTGAACGGCTGCAAATCCGTGGAGGGACCGTGTTATTCTTCTGGGTCTGAACCATGTTTTCATGAAGTTCATTTGTTTGATCATTCATCTGCTTCCGTCCTTGTCCCCCGTCTCACTCGCTTCCAGCTCGTTCTGAGCTAATTAAATTTCTCTGCGCTGCAAAGCTCCTTCGATTATTTCCTCCACGTGTCCAGTGTGTACGTTGTGCGAGGCTGCTGATGCTGACATGATTTAAAAACCCAAATGTGTAAGTATCATAGTATTCATGTATGTATTTGGGAGAGTAATAAAGTAACTTAATGATGCAGTCTTCATTCACTGCCTTGGGGGCTTTGTGTCTGAGTGTGTGTCTGTCTGTCTGTGTGTGTCTGTCTGTGTGTGTCTGTGTGTGTGGCAGCCTCCTACCTCGTTGCCGTACATCATGAGGTGGTGGGTGGTGATCAGGGCTTTGAAGACTACCACCCAGCTGGAGTTGGCTGTGCGCTCAAAGAGCGTGTCCGCCAGCTGGGGAATGTTCACGTTCATCTCATTGGTGCAGTGGATCAGATCTGGAAACAAAGAGAAGGGATGAGGAAAACTTTTTTACAAAGTTTGACAACAACAGCTAATAGCTTTTCACACAGAATAATGCAGACACACCGGTTTACCAACAGACCAACACAGCACACCCACACACACACACACACACCTCGGCTGATGTTTGACAGGAGACGTGATGGTGTTTCAGCGTTTCTTTCCTCCAGTGGGTTATATTCATTGTTTATGAATATAAAAGTTAAAAAACCCAAAGTCTGAGGTAAATCTTCCAAATAGCCGATGAGGTAAGAAATCCTTCATTGAGCATAAACATTAATCATGTTTAGTTATTCTCAGAAAACACTGAATCTGGTGAATAGTGAATTGTATTTAGCGAATATATAAAATTTACTTGTGGGCACTTTATTAGGAACACCTGTATATCTAATGCAATACAACAGCTAGGTACTTTAACAGGTTTATTCGATTCTATGACACAAAGACGGGACTAGATGTACGTACAGTATAAACACATCCATACAACAAAGACACTTGGAAATAGAATAATGATGAGAAACCCTAACAAATGCTGATGTCTTGCATTCACCCCCAAAAAATCTATTTCAGAGACGACAAGAGGCTTTTTTTACACGAATGAAACACTAGAGCTTATTGAGCATTCAATGTAAAAGCATTACCCAGAAACCCTCTTTAATTCACTACCACTGGACTTACTTGAGATAGATTCAAATGGATTCTTGTTCGGCTCCTGCAGCTCATTGTAAAGACTCAGTGTCTTCACTCACAACATGTAACACACACCGCGATCCTCTGGAGCACACACACAGCTAAATTGATCATTCACACCAGATATCAGGCTTTTTCTCTTCTTTGTTTTATTTCTCTAGAGCCCTCCATCACTTACACCCCTTCCCTCTGTCTCTCTCTCTCTCTCTCTCTCTCCCTCTCTCTCTCCCACCATCCAGCTCATCTCCCCGCTCTTTGTTCTCCACCACAGGACGTTATGAGTTGCCGGCTCTCACACATGGAAGCTACACAAGCAGCTTCTCATTAGACTTCTGGAGGACGGTAGCGGGGGAGAGTCCCGTTGGGAGACTTCATCATCATCATAATCAGGTGCTGGTGCACACGCTCATTCAATAAAGCACCGCCATCGCTCCTTCCTTCACTCACTTAACGCATTATCTCCACAAAGCACTTGCGGACACACAAACAGCACACTTCCACTACAGCATTATTCTCAGCTACCATTGAAAGTGGACCTCAACCCAAACACCTTCAGATTGCATATGAACCTATTAAGTTGTTTTCGGTTTCTTGTATTTTAATTCCACATCCTAACACCTGACCTGTTCACTAAGAACAACCAAAGGGGTCAAATACAAATCTGTGCCTACACAACACCAGCCTGTGGTTAAATGCATCATCTCTTAACCATGTACCCAAAAAGAGGAAACAGAAAATGTGCACACACACAGAGATGAGGCTTCAGGCCATTTCATCAACACAAATGCCTGTGGAGTAATGTACAGTTCATTACAGCACAATACATCCACTCAGCCGTGTGAATGACAGTCCATCAGAACAGCGTTTAGCAGCTAACCCTCTGAATTGCAGTTTCACAGCAGCATAAATCACAAACTCTCATGTCTGCTGGGAAACGTTGGATCCGTGTGAAGGCATCAGCTCGTTGGACGAGTCCCTGCTCCGACTGCTAACCTCTCTCTCTGCAGCTCGTTTCCCCCCCACTGCATCGTTGCATGATATTATTAACACTGATTAGAAACAATTAATGTCGCTGAACTGGAAACGAGCATTAGGAGCGACTGGTGGCTTCTGGTAATGAATCTGTTGCCTCGCTGGCGTTTCTATTTTCAATCTTACCACTCCATCTCTCCCTCATTTCTGTTGCTACCTTTTCTCTATTCTCTCCATCTGTCCATCTCGCCTTCTTTTGAACCGGCCCAATGTTTTTTCATTAGGTCTGGAGGGTTGTGTACAGAGAACTAAGATAGTGTGTACGTATGTGTGGGAGTGATAATGTAAAGGGGACATGTGCTGACTGAATCAGGCAGAGTGTAAAGCATTAGAAGCCACTGATCCTAGACCAGGGGAGAGAAGGGGAAGGCGACGCAATTGAGTGAAACATATGGCACAGTAAAGAAGGAGGGTGAGGGAAAGATAGAGAGAAATGGGAGTAAAAGAGAGGGAATGATGAAGGATAAATGAGAGCGAGAAGAGAGGAAAAGACGAGTGGTTAGGAATAGAGGGGAGAGGAGTAAGAGATGGACAAACCAAAAGAGATAATGAGACATGAGGGACATGAGTGTCTCTTCATCCAGACAATTTGCCAGGATCCACACTCTCTCTATCTCTCAACAAGCCTCCGCCAGCCTCCCTTCATCTCTCCTCTCTTTCCTGGAGTCGCCTTCAGCAGAAACAGGTCTGAGGATGAAGGTGAGTTCTTCTTCTACACACCCTGAGCAATTATTCTGGCCACAGACGGAAAAAAATACACATGTTTCCGTCCAAAGGTTCTGACCGACACCTCATTGTGCATTAGAGAGACGCTTTATTGTCTTATTTACCTCAACTGTGGAAGGTAGTAGTTATTTTTAAAGGCAGGATTTCCTGACATTTACCAGAGGGGCTGTCGGTGAGGAGGCAAACGTACGACACGGGCACTGTAAACAAAAAGACTGGATTTCTGTAAAGCTAACATCAACGTGTAGGAAAGTCCCTCAGCCAATGAGGTTAGGTTTTCACTCCTGAACTTAAAGCAACAGCCAACCCGACATTTTGAAAAGGCCACTTCAGACTCTTTACTCTTTGTTCACATAATGGGACAAATGATTAATGAGCAAATTGAATTAAACTACTCGTGGAAACCCTTGAGCATTTGGCATTTCAGAAAGAGATAAGGAGGTTTTTCTAGAAAGAAAACTGCAGCCAAATATCAAACAATCCAGGGAGAAGGATCTATAGATCTGAGATTCGTCCCTTCACCCACTGGAGTCTGGACCCAAACAAAGACTTATCAAATGGGTCAGAATGAAATATAACACAGGGCTTCTCCTCTCCATTACATCTCCTCATCAAATCCAAGAGGTTGTTGGTGCCTTGTACAAGAAATCATCAGTGTGACTAACAGAAACACACACACGAGTAAATGTGATCTCATTCCCAACAGTGGCCGTCTCTGTTCCCGTCTAATCTGAGGACCATTGTTACTGCTCGTGTGTTGACCTCTGCAGCCTTTGATTGGACGACAATAGACCAGACACTTCCTGGTACCGAGGGACCAGTGTGAGCGCTGGAGGAAACCAGAACCAGTAGGCGAGGAGGGAGTGTGATGCTGGGTGAGCATGCAGGGACACAACTCAGGAGAGCCAGACGGCAATTTATCAATTTACTTTAACACAGTGGCTGTTTCTGTGAGTTGGTTTTGTCAGCTGTGCCAGAAAGTAAGCACCTGCAAACCTGAGCGTGAGTTACTGCCTCTGTGTGTGTGTGTGTGTGTGTGTGTGTGTGTGTGTGTGTGTGTGAGTGTGTGTCTGTGTGAGAGAGAAAGCAGGAGTTAAGATCACGCTGAGGAAGGAAAGGAGGGAGGTGGAGAAAGAGATGACATCTGGCCCAGCTGGATACCTTCTATCTCTCCTCTTGTTTCTTCATCCACCTATTTTCCCCTATATATTCACCTGCTCCCAGACACACACACACATACACACACAAACACAAACACACACACACACACACACACACAGATTCTCGATCTACTTTAATCTCCTTCTTCATCTCCTGTGATCTGCAGACAAACTCACTTCCTGTCCCTGACTCCATTTCCCTCTCTCTGGTGCAGGTTTATATTCTGCATCACAACAGACTCACAACTTTGTCGTCAGTATGAACCTCTTCCTTCTCTAGATCTCCTTCATTCAACCACACAGGATCAACTCCAGTAACACAACATAATGCTGCCAAAACGCCAGAAAACCCAATGAAAAAGTCATTGTTTATTAAATGCACAAAGGATTTTCACCATTAATATGACAACAGATTGTTTAGGTGACACCATAGAGACTGGTGTTGTAATGGCTTCTAAAGTTGGCACGTCTGTATCATTGGAGAGGATTTCCCATCGAGATCAGACACCAGGATTTGTAAAGTGGGATCTAGATAATTCAACAAGCCTTCTGGTGGGACGGGGACGGGGGGGGGATTAACGCTGAATAACAGACTCGCGATCAGCTGCTCAATCCTCACTTAGCGTATTTTAAACCTCGGTCAGACACAAAGGGACGTCAGCGCCCGACTGTCCAGCCTCGTCTCTCCAGGGACCATGAAGGGGCCGCTCAGTTTATCATAGCTGAAATTCCTGAGCCTGTGAAGAAATCTCAAAAATCCAAACGCTCTGAAGGAACGCATGACCGCCGATGTAATCTCTGAACTTGTGACCTTCCTGCTAAAGGATGCTCTGATACCACTCACTAATAAGGACGCAACACTAATTCTCTTCACTTAGTTTCTGAGCTACTTTCTCACATATACACAATCATGATTAATATTTGTATGACTTGGTGATATATACGATAAAATGACAGTTTTAGAGAATGATTTATAATTTAGGTTGGTTCCTCACGCACTTTGTTGGGTTTGAAGATTTTGGCAGAAATGATGCTGCCAGTGAAAGACAATCGAATCCCTGGAGAAATGTCTTTAAAGCAGAATCACTTCTCCATTAACCTCTTCATTGACCGACTCCAGCTTCAAACATGACGACTTGATTTCCTTTGCCACAAATGACAGTTTGTACATTTCTGTCCAAGCAGGGTTTTTGGACTGCAGCTCAAATTAAACAAGCAATAACCTTGGACTCTTAAACAACCACCATGACCAGTTTTGCTTAATCATTGAGAAAAACTATTTTTAGATTAATGAATAGGGGGGGGAATAACTGCAATCCCACTCACATGAGTAACAACAGTCTTTTGTGCGAGGGGAATGTGTACATGTACTACAACCGTTACTTTATAAATATCTGTCCAATAACGGCAGACCTTCCCAGACCTGGAAAACACCTCAAACATTCCCAAACTCGTACTAATCTGAAATGGTGACTGACCAACTGATCACAAATACACAATGATTCACTGTCCACACTGAAGATGGGTTTGTGTTTGTCCACATTACTGAAGTGTGTCATGCTCAGTAATGTGGCCGAGAGGAAGACTTGAAGGACGATGTTTCTAAGGAACTCGGACACCCTGAAGTTCCAGGTGTATCAAGGTTTGATGCCACTGCTAACTGAACAAGAGCTAACTGACTCTCATTCACAATCTGCACAGGTACCGAGCATCAAGGGGATGCACACAATAACAGACACCACACAGATGAGAAGCCAGACACACAAGGCACCGTGGGGGGTGGTCTCCGGCCCCAATCTGTTAAAGATTAACGCTCTGCAGTATCAGCACCTTGTCTGGCATGTATTAGTAATCTCTTTCTCTGTCTGTCTGTCATTCTGTCGGGGGGCACCTTCACAGACATTGTGTCACACTCAGTTCTTTCCATGACGGCTCACTTCACTGCCAATATAGCCTATCCCATAATAGAGGTGATGTCATTGATTTGCATGCATGTTCAGATAGTCAGATGACTGCCCAAAAATAAAATGGTCATTTGACTGTAGCACAGCAACATATGATTATAACCTACACACAAAGATCACCATTTTATTCTCAAGCCGTTTTCCTTATCACAAAATTGGACAAAGGTAAATGAAAATGTTTATAATGTGTTTTCTACAATGTTAAATGACTAAATATTAAATATACAATTATGGAACAAAGGAGGTTACAATACATGTGATGCTTTCCTGTTGTAGGTTTTCAAAATGGCCTTGGTAACCAGGCTGCCTTCAAAATCAGGAGCCGACGCCTCAGTTCTATGAAAACAGAAACTAAAGAATATCTCGAAGTGGAGGAACTGGTTTTTCCATATCAGTGAGGAGAGCTGTTCAGTTGTATAGGATGGATTTATACATTATATATATATCATTATGTTGTTACCTGCCTATAGTGTGATCTACTTTGTAGGACGAGAGAGGGATCAAACGTTTCAACACAGAATGAAGTTCATTTAGTAAATTAAATATAAAGTAGACCATAAAGTTTGAGATAACTAGAGTTGAGTCGATTTATAAAACAAATCTGCACGTTTTAATATCTGCTCAAATCTGCTGAAAACCAAGCAAACTGAGACCATGATGAAACCAAATGAATAATTGATTGAAACAGTTAAATAATCGTTAGTTGTGCACTTTGATTAACATTTGAACAGTCTATCCTCTATATAGTCTATACCTAGAATTCAGAAGGGATCTGTAGTTTAAGTTTGAAATGAATAAAACGATCCAGAGCAGTGAGGGAGAAACAGAAAATGAGTTCACTAGCAGCAGATCAGTGCTGGGTATCTGCCAAATCTGAGTTCTGGCATCGGAAGCCGTGCACAAGTCAGATCAGTGCAGGAGTGAGGTGGCAGACACAGGGAGGAGAGATGGTGGGAGGAATGAGAGGATGAGCCTGGGAGAAACTGAAAACAGGGAAGAGAGGGAGGGAAGCGGGAGAAGAGGTAAAAAAGACAGAGTGTCACTAAAAGTTGATCTATTAATAGACCAGCTCTGGTTTCCCGAGCTTTAATTCTTCCCTTGAGGTTGTGAGTAAGAGCGGTGTCGCCTCCCTTTTGTGTCCCCGTCTCTTTGAGTCACTCAGAGGGAACGATGGAGAGACAGTGGGAAAAAGAGAGATGGAGACAAACGGCTCTGTTTTCATGGGGGGATTCGGGAAAGCTTGTCAAGTGAAGAGGATTCGAGTCTCTTGCTTTGCACGTCTCGGCGAGTGTGTCAATGCGCCAACGTCTGGAGGGAACGTCTACCGATCTCTGTCAGAGGAAAAGAGTGACACCGAGGGAGAGAGTGGCAGACACACACACACACACAGACACCCACACAGACACAGACACACACAGGTAGAGAAAACAAGCAGTTGAACCAACCAAAACCTCTTGAGAGAACACGGCTAAAAATAAGTCGAGATGAGAACGGGACGGCAACAGAAGCACTGAATGTTCCCAAACACACAAACACAGACAAAACCTGTTTAAAACCACGTACTCTCATGACCTAATACACAAACTGTGTGCGTGTGTAGTCTTCCCTCTTCATAGTTAGTTATAGTTGTGCAGGAAAAGTCACAGCGAGGTTTCCCTCGAGGAGGAAACTTAACCCCCAAGTAAATCAGCGAAGTTTTCCCTGGATAAATGAAAGTGAAAATAAATCAAACAGTCTAATTCTCAGTGTGCAGATGATTGCACTTCCAGATCTGTGACAGCACATGATGAATAATAAATAAAAGTCCTACAAGCACAATCTCGTTTTAGCCCAGTTGCAGGAATTTGCGGCATAAATTAGCAAAACGCTAGCTGGAGGCTTGTTTTATCATTATCATCAATACACAGGGAGAAACTGGATGTGTGCTTAAAGGAGACATGTGATCTTTTTATGTGTTTTCTCCCTTTAGTGGGTTGTATAGGTTTTTTCATCACAACTAATGACACTTTTGACATTACACACAGTCATTTGGTCGATTTCTAATATTAAAATATTGATTAGCGCAGCTGTAATATCCAGTTTCCTGATGACACGTTACAGAAACACTTCTAATCAGTAGCACCATGTTGAATTATCGTTGGCTCATCAATAATGACTTCTAAGGAACATTTATAATCCAGATGTTCTCCACATGGACTAATAACCTCTGTAAAAGAGCAAAGTCGTCTCCTCCTTTCTGAACGTTAAGTGAGGAGGTGAACGACTGAAGGAGCAGAAACAGACTTGGGATTATGAAGATCTAAATCTGTGGTTAACTTGATTATATTAATAATAATTAATGAGCACAAGATGGGGGGGAATGCACGAGTTGACTTATGCAAAAGGAAAATAATTAGGTTGGGACTTTCAAGAACTAACATGACTAATGCAATGTAAGCGCGCCAGAGAATGCTGAAAGCCAACCAAGTCTTTAAGTAAGGTCAGAAATATTTTATAGACGCTGAATTATGTATTACACCCTTGATAAAAAGCTGACTGCAGATCCTCATGCTGTTGAATGAGCTTCAGTGTGAAATGTGGGGTTTTGCAGTGGACGTTTCTTATTACTTGCACCAAGGAGGTTATGGTTCACGCCCCTGTAGGTTTGTTTGCTCATTGGTTTGTATGTTTGTTTGGTATTTAGCAGGATTACGCGAGAACCACCCGACAGATTAGGACACAATTTGGTGGAAGGATGTGATACGTGTCAGGAAAGAGTCAAGTTGATCCAGACAAAGGAGATGATGAAGGGGACTTTCTTTCACTGTCAGTATTAACTTAGAACTATTCAACTGTAGCCACTGCTTCTACTCGACCTATTGTAGAGCTCTTGACCCCGGAATAGTTTTTCAAATAACTCCCTCAGCTGTGGATATGCCCTGAAATGATTCTCCTATATCCCCCCTGTCCATTTCTCTGTTGGTTGGTTGGTTTGATCGACAGCAAGAATAGAAATCATTGGCGTGGATCCCGGTGGACACACTCATGTTTTATTGTTTTCTTCAGCATTGCGAGACAGGGCGGTTTGTTTGTTTTTCAGGGGCCTGATATCTATGAGCTATGTGCTACTTCTTGGGGAATTCAAATAAGAATCCAGATCTAGTGGATTTGAGATCATGTGGATTCAGTAGAAAATCCATAGTTTATATGCATCATCAATAGTTTTAGAGTTAAGTCTGAAAGAAGATGACAGATTTGACATCTGTTGAGCGTTGCTGCAGGTACGAGTTCCCTTTCACTGTGTAGCACGTTTGAAACTGATTCCAAACACACTTGCAGGGACTGAAGCTTTCTCTGGAGAGGCTAACACAACAATGCATTTCTTTCTCTCTTCCTCTCCCCCCCACCCTCCCCCCCGC
>CM028878.1:1339913-1352539 GCA_016801935.1 Platichthys stellatus | reverse complement strand
AGACAGTCAGCAGTGAGTCTGAGCTGGGTCTATCTGCGCTCTGCAGCCAGGGAGGGGCTGCCCCGCTCTGTACACACACCTACAATCACTAAAGACACAGTAACGAACCGGCT
The DNA here is from genome assembly GCA_016801935.1 of Platichthys stellatus. Taxonomy (NCBI): domain Eukaryota; kingdom Metazoa; phylum Chordata; class Actinopteri; order Pleuronectiformes; family Pleuronectidae; genus Platichthys; species Platichthys stellatus. Next base: position 1,352,426 of record CM028878.1, on the reverse strand, counting down.
CCACCCTGCAGCCGCTCTATCAGGGCTGGAATCAATGCAACACAAATATCAGGGAATAAGCCTGGCAGTATTTGGATCCTTAAATACCCTTAAAAACACATTGAACCTTTTCATTTCCCTGAATGCTTCGGCTTGTGGTATTCAGTCGATGGCAATTAATCACACAATGAGTGGCTGCTGTCCAATGAGAGACCAGAGTAGAGAATAGAAAGACACAACGTGACAGAACTCAAACTAAGGGGAAGAATAAAGATTCAAAGGCAAATTCAAAGACAAATTAAGTATAAGGAAACTGAATCTTTAAAGTTTGTTAACAAGAGGAGCAAATTGAAGCTGTGTTATTTGACCAAACCCACATATTGTGATGGGGTCGATCTGTATCCTGATAGTGACACATCCCATCACTCATTACTCCTAACTTTGCTCTAGCGTGTAAACTGGGACCATGTCTTTGCAGATGTAAGTTGTAACAGCAGCTGTTGTCTGCTTCCTTCTTCGGGATGCTTTGCCATATGTTGTGCCGCGGGGCGAAAGCCTTGTGTGTAACGGCTGAGTCTGGGGTTTGTTTTCTCCACTGCACTTTAGTGGTTCTCGTCTGGCGACTCCCTTCATACGGTTTGACAAGATTCATGCAGAGGTTGTAAAAGAGGTTAATGGCGTTTTGTGTCTGTTGTGGCAGAAGTCACGCTGCATCTCATTTCGTCTCGGATGGTCGGAGTCCTTCTCCTCTTTGGAATTATCCAGGTCTGTGTTGCCTTCATGCTAATTCTCCATCAATCCATTATAAGCTCTACTTTTGATTCCATGAAATGTATGCACAGTGTGTTTAAGAACTGTTTCCCACACAGTTCTTTCTGAATCGTTGTAAACCTACTCACATACTGTCCAAATACTTCAATCTGAACTGAACCTTCAAAATCACAGATGGTGACTGGCTTGAAAGTGAAAGGAAAGTAGAAGTGGAAAGAATCTACCAGTGCACCAGCAGTTATTTAAAATATGTTATCTCATGGGTAATTCTTACAAGTCCAGTGGGACTTGACCATGAATCCACTTCTGTTCAAATCCTATTCATTATGGTAAAAGGGAAATGTTTGTGTAGCCATCCCAGAAAGACCAGATCTACACACACCCATGCACACATGCCACTTAAGTGCATTCCAGCAAACACACCCACATGTAACACACAGATAAAAATGTATGTACACATGTGGCACGGATCTGAACTCCATGGAGACTGAAACACAAGACACGTAAACCTGTGCTCAACAACATACACCCCCCCCCCCAACCCCCTGTGGTCCACACAGAGCACCACATTCATTTGTTTTGTGTAACCTAGTTTTAAGGGTTTAGCTAAAACTGGTGCAACACAATATGATGTCAGAGGACGTGAGCTACCAGCAGCTTAGCGAGTTGTTAAAAACAATACACATGTTGTATGAAAACACAACAACTTTGACTGCTTACTGTAAAAAAGGAAGAACAGTACCAAATTGGTCATCAGCATCAATCTAACCAATCTCCAGAAACATGTGCATAAATGTCCTCGTCCACGTGTTAATCTTAAAATAGATCTTAGCTGTGTTTAATCTGCACTACCTGCTCTTTAAAGAGTCCTCCTTCAATGCACAGGGACAATGCATCTGGTTACCGCCAGCAGAGCAAACACAAAAAGGTCAAAAACATGTCGAACGTTTCCTGGCAACAAAATGCTTCAACGCAATTACTCACCAGCACGGAGACCACTCAACGAGCACTGATTCTTTAGTGAACCCAACAGGGGAGATCTATTTTTACCTTTTTCTGAAAGTGTTTTATTTTTCCAAGTTGCCATTCTCAAAGATGGGCTCAAGGCTTATTACAGGGCCGGGTAGGACAGAACAATTGTTCAGATGTGGATGACAATGCACACTGTTCCCCGGTCTTTCCTAAGAGTGTTATGGTGTCGTGCTCGTGTGTGAGGGTTATTGTTGGATCGCAAGTTTGGGAAAATTACAAAAGATGGTGAGATGCATCCTCCCGTCAGCTGCAATGTCGACACAGGAGTCGGAAAAGGAGGTTTTCACTTCATGTGAAGAATCATTTCTAAATTCGGCATCACACCGTCTGGCTTGTCACGCATGAGTCATCATCCTGCTCTGAAATCCCATTGAGGAATTTTTACAGAATCACAAAAAAACTTTCAATTCTGCTGTATGAACCATTACACGGCGGATGGGAAATAAAACTTTTGTTGATCAGCCAACTGAAAACTAAGCAGTTTAAAATCAATTCAATTTCAAATTTATATTTATAATTTTGTGTCAGTTTTGATAGAATATAGCACCAAACCATTTTGAATTCAACTTATATTAAAGTATTAAAACCCATCCACTGACACATAACATGATTTCACAGAAACAGAATCTAAATTAACATCAATCTGTAGGGTGGTTACATTATCTAGAATAGCCATGTGTGTCTGTGAGTAGTAACACACTGAGAAAATAGATATAAAGAACAGGGGGAGACACAAAAGAACCCATGACTGTTACAGTCATACTTCAGAGTGAAAGGCCTTCTTGTGGGTTTCTTCCTGAATCACTCTGTCGTGCTTGATTTCCCCTCGACTCTCATCTTTCCCCCCCCCTTCCTCTAATTCGCTGCTTTGAAGACGATGAAGACCACATTTCGGACGAAGGGGACACGTGGTCTAGAGGAGACGTAACGAGGCCATTGAGAGTGCACCAGGCCTGAGGAGCGACAGGGATCGAACTCACTCATCCGCCGCTTGCATGGGTTCAGTCACACCTTCGTTAATGTGACTCCAGTGGCTCTCACATGAAGACCACGTGATGTCGAGGTGTGACTCTCACACAAAAGGTTAAGTGCTGGAGGAACCAGTCATTCAGTTGAGCAGCTAAATGGAAACTAGTGATTAAAACATGTTCCATTAGCTGGATTGTTATTCAGGGTTTCATTCACTGGCTCTGAGAAACACACAGTTCAAGTGCATGAGGAAAAGGCTGTGGAAACTCCACCAGTACAGCTCCACCAGCACAGCTCCACCACTACAGCTCCACAAGTCGACTCGTAGACTAAAGCCCAATTCACACAAAACAGTTGGCTGGTGTATCGCCAGTACAACGGGTTGAGGGGCAAACTGGACTCCAGTGTAAATGTCACAACTTCCAACTGATTATCTCCAGTGAGGTAGTTCACCAGTGTAATTTGTACTGGTTCAGTGGAGCGCCATGATAGGCAGCTGAGAAAAACCTAACCCCCCCCCGATGACACCATATTCAAATCCACTAGATCTGGATTTTATTTTGGATCTGCATCAAACTGCAAGCTAATAGATCCCAGTTCCCAAAAGAGTTCTCCATCAAAATAAAAAACCTTTCCCATCTAAATTGTTTGAAGAGCAGAGCGTCATAACACCGATCAATGTTCTTTAGCTTCAGAACCATAGTTAAGATTCCAGGTGTTCAGGCAAACAATTCCTGGGATTATAGACTCTAGACTTCCGAGCTGAATCCCATGCTGGCTGGATGGACGGCAGGTGGAACTGCCAACTGCACCTTTGCCTTCCGAGGCCTCTGTTCAGGCCTGAGGCATCTGGCTTCCAGATGACTCTCCACTGTGCCAACATCCAGTGGGATTGGACCATAGTTTGGCCGCGGATTCTAAATCCATCTCCAACGTGTCAGCGGTAACAACTTCTGGTTAAATATGATTCTCCTCATCCCTGTTGATGCTCAACGTGTTTACACTCACACAAACTGTTGCAGACTACTGCTGTTGTTAGGTAACTCATAGTGGGTTCAGATTTCTACAGCCTGTAACAATTACAGCATTTGGTGGAGGAACATTTATTTTTTTAACCATGACCGCTGATAGATCTGGATTCTGATTGGCTGGAAGGTGTGGATTCACTTTAAGTAGTACTAAATTAAATGAATGATTCGATAATGCTCTAATAATCACTTAAACCTTCGATGATAGCAGCTTCTCACACAAGAATATTTTTCTCTTAACTGTTAACGGAGCAGCTTTGGGGTTTGAACTTAAAAATACTATCAACAAGAAACAGAAAAGTTGAAAAGTAAGACTAGGGATTTAATTTTAAGACAAAGACCGGAGGCTGATAAGAAAAGATGGGCGACCACGTCATGTTGAACTAGCTAACCTGGCTTTGTTCATTAGTTCATGATAGTTGGCTAGTTGACAGCCTCCCTGGCTTCAAACCAACAACCTAACAGCTAACGACCCTGAATGCCCGACATTCCTGGAATTTACCTTCATGGAAAAATCATCAAACGGACAAACAGCATGACAAGCAGGCCTCCATGCAGTGCACCACTCACTGACCGCTCCACCTACAGCCCCGAGGTCCTTGCTCTCACTAAAGAAATCAATATCCCACAATGATTAAGCTCAACGTGGCGTATTGGATGTTCAGGTCCGGCCAAGTTCACAGAGGAGCGGAGACAATACAGGACTTTTTGTTGATCGTCAGCAGCTGAGTCTTGTGAGCGAGTGAGGAGGAGGAGGAGGAGGAGGAAGAGGAGGAAGAGTTGACGGATGCGAGGCAGCTGAGCAGAACCATCGATCAAACATCTGTGTCTCGTGCCGACAAAGCCAGTTCCCAGAATCAGAGCCTCAGCACATTTAGTCCCAGTCATGCCTCGCACAAGCACAAGCATTATGCATATGGCCCGACGTGACTCGTTCCTGCTTTTAATTAATATATTTATTCATTCACTCTTCATCTCTGCCATGACTCAGAGTAACATCAGTCTCATTTCAGCTCCACGATACGGAATTAAACTTTGAAAATCAGGAAATGACTCGACTGGAATGAAAAAGTCCAAACGAGAGGATTATTGGGTGTTTTTCTGCTGACTGCATTCTGCGCTGCACCTGCAGGTTCCATGTGAGAAATGTGGCCTCCAAAAAAAATAAAGGCCACCAAAGCTGCCTCGTGAGAAAATATGATGCCTGTGCAATTGTGCTCTCACACCGTCTGTGAGATTTCAGTGCACACCTCCGTCTTTTTGTCTCTCGCTGGAGACGAGGTGAGCACACACTGTCCTTCCTGGGCCGAGCGCCTGATGAAAGACCTGCTCACTGTCGCTTGTGTCACTTGTTTTGTCATCTCCGTACGACAACAACCTGACCTCGTATGACGCACAAGACGGTTTAAATGGAAGAAGAATTAATCGTGAACGGCTGATTGGAACAGCCTCCATGAGCGAGAAAAGTTTGAGAAATGATAAGTCACTTAAGTCAGACTCAAAACAATCTTGAAAAGGTCATTTATCAGGCAAAACCTTGAGGATTTACTTTCAATGTTTTCTTATCACTGTAAATGTTCCATCTTTAGGCGTCAGATGTCAAATGTTTTGTTTCCAGTTTCTGAAATGTGAGGGTATTAAAGCTTTATCTTCAAATGAACCATTTAAAGAAGTCACCTTGGCTCTGGAACACTGAGGCGAGCATTTATCAGTTTGAAGACTTTGAGAATATCACTTGATTCATCAGTCAGGAAAACCAGAATCACTCAGTAGAGCCCATAACTCCACCACTGCCCTTAAATTAGCACCAAATTTCAAAAACACTCATATTAAACAGTCCCCTAACTTAAAAATAAATAAATAAATTCATAAATTACTCTCAGGGAAATCAGTGAAAATGTGAAAGAAAAGAAAAATTCAAGGATCTGCCCCTCTGACCTCTGAACAGGCTCCACAACATTTGGTGGAAATCTTTTCAGTCGTGTTTTGTGTAATCCTGCTGAACAACCAGCAAATCAAGTAAAACAAGCAACCAAACAAACAGGAGTTATTACAGATAGTTTCAAATCCAACCAAAGTGCATCAATCAATCACAAATAGACAGGTTAATCAATAAAATCTGATGGTCAATCCACATCAGGGACTTTATTCTGTCACTTCTCTTATTATCTGCCATTTGTGGATGAAAATCAAACACACCATTAGAAACATGTTGAGCAGAATTGCATCACTACAGCTAATATGACTAATGGGCCAGCTATTGTCTCATTTCCTTATTAAGAAAAGTGAACAAGCAGGATGGGGAAACAGTGGAGATGACGGTCCATGGCCAGGTTGTGTGAAGGAATGTGTGTGTAACTCATCAGACTACCAAACCACAACTCGAACCACAATTCACATCTTACCACTAAACTTTACCAGGAGCTGAGAAATCCAGTTTGTCCTCATTGGGACAAGGCTCTGGTCCTAATGAGGTCCTGACAAGTCAGTGTTTATCATAGAAGAGGATCCAAGGTGGTAACACAAACGACTACACACACACACACACTACATGTAATACTACATTCCATATCCTTACCCCAACCTTAGCCTTTGACTATCCTTATCAGGACAGCTCAGCCAACACCCTCAACCCAAACAACTGGTATCTAAACCACACCTGACCACAGCTGGCATCGGACCACAAACCAGAACCAGAACCTCAGAGATGAGACTGGGCCTCATCAGGACCAGGCTGTGGTCTCCATGAGGTCCTGACAAGTCACTGATTGTGCTGGGAAGTGCCCTAAAGAGGCAAGCTGCACACAGACAGACACACACACAGAGGTGGAGGGGTACTCACAGTCGAGGTGCTTCTTCTTGGGGCCGCTGACTTCGTGCGTGGTGGCTTTGCACACCGCCTTGCTGATGGCCGACCCGGTCATGCTGTGCTGGGCTGCAGCGATCCGGTCCGTGATCGATTGGCCTGACATCTCTTATTATTATTCCTCCTTCTTCTTCTTCTCCTTTTCTTCTCCTCCTCTTCTTCTTCGCTTCAATCCGCACGACAACGACCCGATCCACGGATCAGCAGCTCCCCGTGACGTCCCTGTCAAGTCGGGGCTGAACCAGACGAGTTCTTCTTCTTCTTCTTCTCTCCAGCCGAGCCGTGATGTCGCAAGCTAGACAAAATGTTTGGTGACAGACGAAAAGTCCACAATCAATTCTGTCGGAGGATCTAAAGTAAACACCACGACACCGAGGAGCGGGCGTGTGTTAGCTGACGCTGCAGCACGGGAACCCGGAGCGAGTCCCGCGGTGGACTTGGTAAACACTGCGGAGGACTTTGTGGAACCTAATAACCATCGCTACCGGGCTGCTCGTGACCTGGGCGACGGGGTTCGCGGGAGAAAGAGTCAATAGAACGAAGAAGCGACGCGAATCCGCTGGAAATCAAAGCTCCGACAGCCGCAGCAACAATGTCCCCGGACCAGACGCTCGAGTTCCTGCTCCACGTCAACTTGTTAGCCTGCGCCGCGGCTAGCTAGCACTGGCGGCGGGGCAAAGTGGGAGCGAAACCGCCCCGGGGGTGGGAAAAGTCACCAAGAACCGAGCGGGACATGCCCTGGAGCTCACGCGGCGAGAGGGTGGGACTGACAGCCCCGGGAAGGCGCGGGTTCCCCCGGGGAGAGGACGCGGGAGGGGCGGCGGGTGTTAGCTGGGAAGCTAGCCGATGGGGGGAAGCTAACCAGCCGGGGAGCGGGGTGAGAGGCGGAGGTCTGGCGGAGGAGCAGAGCTGGCGACCGGGGTAAGTTGCGAGCCACAGCCCCCTCCTCAGCTCGGGGCGTTCCTGTCACGGTCCTCGGGCTCGCTTGGTGCTGTCCTGCGGCTGCTGGCTCCACGTCAGCGGCTCGCTGCTGGTGGATGTGTCGGTGTTTGCTCCGCGGTCGTCCCGGTGCGGTGCCGCTGACTGGACGGTGTCACTGCCGAGGCTCCACCGGACAAAATGGACGCGTGAAAAATCAGCTGATCTCACAACCCTGCTGCGTTCACGGGCCTCCGGTGAGCTCGGATTCTGGGAAACAGAGGTACAGTCACATGACGCGCGTTCAGGCTCCTGTTTTTTCCAGACGTGGAAAAAGTTCTGAATTTCTTAGTTTCAAGTCAAAAAGCGAATTAAACTCTGTGAAAGTTTTTAATTCAACCATTGTGGGATTAATAAAGGATTACATATACATTATTCATATCTAGTTTAACTTTAATATAGCTTTTAAATCAACCTTATCTTATCAAGTTTAGTTTAGCTTTAAATCAATCCTATCTTATTTTATTTGACCTTATCTTGTCTTATCTAAATTAAGTGTGATTCGGTTTAACACTTTGAATCCAACACAGTGCACAGCTACAAATTGTAGTCACGATTGATTTGACTTTTTAAGGATATTGCAAACACGAAATTGTTCATGTTATTTTTTGTCCAATTACAATATAACAGATATTCAAACCAATCATTAGATATCAGCCCAGATCTAAGACACGAAAACTTTATTAGAGTTTTATGTCATATTGTTTTGTATGAGCTTATACAAGGCTCATAAAAGTGTACAATCTAAAGTAAGCAAAGCATAAACCAATTTAAAATGACAGCAGAAGATTGATAAAAAATATGAATATAACTTCACAGCTCATCTCTGGAAGTGTTCCCACCTCTTCGGACTTTTCTTAAATGGTGTTGATATTTCCCACAGGCTGTGAACGCCTCTGCAGTGCACGGGCTGGTCGCTGTGTGCGCGTGAAGCCTTTAAGGTGTCACGGTTTGAATCGTCGCGGATTCCATGAAACAAACATGTCAAATTTAACACAACTGCGCATCACAAGTGTGTGTCTGCCGCAGTGCAACAACACAACCGCTCGGATCGCTGCCCCGCTCCAACGATACAACGGGCTTTTATTTTGAAATCCCGGTTTAAGGTTGTATCAGATTATTCCTCAGACACCGTGTCCTTGTTTGACTCCAGACTATCTGGAACACGGTGTGCTGGCGTGGACCAGTGGGCTGCACACTGGAGGGAATCGAACGTGTGGCGGCAGTCTGTGTCTCACATGTCTGCATGTATGTGATGAAATGCACGGCTGCAGGTTTGACATGCTTCACATAGCTGCATGTATGTGAGCAGCATTGTGTCATGAGTCATGACACACACACACACACTCACACACACACGCACACACACAAACTCAGAAATAAGGGTGAAGCTACAAATAACCAGATAGTTGAGAAAGAACAAACAAATAAATATGTAGTTCAAGGAATATACACACACAGACAGACTCACACACACACATGCAGCATACACAAACACAAACACACTCATGCAGCAGACATACACGCGATGTCAGTGTCAGTGTGTGCATGTGTGTGTGTGTCTGCTGCAGCCCAGACCAGCCCTTATTTTCTTGACCTCTAATGACCTCTCCTCTTCCAGCCAGAGACAAGATGCTGATGATCGATACCACGAACTGTCAAGAGGGAGTGATGAGGAGTGCACGTTTACACACACACACACACACACACACACACACACACACACACACACACTCATACTCTGTCAGCGCTTGGAAGCTGGAAGTGTGTGTGAGTGTGTTCTTGTGCTCCACCTATACGTAACTGTCAGCCTCACTGTGCTCATCTGGTTTCTTTCTTCCCTCATCTCTGCCAAACCCAATGAACTGTGTGTGTGTGAGCGTGTGTGTGTGTGTGTGTGTGTGTGTGTGTGGAAAAAATGTACATGCTGCAGAGAAAAGGAAGTGAGACTTGCAGCCACAGTCGATGGAAGTGGTTAGCGCTGCACGGACCACCAAAGACGGCCTGGTTTTATTTGATATGCGGTCGATGTCCCAGCACAAGATGCACGAAGGAGCAGAACAACACAAACCCTCCTTCAGCAGCTGCAGCAGCCCTGGACCAAATCAACAGTTTCCTTAAATAAGATTTGTTGTGTTTGGTTCATGCAGCAATTACTACTTTCATCCGGAGTCTCGTGAGATTTAATTAAAAGTACAAACATTTCTTTAAAGGAAACATGTGCAGCTGAGCTCTGCACATGAAGACTTGACGCACGGCAGACAGTCGCCTTCAGGGGGGGGCTGCGTCTCCACCCGACGTGCATGTGACTGAAAGGATGCGCAGAGGCACCGGCAGCAGAGGGAGGTGAAGCCGGGGTGAACATGCACAGCGTGGAATCACACCTACACGCGGCTCCTCTTTATGAGACGTCTGTGCCAAGTGCAGATTCCTAATGAGCTCACAGCTCATCCCGGACTCGGAGTGCGGTGTCGCCCTCTGCCGGCGGAGGGGCGGAACTCCCTATTTCCATGGCAACTCCTCGCGTGGATGCGGGGAGCCCCTGTAGCCCTTGGCAACGAGGACAGGTGTCCTCTCAGGAGCTGTCAATCACAGGATGAGCCTGTCAATCACAGGATGAGCCGGCACTTTGCCCAAGACCAATACGGTGGGAGAGATAGGAATAAATCCATTACCGGGCAATCGACAAGGACGGAGTGAGAGATAACCACTCGTGGAGATGAAAGCCGAGGAGCGGGTGTGGGGGGGGGCACCCAGTTCATCCAGACTGGGTCACCATGGTCACGATCGATGGAGAAGCATCAGGCGAGGTGATGCAGATCGTGGGTGTCTTGGCCTTAACGCTACAGTTACTAACACCAGAGAGTTTCCTCCAGAGTCGATGAAACTTTACTTGTTAGTTTAACTTTAGTCGTAACTTATGGTCCACTTGTATCTATGGTGGTATTTGTGCGCCTGGTTCTCGGCCTGTCAGGCTCTCGTCAAGTACCACTCATGATTTATGATCCAGAGTCTGAGATATAAATGTTGAAAAAACTGCACAAATCAATAAAGGCTGCCAAGATATTGCACTTCATAAAAAACCTCCCATGCTTGATTCCAGGCTGGAATACTAAACGCTGCTGCTGCTGTTAATGCGACGCCCCTCTGTGCTCGGGATTCTCTCTGATCACTTATTCATCCATCGAGTTCTCTAAAGACACCAGGCTGTTGAATTAGCAGAGTGATCAAATATGAATGGACCCGTGAAGATGCAAACTCCACAGCCCGACTGGGGGGGACTTATGAAAGACGGTTTTCTTATCAATTCAAGGAAAAGCTGAGAGGGTCGTGAGCGTCAGAGAAACCTCTTCACGTGGAGAGAGGATTTATTTTAAATGAGTTGCAGGAGAACAGAGCAGAGTGGACAACAAGTCCCAGTAAGACCCCGGAGACTGAATCATAGAGAGACGATGCTGGAGGTATTTGATATTTATTTATTCACAACAGCGTTTCAGTTCATCGCCTTGTAGCCTCAATTCTTATTTCACGTGTATTGTAGAAAAACAGAGGATTGACTTGATGAAATCAATGTGTTAAAAGTGCCAAATGTTCCAGTTCTCAGCAGGAATCACGAGCTCCTGTCATATCTACTATGACCACTAGAGGTCACCAAATCCAAACTGTGGGTAAACAACCTGTGGTCTCTGTGGTAATTGCCCTGCTAAAGAATTGGAATAGAGTTAATAAAATTCACTTGATAAAATACATTTTCAGTCGACACGGTAGCTGCAGTTGAAATAGTTAACTTCAGTTTTCCATGAAGGTTAAAGAAATGTCTCGGCTGAAGATTTGTTGTTTCATGTTTGTGATGAATGTTCTGGTGTCAGTTATACGGCTCAGACACGAGAAGATGAAGTCTCTGTTCTTCTTCACACCAGCAAAATTTGAACTGGATCAAAAAGTCCTGAGGACAATAATTCAATAAAAACCACGAATTGCAATTTCACAAAGTATAAAAAGTCTTACAGATTGTGTCCTTGAAGCAGAGCATGACTGTGATCGTCCAATGAACCTGTCCCCAGGTGTGAAAAGTATCATTTCAACCTGCGAGGGAATCACCGCGTGTGACCTGACTGCTTCACACGACCACGGCCAGAGCTTCTGATTCGACGCCGACAGCCACCGGGTCACAGCAGCCGTGGCAAACGTATCTGAGGATCCATAAGTAGACGGTTCCTGACAAGACGAGGGTCAGAGCCAGCAGCAGGAAGCTGACGATGGACTGAGGGCTCACGCTGATCAGCGTCACGAGGGAGCTGAGCACCGAGTCCTCGCTGGGTTTCTGACCTATGAGAAGAAACAGGAGAAGAGATAGAGATAGAGTCACAGAGAGTGAGGCGCCTCAAAGGATGCTGGGAAGTCCGGCACATCCATCAACAAACTTTCATCTACAGCTACGCCTGATTTACATTTTAATTAATTCTCTGATAACTGACCGAGTGTTGTAGTCCACTTTCAAATGTGATTATCAAGTGAAAGCATTCATATAATACAGATAAAACATTCAGCAGATCCATCAAATGCTCCAGTGTAATATTCACCAGATATTCTGAGATGACATCATCCACCATAAATAATATTTCTCCTTTAAGATGAGAAGATTCTCCGAGAAAATTAATTCACATTTTCTGTGAACTTCAAGAATCATTGAGTAAATGTCACCGCTCATTCAGGATGAGAGTCCTCATCGAGGTCACTGATGAATATACATGTGGAGAACTCTGTCTCTCTAATGAGCCACTTATTATTCTGGATGGACAGATAGATGATAGAGAGAGAGAGATAGAGAGAGAGAGAGGGAGAGAGAGAGAGAGAGATTGATAGATAGATAGATAGATAGATAGATAG
>CM028878.1:1324618-1339907 GCA_016801935.1 Platichthys stellatus | reverse complement strand
GTAGTTAGTTAGTTAGTTAGTTAGTTAGTTAGTTAGTTAGTTAGTTAGTTAGTTAGTTAGTTAGTGGGTTGACCTGGTTGGTTGTCAGGTCCTGGGTTGGTTGGTTGGTTGGTTGGTTGGTTGGTTTGTTAGTTAGATAGATAGTTAGTTAGTTAGTTAGTTAGATAGATAGATAGTTAGTTAGTTAGTTAGTTAGATAGATAGATAGATAGATAGATAGATAGATAGATAGATAGATAGATAGATAGATCGATAGATAGATAGATAGATAGATAGATAGATAGTCTTCTGAATATGCCTCAGAAAGTGAAAACTAAATCCTGGATCTTCCATGAACCGGACTGGGTTCTTAACAGGTTGCTGGTTCCCACAGAGATAGTTGAACACACAACCTCCTTGTCTGAGGTAATAACAAATCAAATCCAACCCTTGAAACACTCACTTCCCAGCGAATGTGAAGACTAGAAGTAAAATCGCTCAATCAGAGCCAGAGATTGGTTATTAAGATTGAAATGATTTCTCGTTTGACAGAGACGTGCAAAAGCTTTTAAGCCGCTGGACTCCATCACACCCACCTCTGCTGGAGGGCAGCAGCAGCAGCAGACTGATGAAGACCCTCACAGCTGCAACCATCTTCATTCACTGCAAACACAGACAGTAATTCACCATCAGGACTTCAGGACAGACGTCACCTGGTTCATAACGGGTCTGGGAAAGACGAACACTCTTATGATTAGTTATGATTTATTCGAATGCACAGCTAAATGATTCAAATTAGTGATTCAAATTAAATGGAATATGAATGAAATCAACAATGACTCCCAATTAAATATTGGTTATGAAAGTATTGCATGATTTGACACATGAATAACAATTTCATCACTGTATTGGTGAAAACATACTATGATTGAATAGTATTAAAAATGTGTTATTCTTATTGAAAGCATCATTAAAAACTACGATCTGAAATATATATGAGAAAATTCTAAACAGATTCATTTACAGTAAATAATAATTTATGGCAAAATATATCAAATGTAAATGAAAAACACATTTCAACAGCAAATTAAACACTTTCTTTGCAAAGATGTAATAATAACTGAGCCTAAAATAGAAAAGTGCACAGATTCTAACGCCCGATGATTTAAAAGAAGAGAAATTATAAAGAAATTACAAATTTCAACTCACAGGATGAAATGAGAGCTATCCGTCCGCAGTCGGTCTTCAGAGCTGCAACAGGTGTCTGGAGAAAACCGGCAAATATCAATGAATAGATCCCAGTCTGCTCCTGAGGAGGAGGAGGAATCGATGCAGAGGTTGTGCAGCTGCTGCTGTGAGAGCACCGGGGGGAGTGAGGGAGGAGGACGGGAGTAAACATGCAGGAATAGAAGCCATTAACCCTGAAAGAGAGAAAAGAGCTACGACATCTGCAGGGGGTGAGCAGACAGAGGTAGGGAGAGGAGGGGGAGGAAGAGGAGGATGAAGATGCAACTGTGAGGAAATGAAGTCGACTTCAAATCCTCAATTATTTTCAACAGCAGGACTTCACAGTGGGTGAGTCACTCCTGAATGGGACCCAGTGGCTGAAGCCAGCATCAGACGCAGCAGGTCACCATTAAACACAATGAATCCGCTCATTTCTGAGTAAACAGGAGAAAAATGAGGCACTTAATGGTTTATTCTGGGCTCATGAAACAAAAGGTTCCTCCAGGCAGTAAGTCGGGGCTGAGGTCAACAGGGTGGCTCGAAAGGGTTCATTAGAAAGGTACATTATAAAAGTTCTTTAGTATTTTATTTCATCTGAATGACACATGTCGCCTCCGTCACTCCTCTCGGTTGAAAGGGTGCGGCTGAAGGCGGAGCCTGCTTCGAGGGGGTTTGATAGGTGCGGCGTTAGCATGGTTAGCTCCGGTGGAAGATATTTAGGCCAGACTTAATGAGGTCAGATATAAGAGAATCAGTTGTATGATGGATTTGGGGGCACCACGAGCACCATGGCTCGATCTGATAAGGGCTGAAGGATGATTCTTCACTGCCTCTCACTTGACTGATTGTCTCTCGGCTGAAGAGTCGATGGATCCCACCAAGAGAAGCTGCTCCCAGCGAGCGGCCACTGGACTCATGCTGCTGTGAGAATGAGGCTCTGTGATTGGCTATTCATGAGGATGCTGCGTAATCACAGAGTATTGTGCAAAAGGGTGAACAGCAAAGAAGAGAGAGTACACAAGTGAGAACACACACACGCACACACACACGCACACACACACTCTGCTCTTTTCGATCTACCCCATAATAATGCACAAGAGAGGAAATCGTTATGATTTCCCAGGGGCCCTTCCATCTGTTGTGTGATCCGATTCAGTCAAGAGGTGAAGGAGTGATGACAGGACGAGTGAATGCTTCTAATCAAGTGAAATAAATGCTCATTTACAGGCGAGTTTTAAAAAGCCAAAGCTTTATGTCAAGAGAAAAAAACAACAACACATAGACTGAATGATACATAAGAAACATGAAGATATTCATATACACACAAAGTGCTATAACACAACATTAATCCACTTTCAAACCACAATGAACACATTTTTATTGTATGTGTGGAATAAACGCACCGACATGTTTTCACGTGGATCTCCTCAGGTGTCTGGTGCGTTGCGGCGCCCCTGTGTGGACTCCTGAGGGAATGCAGTTGCGTACACTGAATGCTCTAATGCGTTGACCTTTGACCTGAGCTGCGCTGACTAAAAATCTGATCTGATAGAGCACATGCCTACACTGTGAAAACGACAATTGTTGGACCAACTTAAGAAAAGTGTGTTCTCAATGGGGAACACACATAGGAATGGAGTTTTTTCAAATTCAAGTTAATTGTATTTCTTCAACTTGTTCAAATGAAGTTGTTTCCTTTCAGGAGGTGAAACAACCCAATCCCATCATGATCATGTAAAACCAGAAGAATCCTGATATCTCAGGATGAAGAAGACGAGCCGTACAAGTAGAAGATGAAGACGTCCACTTGGACAGACGAGGAGAATCCAGAGCTTTGGGTGTAACGAGTCTGACCCGGACCATCTCCTGCTGCCGCCTCACATGAGAAACAATAACTCCAGAAAATACCCAGACCCAATATTCTGGACATTATCCAGAGTTCACATCCAAAAACTCTTTTTAAAAGAAACATCGTCACCATGGCTTTTTCAAAATAAAGGACCTTTTTCAGTGGAAATGATGGGACACATTTTTTTTAACTTAATTTCTTTTACAAAAATAAAATTTGTGGAAGCCGAGGGAGAGGAGACGGCTTCAAGTTAGAACATCTGAATATTTCAGCAGTGGTCTCCGTCTCCTTCCCGTCTCCTCGCTCGCTCCGTCAGTCGTTGTCTCTGGATTTGGATCCGGAGCAACCGGAGCATCCGCTCAGCCCCTTCTCCTTCTGGTTGTAGTCGAAGTGCGGCAGCACCACGCTGTCCATGGCGTCGCTCTTGGTGGTGGCGCTGTTGGCGTCGCTGGTGACTCGCTCCTCCTCCACTGACATGATGCTTTTCACCAGACACGTGATGGCAGCGTCGATGTTGCTGTTGTCCTGGAGAGAGGTGGAAGGTAGAAGACCGTGTAAAGTGTAGAACCTTTAACTTAAAACAACAAAACTTTACTGAGGTACTTTCCTCATGCGTCCAGAGGTCATGCTATAGGTCAAGTGAAAGTGAGCGCCCTCTGCTGGATCACAAGGCAAATGACTTCAGACAGAATGATGAGCTTCTAGACTGAATATTATAATTAAAACAGGTCATTACAGTTCCAGTATTAACTTCTCCCCCACGTCTTACTTTCAAATAACAACAAACATGTTTTATATCAAAGTCTTAGTTTTCAGATTCTTTTCCAACCTGCAGTGTAAATGTGGCACAGACGACAAGACAGAAGAGTGTGAAGACGAGAAGTAAAAACCCGAGAGGAAAGAATGGCTGATTGAAATACAGGGCGGGAGGAGGAGTGAAGGGAAGGATCCAGGTCTGTTTGAACAGTTAGGTCCAGGAGAGGAGGAGGTAGTGAGGAGGAGGAGGAGGAGGAGGAGGAGGAGGAGGAGCTGGAGGAGGAGGAGGAGGAGGAGGACACAGACACTAACGAGCAACAGACAGAGAACATATGCAGCGCCACTCAACAGAATGTGACCGACTCAGAGAGAGTTCTCTGGTCTTCACCTTGGCAGACGTTTCAAACCAGCCGACGAATCCGTACTCTCTGGAGAAGTTCTCCAGTTTGGGCAGCTTGGGGCAGAGGCCTTGGCGCCGCTGGTCACTCTTGTTGGCCAATAGAACGGCTGGAACCGGCCGCCCATTGCCCATCGCGACCTGAAATTACACACGGTAGAAGATGAGCTACTGGAAATCGTTTCCCTCTTGCAGTAACAGCCCTTGCCAGTAGGGGGTGCTGCCGCCCCCTCAGCACATCCTACGTCCAGTCTCCTTTAACAGAGGCATTTAATATGTTAAAAATAGGTTGTAAAATTTGGGTGTAATGTACATTTAATGATATTAAAACTTATTAGACACACATGAAAAATTTACAATTATGCTTTAGAAATATATATATGTAAATATACAGTGGAAAGTGTGAACAACGGTCAGAAGGAACATTTTAGTTTTGAGTAAAGTCAAAATTCTTCCTAATATCGACTTCCTTTTATTAGGTCCCTCTCTTCCTCATTCCTTCCCTCCGCCCTCCTTCCTTCTCTCATCCCTCCATCCTCCATCTCCTCTCTTGCCCAGGTGACCTCTGCTCCCACCTTGGAGTCCAGGTCTCCTTTCCACTTGAGGACGGCCTGGAACGTGGACAGTCGGGTCATGTCGAAGACGACGAGCGCGCCCACGGCCTCTCGGTAGTACACACGGGTCATGTTGCCGTAGCGCTCCTGCCCTGTTAAAGAGAACCAGGGGTTATTCTGGGATGTTCAGTTGATTAACAGCCACAGATGTGATCAGAGGTGAGTGACTTCCACCAGTATTCAGGTCATCGGAGTCTTTGTAAAACTGGATTAGGTTCCTGAAGATGTTCAGAGATAAACTTGATAACAGAGCCGAACAGAGACGGGAACCTTCATGTGAAAAATTAGGAGTTTTACATGAAACTGAATTAAACATGATTGTGCATGTGAATTCTTAATTTAAAATATAAAGAGCAGTTCATCTTTGAGGGACACAGATCGGCAGCTACTGGTTGTTTGATTGATTAATCTACATAATCTGCTCATTTCCTCACTCAAACAAATGTGTTTCCTATAAAATGATAATAAATGAAATGAAAAGTCCTGTTATAAACTCCTGCACCAAGATTCTAAGGTCATTCATGTCCTGTGAAGTCCTGCAGATACGACCGTGTGTGTGTGTGTGTGTGTGTGTCTGTGTGTGTGTGTGACTGAACATATGAATACGTCTTTATCCTGGAGGCTAACTTCTTCCACATGATCCTATTAGAGTGGTGAATCAGCAGGAGAACATCTGACAAACACACACACACCCTGCACGTGACCTGCGAAAAGAGCTGAAACGAGATAGTTGGGCTTACATGCTTCAACACTGAACACACACACACACACACAGACACACAGACACACACAGTCTGACAGCGTCTCCTAGCAGCAGATACTATCTTTGTCTTTCCCTCTCATGAGAGCGAGTGTGAGTCTCTGGTTTTCAGCAGCTTCATTTCAGACGAACACAAGTTTTGCTTTAGATCCTAAAGACAATAAAACTTGAGGTTTGTCATACAGAAGAAACTGAGTGTTTGGTTCCAATAGAGTTTAAAGTTTACTGATGGTCAGAAATATGAGGATCTGATGCAGCTATACATACAAAAAACATAATTGAGAAAAGGTTTATGACGTGTACTGCAGCCAACCACCAGAGGGCGATCAAGGCTGTTTGGCTTCACTTATGGGAGGTGACGTGTTGTCCATCTTTATACGTAGTCTATGTAAACACTCACTCACCTAATCAAACAAGGAAATGGTGTGTGTGTGTGAGAGAGAGAAAGAGAGTGTGTGTCTCTGTGTGTGTGTGTGTGTCTGTAGTGAAGTTGTCAGGTGTGACAGGTCTAAAGTCTACTCGCCTGACAGCCTGATCCATGCAAATGTAAATGACGACTCTTAACAGCCGTCCTGTTGATCATCATAGAGGAGTGGATGCTGAGAAACCTCCACTGTGTGTGTGTGTCTTTGTGTGTGTGTGTATGTGTGTGTGTTCGGGAGGTATTTCCAAAAGTATGCACACGTTCCACGCCGATAGGGACACAACAGTTTTATGCAATGAAAACAAAGAGCTTCTCTCTATGTAGCAGTTAATCTTTGGGCCTGTGCAACGTATTAGAGGCTTCACACACACACCCACACACACACACACACACGCACACACACACAGAAACACACTTCTCATATCATGCACCATCATGGTTGGATGTGTCAGCAAGACGCAACCGACCGATGAAGAAGAAGAAGAACAAGAAGAAGAAGAAGAAGAGGTCACTGTAAGTTCTGCTTCTCAGTCGACGTGGCCACTTGGAGAGACTGAGCGCCATTTTAAAGTTTATTGAGATATTTAAAAAAAATTTATCTTTTGGGTTTATGACCAGTCCAGTTATAAAATATATTAAATTGAACATCAGACTGCGTATGAGTTCATTGTGTATGTATAATGATCTATTAGTCTGTAATTAACATTAGGAACCAATTATACAAACTGTGCATGTTCATAAACACACTTTAAACATAGTTAATTATAGCGAAAGACATTCTACACTCGACTTTAACTTGATGCCATTTTGTAAACACCTAACTAATGTTGTATAGATGAGATTGATAACTGATTAAACGTATTTAATTTGAAGTAAATGAATCATCTGAATGATTTTTTTACTTAAACAACTTTTTTTGTCCACATCATCATCCAGCTCTGAGCACCCATACATTCTGCATGAACAGATAATGACAATAAAACAATGTAAAGGTTTTTTAAACCTGAATATCTCTGATAAAATATATGAAACAAAAGTTAAAAATAGGAGTTGGTTATAGCAGTTTTTTCTCGAGTGATATTTAAGTCTAATACTAACGAGGCTCGTGTTTGTTGTCCTGTTCTCATCGTTTTAGCTGAAGGCGAAGTGACGCGTAACCGTCACACGAGCAGCTGAAGCTCTGTTTGACCTCAAGTGTAACGAGCTCCAGCTGTTTTACATTAAATACACACAATCAGCGGTTACACTTAACACAACGTCACTCATCTCTCGTCCTTGTGACCTCCGCCACGCAGCCACACGTGTACGCACCGGCAATGTCCCACAGCTGCAGCCGCAGCACCGACTTGTGGTCCCAGTTCAGCACCTTGAGGGCGAAGTCCACGCCGATGGTGGCGCGGTAGTGCTGGGAGAAGACCTGGTGCACGTAGCGCTTGATGATGGACGTTTTGCCGACGCCGAGGTCACCGATGACCAGGACCTTGAGCAGCCGCTCGTGCTGCATCGCTGCTGCAGGGGAGAGCGCGCGTAAAGTGGATGGCACAGTGAGGTCTCCAATTACCAAAGACGCACGGTGCGGAGGGTTTGGCCAGTGACGGTAGGTCTGAACTCATGTATGGAGGAAAGTTAGGAAAACTCCGAACGAAACTTTATCTCTTAGACTGAGAGAACAAGTCCTGGAACAGATGTTTGGTCCTGGAAGCTCACCAAAGTAAAAACGAGCGATTACGCACAAAAAGGTTGATATTCTAGACTTTCTAAACAGACGTTAGATTTAAACTGTGACTCCTCGTCTTATGAACAATATTAAAAAAAGACGTTACTCCCCAAAAAACGAACTTTGCAGCTCAGCTCTTCGCAGCTAGTGTCCGGATGGTCTCCGCGTAAAAGTTGTCGTCGTCATGTTGAAAAAAAGAAGAAGTTTGAGGTTGTAACCCGCTGCTGAGGCCGAGAGAGAGAGGGAGAGTGAGAGAGAGAGAGAGTAAGAAGAAGAGGAGAAGCACCAGCAGTGTGAATGTGTGGGTCTGCACACACACACACACACACACACAAACACACACGCCGTGCAGATCACAAACTGTAGCCTGAAAACTGTGTGCTGCAGCATGACCACGCCCCCTGCTGTAACTGTGTATGTTTGTGTTTCTCTCTTTCTCTGTGTGTGTGTGTGTGTGTGTGTGTGTGTGTATGTTATATGTGTGTTAACTCATTATGAGGATGTGATTGGTCCTCACTTCTTCAAATGGCAGTTTGTTTATGATGAGAATCCGGTTCAGATTCAGTTTAGGGGACAAAACAGTTTCAGTGGATTTGCACCAGCAGCTGGTTTCAAAATGATATAATGATATTTTCTCGTTTTGTAACACAACTCCTGAAATTATCCAAGAGCCCAAAACACGAGTGTGTGTCTCCACCCTCGGCTCCGAGCGTCACGTGTCTCACTGGGGTTTTTCCAGCCATCTCATCCTGATCCAAACATCGACGAAGACAGCGAAGTCCAGAAGAGGATCAGAAAAACTTCATGGAGAAATCCAGTTATTCAAATGAGATGGAAATGATCCTGTTTTAGAACAACACACAAACAGAGCGGAGGGAAATGAAGCATGAGTTTATATTAGTTGTGTTATTGTGAGTCACAGCCTCATGATTCATCAAATTACAAGTTTGAGCTCAATCGCACACGCACGCGCCTCCTGGCATCATGTTTACAAACTACACCTCCCACCATGCAGTGCGTGGCGTGTGCCTCCACTTCCGTGAGTGCGCACTGAACAATGCGCGCGTGCCACTTCGCAGTGCACGTGTCTTCCTTCTTCTTGTTGCACGAACTGTGCAGGAAAACTTCTCTGGAGAATAAACAGAGGTTTTTATATTTGGATTCTTATTTCCTCACTCACGGTTTCACACGTGACACCGTGACAGTGTATTTAGATAAAAACCATAAAGAGGCTGAAATGAATGAAACAAACATGTCCTCATCCTCCATCTGGGTCATATTCATAATATAATAATATCATATTCACATATTTGCATATAAGAAACACACATTACACCGGATGCTCTTTATTTTCCTGCAATATTAACTCCATCCGGGACGCGTCCGGGCGGCGCTGCGCCTCTGCTCAGTCCTGTACGGTAGTGGTACTGATGCGGGATGAGTCAGGCGATATGATGCTGCTGCTCGCGCTGCCATTTCATCAGCAAACCTCCAAACACACACAGCCAGCACCGACATGACACCGCGGGATTCCCCTCCGACAGCACGCAGCCTCCCGCCCGCCTCGTGAAGCAGCCGTTCCGAGCCGAGCCGTGTCCCCGGGCGCTGTTGTCCCTGCGCAGATCCGGGTTGTTGTAGATCGCACCTGCTCCTCAGTGCGGTTTGTTCCTCCAGCTCCGCGCTCGGGCCTGATACTGAGGAGGAGGAGATCAGCCCTGACTCCGGGGCCTTGCAGCGTCCTCCAGCCGCTGGCATCGCGGCTCCACGACGAGCATCGAGGCTTCGTTGCGGTTTCGCTTTGTGTTTTTTATCGCTGCGTCCTGCCCGGATCGCTGCCGCCAGACTCGTCGGTGCCATGGAGCCCACGTCCCTCTGGTCCTGAGGAGAGCCGCCACCTCTGGCCTAAGGTCCGCTTCAGCCCTGCTTCGAGCAGCAAGTAGGCTCCTTCTTCCTCATCCGCAGCCTGCATGTCGCTTATCTATCCGGCCGCGATGCGTAAAAGTGGGTTAACGCACAGGCCCCCCCACCACAGGTCAGGTCGTGATGTGCACGGGTCTAATTTTAACCTGCAACACAAACAACCGGCTCCAGACCCTCGTCCCGGTCTTCATTAGCATCTTCTACGCGTGGGATTAGAGCCGAATTTGTGCGTAAATGTATTCTGGACATGTAATGTGCCACAGATACAATAAGCAACCAGCCAATATCACGATCTGAGTATATTTATTACAATGTGACATAAAGCAGGTTGTTGTTGCTCATCCCGGATCTGCATGTGCCCGTGAGGCTGCTATTCACCGGGGATTCAGCCCAGCATGTTTGCACACCGACCGGGCTACGCAACCCGACTCCACCGGGACCCGCAGGGGGTGATGGGAGTCTGGCTCCCTGCCTGGTCCGGTGGGGGGGGCTTCATGTGTAGTGTGAAGATACACATCAGGACTGATATGATCTGTGGCCCCTCAGTAATAAGTTGATAGCCTAGATATTTACGTTTTTCTCAGACAGGTCGTGAACGTCTTCTTCCTCCTGATCTGCAGCTTTAGTTTATTTATCTGAGTGGACATTTTAAAAAGTCTCCTCTGGAAACACTGAGAACACACACACACACAGACACACACACACACACACACACACACACACACACACACATACATATCAGGCTTATACTGTGCCTCTTTGTATTTGCGGCGTCATTGAATTAAAACCACGAGATATATGAGAAAGTCCTCTCACGCTTTCCTCCTCACGTGATGTTTCACTGCAGCTGCTTTTTGGATTATTGGCCTTTTTTGATACGAGGACTCCGAGTGTGTGACCTTCAGTTTTAGAAAGAAAAGACATTTTATTGTTTAACATCTTTCATTTTACATTTAACAGAACAAACGGTAACACACTGTTAGTCATGTAAAACCGCTGGTGAGAAGTAACTGAGTACTTTTACTTTATTACTACTCCTAGCTGTTTTTTAGCGCTACACATTATTATCATCGTCACTATTATGGTTATTATTTATTTTCTCCGGTTTGTCCTAGACTGGTTAGCTTCTTCTACTTATACCTCCATTAATAGTAAAAAATATATGATACTACATCTGAATGAAGGTCGTTCTGTGTACTTTTACTTCAAGTATTTAGCATTTTTCCAATTAGCTTCCGTAGCTACAAGCGTAGTGTTGTACTTAGATCTACTCTAATTTCATTTTATAGCAATAAAGAAACATTATAAATCTATATAGACATAAATACAAGCTCCTATAGTTGTCTAATGTATAAAAATTACATTAGAATAAACTTGAGTAATAAACTGATGTTCTCTCTGTTTCTGTGGCTCAGGCGTCTCTCTGACGAAGCCGACCGAGCGACAGACCGACAACAGACCTGCAGAGCGACAGACAGCCGAGTCATGGAGGCGATCTGGCTCTACCAGTTCCGGCTGATCGTCATCGGGGACTCCACGGTGGGCAAGTCGTGTCTGATCCGGCGGTTCACGGAGGGCCGCTTCGCCCAGGTGTCGGACCCCACCGTGGGCGTGGACTTCTTCTCCCGGCTGGTGGAGATCGAGCCGGGGAAGAGGATCAAGCTGCAGATCTGGGACACGGCGGGTCAGGAGCGTTTCAGGTGAGAACACGAGCAGGATTCAGCCTCACGAGGCCTCTGTGACAGGTGCACTCTGGGAAACGCAGTGCAGAACAACCTCAGTGATGAAAGACTGAACTTGTGGTTTCTCGCTTTCATTTTCCTTCATTTGGAAAGTGAAAGATTCACATGGGGAGTGAACGTTCAGCTGTGAAAGCTGTTTTCAGAAATGTGTGAAGTCAAATGTCTGAGTGAGAACCTCCAGAGTCTCTGTGGACTTCCCTCAAGAGCCGAGCTGCTGAGATCCAGAGATTGATAGACTTCCTTCAGGGGGAAAACCTGACCGCTGACCTCTGACCTCTGTGTCGGAGGAGTGGAGATTCTTGCAGATCAATAAAGAGTCTCATTATTACAGAATGAGAAGATTAGATATCGGATCCACAGCTGACATCAGACATTTAGATCAGAGAAAATAATTAGTGATGCTTTTATCCAAATTAGAAATAATGTTGTTATTTTCTACCTATGTCCACATTCTCTTAAATTCAGGGTTTAACTAAAAAAAAAAACGTTAATTGATGATGATTATAACTCAATGTCAAATAAGCCTGCAGGTCTAGAACTGTAATTTCTACCTGGAACTAGTTTGTTTAGCGGCGTTGAAGAAATATCCGGTATTTAAACGAGGTCTGAGGTGAATAATGACCAGAGGGGTTTGTTCTACCACTAATTGGATTCATTCTCTAAAGTCCACACAGTCAGAACTGAAACGTGGTTTGTCTTCATGCTGTGAGAAGTGGTTTCAAATCGAGTTCAGGTTCAAGTTTGTAGGATTTAGTGGCATCTAGTGGTGAAGTTATAAATTGCATTCAAACGTTCCTGCTTTCCGAGACTGTCGGAGAAGCTTCGGTAGAGCCGGTGTTTAGCTCGTCCTGTAGACTTTATATAAAGAGTGAAGCCGAGTCAGGGTCGCCCCCTGGTGGCTGCAGTATGGATCATAAATCCTGCCTCCTCCATGTTAGTGGACGGGACATAGAACACAGTGGTTTGTGTCTCTTGAGCAAAAGTTAAACTCCGACACACTGATCAGAATAAATGTAGCTTAACACTGTGAATGCTAATGTTTCTCACACACACAGACACACACAGACACACACACACACACACACACACTTGACAGACGGCGACCGGTCTCACCTGTCAGCATGATCATCGTTTCCATGGCAGCAGTGACTGGTCCCAGTGACAGCGAAGGATGAAATGTTTTTTTTTTTCTTCCTCATCCGCAATGCAAAACACCACGGGGGCCATTTTGGCTCCAGAGAAGAAGACGAAGAGGAGAGTTTCTTAAAACACTCTTCACCTCCGGGTCATTCCTCCCAAACCCTCGACTCCTCCACTCAGGTTGTGTTGAGATGTGTAGAGATTGTGTCACTTTCTGACTTCTCATCTCTTGTTCTATGATCGTGTGAATCCTCCCTGCTCGTGATTATATTTCACCTCCTCCTTCTTTACTGTTTCCTCTCCCTCCACTAATCCTCCCTTCTCCTGGAAACCTTGATTTTCCCTCCTTGTGGTGTTTGTGTGGACGTCGTCTCTGAGAGGACACAGTCTGAGGATGAGACGCCTCGTCGGGGCGGCTGTTGTGTGTTTGTGTGCGAGTACAGTGTCGCCTCCTGTCAGAGTCGAGCAGCGCTCCTCCCAGTCCGACTGCGGGGACGAGGATCTTCTGTAAAATACAAGATCGCTTCCTCTCAGGTTTTTGAACGATGATGATGACAGAACTGCTGCTCAGTTATTAATCATAGAGAATAGGCTCTTCAGCACCGACGTTACATTTCATCTTCAGTTTTAAATACTCAAGATAAAAATAAGGATCTTTATTAAATATTTGTTGGAAGATGGATTCTATAATCAGGTCCTTCAGGATTTAAGGATTTCGATTTTTTTTTTTTTTTAAAACATCTTTGTTCTTAATGTCTTTCAAATGTTCAAAATCCCAGGGTTCGTTCTGAAAGACAAATTTCACAAAGGAAGCTGAATTTAAATCTATAATGTTGAGACTCACAGACTGAAGCTGCTGTCAGAGATGCACTCAGCTCTAGAGGGACTGTGGCTCCATTTCTGTGTAAATCATCAAAACTTAACAAAACTATCCAGAGAATCATTCTCTGGTGGATTCTTCACACCTCACATCCGTGTAGTTTGTTCTCAGCTCCTCCACCTGACACCTTCCTCTCACTCCTTCTTTCACGCCTCCAGTTTCTCTCTGGTTATATTTTCCTCTGGATTCTTCTTCTGTTCCTCAGACGAGGATCTTTCTCTTCGTCCTTTTATCCTAAACTTGGATCTGTACCCAGTGTTGAACCACATGACACATGTATGTACCTTCTAAATCAAATTCAGCCGTTTCAATCAGGTAGTGCGGGGCTCAGTGTCTTGCCTCAGGACTCCTCTGAATGCAGACAGGAGGAGCTGGGGATTGAACCACCAACCTTCTGTGTGATAGACGACCCGCTCTACCTCCTGCGCCACAGAGTCTGAAACTGTTGCTCTGTTGTTCCTCAATCAAAACGTGAATCACAGAGAATGTATATTCAATTAAATGTATAAACCATAAAGTACATTTAAGGTGTTTTTATCAAATATAGTTTATTTAACATTCATATCTAATGTACTTGTGATGTCACCACATGTCTGTTATTGTGCCACCTGCTGGTCACAGAACAGCACAACAACAATACGACCAGAACATTTCATTCCACTATTGCGGTTTCATTACAAAATCAAATGTATTGAGCCTAATTATTTTGTTTATTCGGCTTTGTTGAATGAAAGGTTCTAATCCTTCCCTTCACGTGTCGCCCCCTGCAGGTCCATCACCAGGGCTTACTACCGCAACTCCGTGGGGGGGCTCCTCCTGTTCGACATCACCAACCGCCGCTCCTTCCAGAACGTCCACGATTGGCTGGAGGAGGCTCGTAGCCATGTCCAGCCCCACAGCATCGTCTTCCTATTGGTCGGCCACAAGTGCGACCTGGAGGCACAACGCCAGGTGGGTGTGGTGTAAGAGTGAACTGCTGGTGTTGTGCTGAAACTCAAAATGGAGAGTGGCTCTTTTGAAGGTTGCAGGATGTGTCGAGTCGATCAGAGTTGTGCAGTTTTAAAAATAACCTATTGTTTTATTTTAGATCAGTCGTCACTCGTTTGTTTGAAGCAAAAATAAATCCATAATCACCAAATTAGACATTACAGGATTACGCTGAGAAGCACACAGGTGTGTGTCTACACTCATATCATAAAATCTAGATCAACATTTAAATCAGATAAAACAGGAAATGATGATTTGATGTTTTCTTCTCTGACCTGGATCTGCAACGAAATAGAATTTGTTCTTTCCTGAGCCGAATCACATCCTTCGACCTAGTTTAGTAATAATCCGTCTGGAAGTTATTACGTAATGTCGTTCACAAACAAACAAACCTGTCCACTGTGAAAAACAAACAGAGCCACGGCAGGTTTATCAGCTCGTACACTGATTCAGTTGAAATGTCCTTAGTTTCTCGTTTCTTAGTTATGGGGCTACATTTGTGACGTTTCCTGATGATCTGGATTTAAGGTTTTAAGTGTTTTATATCTACGATTCTCTACCGACCCTCTAGGTGAGCCGTCAGGAGGCAGAGAAGCTGGCCGGGGCTTACGGGATGCGCTACATCGAGACGTCGGCCCGTGACGCCATCAACGTGGAGCACGCCTTCACCGAGCTGACCAGAGACATCTTCGCCCTGGTGCGGACCGGCGACATCACCATCCAGGAGGGCTGGGAGGGCGTGAAGAGCGGCTTCGTCCCCAACGTGGTTCACTCCTCCGAGGAAGTGACCAAGAGCGACCGCCGCTGTCTCTGTTGATCTGGAACGAGCTTGACGATGGGACTGAAGGTGAAAAGAGGAGGATGGACTCGGGGGGGGGGGGGGGGGGGCGGGCTGCG
>CM028878.1:1289989-1319018 GCA_016801935.1 Platichthys stellatus | reverse complement strand
GAAACCACCCCCCCCCCCCCCCCCCGTCTCCCAAGATCACGTTCACCCAGCACATAGAGGACGGGTTCAAAACATCAGCAAAAGTTGTGCGTCTCATTTAACGCAGGTGCCGTGTTAACCCGGGTAAAACCAAGTGCACGTCTTAATTCTTTGTCTGATTTTTAAACGTGTCCTCTATCGTTTGAAACTAAAAACTTTCACCGCAGCTGTTTCCTCCTGATTTGTTACTTTTTAAAAGTATTTTTTCAAGTAAAAATCTACAAAAAAAAGGCAATGAGGCAAGTTTTTTGTATTCTTTTTAATGATTTCACTGTGTTCCTGTCGTCGTCTGAGGGGCCCCTCGCTTTGTGTTTCTCTCTCTACACACCTGTCACTCGTGGGTTTGTGTTTTTTTGGGGACTTTAACTTGACTTACTGTAAAAACACAGTTGCCATTATTCTCCATAGATGAGGTTCTGCTTTTCACTTCAGGACTTAGGAGTTCACTGTTGTCCTTTGCCCCCCCCACCCACAGCTCTTCCGTTCTGTCTGTATTTATTTGTCTCCCTCTGTACCATGAAACGCTGAATGAAGTAAAAAGGAGAACACGTTGGGTGAAGAGACGAGAACGTGACCTGGTGATGTGTGTTGTTTGTCGTCTGATCTCTATAAACACAATCTGCATGTGAACCAGAGCTGTCATGTCGTCCATGTTCCTTTAAAATCTACAGGCTCAACACGGGATAAAGGAAAATATAAAGAGTTTGAGTTGATAAAAACATGACGGAGCAATGATGGTGATTTAGTTTATATAAAATGGAAATGTTAGATGGTTTTTAATAGTAATTTTATTCACATATTCCTCAGTAGTTCACTTAAATCACAGGCTTTGTGAATCTGGGACAGAATCTTTGAGAAGTGCTGATGAGCCGTAAAACAAGACTTTTAACTTTTAAAGCAACACAACTGAATCTCAGGTTTTTAATAACTTCAGAGTGTTTTGAACTGATCTCAGTTCAGCTTCACTCTTCACCTGCAGCTGGTTGTGACAGTTTGAGACTTCTCCTTGTTCACTCTCTCACATCAGACTCACTCTAATCAAGCTGCTGCTTTAAAGGTTCAAAGTTGCATCATAATTTCAAATATTGAATCATTTCTGAATCATCTCCAGCCTCAGAGCGGCGGGGGACTCGTCCTCTAAGTCTCAGGGTTGACGGCGGTGATGACCAGCGCCGCCGTGTTCCTCCCTTCATCACAGACACCGGGGCTGAAGAAGGGGAAGATCCTCTCGGACCACAGACACCCGGTGAAGCTGTAGATGTGAGACCCGTTGTCCACGTTGAAGAAGGACACCGTCCCCGCCTCGTAGTCCGTGAACACCCCGACAGTCTGAGGCTTCTCCCTGAGGGACAGGCGGACCGAGGGGGAGTCCAGAGCCCGGTACTCGTCCCCGTTCCTCATCCGCACCGTCCAGTAGCCGTTCTCGGGCTTGGACGTGATCATCCCCTTCCTGTTGACGGACTCCTTGACCACGCCCAGGTCCCAGAAGGTCTTTGTCCCCACCTCTACCTGAAGCCGTGGAAAAACCAAGAGATTTAATATCCAGAACACTTTACGTTGCTGTCAGTTATGTTGAAGCATCTCAAAGGGGAACCCACCTGGTAGTAGAACCTCCCGGACAGGAAGCCGCTCCTGCTCAGGACGCAGATCACGGGATCGAACCTTTGGGGGTTATCAGGGACCACGTGCAGCAGCTCGCCGCGGCCCGCCCGCTTCCCGTCAGCCGACAGCACGATGTTGGGGTGGGCGGTGTCCGGGTCCAACACCACCTCCACTAGAGGGATGAAATCCAGTTAAAAGAGCCGCATTAACAATGTCCACCACAAGGGGGCGACACCATCAAACCATTTTGAATCCAATAATATTAAACACTTTAACTTGTATTTAACTAAAACAGTTAAAATATGCTCAGGGAGGTACCTGCATATTTCTGCATCCTTTTCATCTCTGTGGGAAGAATCAACAAATATCAATTAAAAGCTTTAACGAGGAATTTAGTTAAATTCCAGTAATATCGTGTTTGAACGACGAGGACGTTGACTTCACTGCTGGCTTCACTTCACCTTGTTTCTTCAGGCCGTCCAGCTCGTTCTTCAGGGTGTGTCCCACCTTGGACAGTGCTCTCCTCAACGTCCCCACGCAGAGCTCCGGGTGGACGCTGGTCTCCGTCCACTGTCTGGAGGGTGGAGGCGTCGTGAGAGAGGGAAGCTTCTGAGACACAAAGAAAGGTCTTCATCGTTAGTGGATTTAACTGTAGTGAGATCCAAAACTCAAAACTGATCTTTCTCCTGAACCTGCAGGACGTGCAGATGGTCCTCAGAGTTCCCCAGCTCCTCCAGCTCGGTGGTTCTCCTCCGCAGCTCAGTGACCTCCTGCTGCAGCTCGGTGACCAGCTCCTCCGCCCTCCTCTCTGCCGCCCCCTGCTTCTCCTCGACATCCGTGGAGACCTCAGCTTGTCTCTCCTGGACGTAGCGGATCAGAGACGAGAAGAGACGGTCGCTGTCCTTCTTCTCCCTCTCGGCACTCGCCTGGAGGAGGACACAGAAAGGGGTCAGGAAGACACCTCCTGTTTTCAAACTTCTCCCCCGTTACTCCACCACAGAAAGGACTTTAAATGTTTATATCTGGAGAATAAATGACAGATTCCATAACTCACTGCACTGAGCTTCAGGCAGCTCTTAATCTCCTCTACTTTCTTCAGACGCTCCCGGATCATCTGCTGAAAATCTGCCTCGCTCTTCTTCATCTGGACCTAACGACCCGGCAAACAGGAAGAAAACAAGAATTCATATTCATATGATTTAGTTGTGGAAATATGTAGATGTCTAAACAGAGTAAACTCCGGGTACCTTCCTCTCCCGGCTCTCCTCCTCGATGGAGACGGCCTGGTGACCCTTGTGTTCCGTCTCGGTGCAGAAGAGACACACACACTTCTGCTCGTCCCTGCAGAACATCTCCAGCAGCCTCTCGTGCTTCTTGCACATCCGGTCCTGCAGGTTCTTCACCGGCTCGATCAGCTTGTGCATCTTCAGGGTGGAGACCCTCTGGTGCGGCTCCAGGTGGGCGGCGCAGTAGGACGTGAGACACACCAGACAGGACTTCAGGGCCCTCACCTGCAGGGACGTGGTGGCACAGACGTCGCACACCACCTCACCGGGCTGGGCTGCGCACAGCGGCGAGGCCGGGGAGCAGACCACCATGCTCCTCAGCGTGTCCGCCAGCTCCTTGAAGGCTGAGTTGATGCTGGTCTCAGGCCGGGGGCTGAAGGACCTGTCGCAGGTGGGACACTGGCAGACGTCCATGCCGTCCCACGCGCTCTGGATGCAGGCCTGGCAGAAGTTGTGTCCACAGGGAGTGGTGACCGGGTCGGTGAACACCTGGTGACAGATCGGGCACTGGAACTGTTTCTCTGGCAACATGGTGCCTGAGGCGGCGGCCATTATGGACTGAGCAGGGAGGAGGAACAGGAAAAGGGAAGTTAGGGGATCGGTGGAAGAGGAACTATAACAGAGGAAGTAAATGCAAAGATCTGTAACGTCAAACAAACATAAAAGTATAGAAAGAGTAAAAGATGCGGGGAACTCGGCTCTTCTACGCCCGGCAGCTGTTTGGTGTGTGAGTCATAGTTTTCTCAACTAATTCAGGTTAAATACAGACAACAAACACGCCCACGATCCACACACACTTCTCACACAGACACACTCGACCTGTCAAGACGAGTTGTTTGTGTTTAAAGTGCTTGGAGAGAACTCTGACCTGTAGAGGGCGCTACACGAGGGATTCAGTAAATGTACACTAATCAAACTTGTTTACACGCTTGAAAACTTTCTTTATCTAAATAAAACACAAAAGGAAAACTTCATAGCAGAACTACAGGAAATAATAGTTTTAGCAGTGTCAACAAATACATACAAAACTTTGTCGCGATTCTTTGTGGATTTACAGAAAGTTGTGTGACACATTATTTATTTTTATATAATATAATAATATATATATATTTATTTGTCATATTTACACGGAGAAGACAGTCTGGTTTCACAAGGAGCTTATTCTTTTAATATATGGAGCCGATCCAAGCAGGCAAACAGAAAGCGAAGGTTTAAGGCCTTAGTGAAGCATCAACTTTGCCCCAGTCTTATTAAAAAGTCGAGCCATATAAAACTGTCTATTATACGTTATATTTACAAAGTAGAAGAACAAAACATTCACAGGGACCGAGATAATTTAACTTTACACACAAAGAGCAACAGCGTTAAATCACATGTCAGCAAATTTGATCAGTGAACATGAA
Organism: Platichthys stellatus; assembly: GCA_016801935.1. Taxonomy (NCBI): domain Eukaryota; kingdom Metazoa; phylum Chordata; class Actinopteri; order Pleuronectiformes; family Pleuronectidae; genus Platichthys; species Platichthys stellatus. The sequence goes on along the minus strand of CM028878.1, from coordinate 1,314,688 downwards.
GAAACATATGAGACAGAAAAACACACTGAGCCTCAGTCACTGTACATTTCGTGGAATAAATAAATCTTTTAAACAATCATCATCTGTACGGCAGCTTGTCGAGGATCTGGTTCTTACTTACAGGAGCTTCCTGGTGAGTCTGCTGTCGTGTCCTCGGTGGAGCAGCGACTCTCCCGTGGTTTGAATGAGTGAACAGACGTCAAACTGGAAAATGAAACGTCATCACAGTTATTCCTCCACCCGGCCATAAGCCTGTTCCACAGTTTAACAACCTGTTCCTCCAACAGCAGCGCTCACACCCTCAGCTCACTGGTCACAGTGTCACTGGTGCCACACTCCCATTATGTTTGACTTTGCGAGTGTGAGTATACAGTGCGTGATCATAATAGCAGCTCTCACACGGGGAATGAGTGTTTGCCTCGTGGGTGTGGTGTTTGAGTCCAATGGTTAACATTCCCCACACCTAACATTTGGACTCACCTGCAGCACAGACGCTGAGCAACAGACGACACGTAGGAGGCTGCAGGTTTGTATTTTCATGACCATGAGGTCACAGCTGCGGCCATTCAGTGAACGTGTGATACAAGAGGAGTCAGATTGTGTTAGAAACTGTTTCCTCTTCTACCTGGAACGTCAGTTTAGCCTTTTGCTTGTTACACAACGTGGAGCTGAGCCAGTCGCTGTGAATGGGAGGCTCACTTTGGGAATGGGAAGATTTTACAAGCCCATTAAGCACAAACTGGAAGTGGAAAATAAAAACACACAAAGTCCAATTCTACTTTAATTGCATAGTTGAGGTAGAAACTGGTTAAAATTGATGGTATTTCATAAGTTGAAATCAAAAATGTCCAGAAAATGATTTGCAGTCAATAAGATCACAGCGAATTGGCTTTGATCACCTGAAGTCTCTATTCCCACGCATCGTGTTCACAGACCACATGTTAGTTTTCTGCCTGAATATCCGATCCTGCAGTTTAACAGCAGGATGTTTGGAACGTTTCCTCATGTGTTTATTTCCATAACCTCAACCTCAGAGCGTTTGTTTAAAACCACCGACGGGACCAACACAACACCTGTTGGTAACTGTAAATCATTTTGTTGCATTAACACAACAGGATTGTGATTGATTGTGAAGTTCTGTTCCCTGATCCCGCCGTGCAGCCGTGCGTCTCCTCATGTTAGCATAGTGTTTGCATCAGGTGAGGCCGAGAGGCTTTACATCTGCTTTTCATCGCTCAATGCAGCGCGACGGCTCAGAGGACGATTCCCAAACCAGCCGTGACCCTGAAGCTGCAGCTTCATCCACCAGGAGACTTCCAGGGTCCTGTTCTGTTAAAGTTCTTTCAACTGAACAAGACCACTTCAAAAATATAGAGATTTCAAGATAAAAGTCCAGTAGGGAAGATCAGAAGATCAGTCTGCTGAGGAGAGTCAAGCAGACTGAGAAGTTTGACTTTAGTTTAAGTTTCATAATTAACAAAACACGTCTGTTGGCGTCAGCTCCACATGATCGGAAGTATCAGCACTTTGAAAAGAAAGAAACCGAGTTTATTCTGAAGGAAGAACCTCACAGACCCGGAGGGAACTGTCTCACGACTTTATTTTTGTAATATATGATTTTCTTCTCCATAAAGACAATCACAATAATCATAATATCACATCATTCTCCTAATCCTGAATTTTTCTAACTGTTTCTGTTTCATTGGTGAGAAATAAACGTCCTGAGTGAAACCTGTGGGTCGTCCACTCACCAGAAGATCAGTGGTTTGCTCCCACATGTTTCAGGCTCACTTGTAGGAAACTGAAATCAGACACAGTTCAGCTGCTGTGACGGGACGAAGAAGATCACATGACAGGTTTTGCATAAGGAGGGATTCGATTTGCAATCAAAATCAGAAGAAGAAGAAAAAGACTCAAATAGAGAAGAGCAAGTGAGACAAGGATTCGAACTGGTGACGGTTTAACACTGAGTCGGAGTCGAAGGGGAAGAATCGAACATGTCACCATCTGACTGTCCTGTAAACTCAGGTAAGAAACATATGTAGAAGAAACATTTCAAAAATATCAGCTGCTTTTTATTGATTAGCCGAGAAACTGCATTGAAGTACTTGTACACAGGTCGTCCTGAGTAACTTTAGATATTTGTTGTGTGTTTTGGTTCCACAGGTGTAAGAAGGTCTGTGCTGTGTGTTCTCCTTCTATCAGGTCAGTCCACACGTGTTGAGATCTAATGTGAAGTGGATTCATGTCGGCTCCTCCCGTGGGAATATAGATGTGTAACACTTTATATGGAATCATAGGTTTTCTGTCTTTACTCCAGAGGGGGGGGGGGTCTTTCAGTCTGAGAGCAGGAGCCCCTTCGTGTTCTTCTAAGATCTTTTCATCCTCCTGTGATTCTTCTGTGCACCAGAGAGGATCCCTCAGCCTCTGCTCTGATTAGTGTGTCTCTGCTGGCAGGACTGTGTTCGGGCCTCCGTCACTACGTCTACGTCGGTGAACCGAAGACACGGTGGGAGGCGAGGACCTTCTGCAGAGAGAAGTACACTGACCTGGCCACTGTGGAGAACATGGAGGACGTGCAGCGTCTGATGGCAGCTGCTCCTGGTCTTCAGGGAGACGTGTGGATCGGCTTGTACGACAGGTCCGAAAGGTGGTTCTGGTCCGCGGGAGATCCTGGTCTCAATACTTGGAACGAAACCCACTTTCAGAAGTGGGGACTAGGTCAACCAGACGCCAGCAGATCTCTTGGGAATCTGTGTGTCTCCATGTTGATTGGTTTCTGGGGAGATCGTCAGTGCAGCAACCAACTCCCTTTTGTCTGCTACAACAAGACAAACACACACGGTGAGCACTTCTCATTTACTTGTTTCGGATATTTCGATTTAGTTTTTTAAGGAAAATAACTGTAAAAGGTTATTTGCTGATGAAAATATTGTTTTTAAGTCCAAAGCAAACTTCCAGTATCTGACCTTTAAGAATTCTCTCATTCTTTCCTGACATTTCCCCAGAGAGATATTTCTATATTAGTGATTTTAAGAGCTGGCCCGATGCTCAGGCTTACTGCCGGCTGCACCACACGGACCTGGCCAGCGTCCGGAATCCAACTGAGAACACCATGATCCAGCAGCTGGTTCCCATTGGCCAGCGGGCTTTCATCGGCCTCCACAGACACACCTTCTCCTCCTGGTCAGATGGGACTGAGTCCTCATTTGAAAACTGGATAAATGGACGCCCGTACACAGGAACTGGGAACTGCGTGGTCAGCAGGATCGGAGCCGTTAACCCTGGAGAGTGGGAGGAAAGACCCTGTAGTGAGAAACATCCCTTCATGTGCTACAGCAGTGAGTTACTTTCACGTCGATATATTCCTAAACACAGATTTGCTCTAAACTCCCGAGAAACTGAAGCCAAATCATCTCCACCCCCCTGGTGGCTGGCTGCAGTATAGGTCATAAGCCCCGCCTCCTTCAGTCATTTGAGGCAGTTTACGTTCACATTTTGATTCATCTATTTTTTCTCTTTCATTAGCATCTTTGAGGCACTTGGTTGTTATTAAGGTGAAAGTTCTGAAATCCACGATCAGCCTGAATGACCCCACAGTGACGGACGCCATCTTGAATCAGGTAATTTCCTCACATGTGTGGGTTTATGGATTTTATATAAACTATTCAGTCTGAGCTACTTAATCTCCATCAATGAACCTTGATAGATTTCCATATTTGCATAACAAACATCTGACTACACATGAAAAGTGTTGACCTGACGGAGCCAGAATTAGTTTCCATGTGTTTTATAGATTAATTTCCCCACTTTTACTGTAAAAATATTTTTGTTTTTCAGATAAATGCAGAGATGAAAAAGAGAGGGATGAAGGAAGGTTTCAAAACTGCATGGATCAGAAAGGCTGATGACAAAATCTTCCACGAAGAAGATGAGAACTGAGACTTAAACAAACTAACTGAGCATTTACACAATATTCACTTAAACCGCACTTATTCTAAACATGAAAAGAGAATGACTCTGCTCATGAAACAAATATCAGAACTCATTAAATGGAACGTGGACGAATTGAAACCTTTTTTCCATGATCTCAAAACAGATGTAAAACAGATGCAAAGCTGTGTCGTCTTCTCTGATGCAAAGTGTTGAACTGACACGTGTCTGTTGTCTGTTTCCAGCATGAACGCACAAACCATGACGTAAAACCTGAGATCACACTAACAAATGTTTCGACTACACAAAACCACAACGAGGCGTCGCTGCAACAGAAACAAACTTCATTTTACTTCAGCTTCTTTTATAAACCATGCATATTTAGTTTATTGAGTTGATTTTTTAAATGATTTTTCATGAACACTTACTCAACTGAAGTTCTTCATGAAATGAGTGAATTATATATAATTTCCTGTAATGTTCTGACTGCTCCACTAGGTGGCGATAGGCTGCAGGCTACTTATTAATCCAGAGAATAAAGAAGCAGCTGTTTTTTTCTGGTGACTCAATCCAGGAGCAGGTTGAACTAATAATTCATAATATCATCATCAGAACTCAATACTCACATATCATCAGCACAATGTTACACAACTATTAAAGTAATTTGAATGATAGAAAACACAAAGAATCGTATTTACTCTGGCCTCTTGCTCAATTTCAGTTTTTATCATATTAGGGGTTTTTGTAGCTTAAACTTTCTCTTCTTGTTTATTCCTCCTGTTTTTATATCATCTCATCATTTTAGTCTGGACTGTTTTGTTTTTGTTTCCAATCAAATCAGTTGTGTTGTTCCAGTTTGAGTGAGTCACTGAAAGTTCCCTTTGTGTAAAATGATTTATTGACGTGTGGGCGGTGAAGTTTTCTTTGATCGTAGTCGCACGGCACAGAGTCCGTACCTGTCTGTATCTCCTGTAAGAAATAAAGTTGTGTGTGTGTAATATTTGTGATTTGTTGTGTTGTTGGAATGATCCTAATAATGAATTGTTGAATGGTAGAATCCAGGAGAACGTCTATGATTTCTGCAGTAACTGTTCTTGTGTTCTTGTGTAACTGTTGGGACGTCCGGTTTCTGATGTCAACACTTCTGAACCAGTTAACACAAAGTTGTCCATCAGATCTAAATCTTAACTTCTATGTGAACTCTTCTTATTCATCTCTCACAAGCACCAAACAACACACACAGATTCCTAATGTTCCTAAAGTTACTTCAATGTGTTGATTCAGTGTTGACACAACATAGTAATTATCAGCATGATTAGTATGATTATGATTGGGAGTGGCTGCAGAAGGGGGGAGGTGGAATACAATAGTTCAGCTGTTGTGTACTCCACCCAGTTCTAAAAGTAGATGCATGCTTATTGTCCCACTAAGACCAGTCCATTCCCTCATCCTCACACTGCCAAGACAGAAACCTGATCCAGGAACATTTCAAAGTCCCGTTAAAAGCTGTCAAACGTAATATGGGAACAGATTTACTGCGGAGTTCCAGCGTGATCTGATCTAATGTAAACTTCTGTGCTAACAGCAAACCAGCACAGTTCATTTCAATGTGTATTTACTAAGTTGTGCTGTTGTTTGATTAGAGTTTAATGACAGGGTTCAGCATGGAGGCGAGCAGAGAGTTCTATTTACTCTTTTAACTGCTGCTGCCGCCTCAGAGCACTTTGGAGGAAGAGGTCGATGGACTCATCTTCTCACGAGTGGAAGCTGAGTCACTCACGTCTCGACCAACTCACTAGCTGTGGTCAACTGGAAATCCGAGGGTTCGATCCCCCAAGTGCAATTTAAAATGTGATCAGGGACTTGTTAAGTATTTGGACATGGTAGTAAAGTTTCCACTGTGCTTTCATTGAGCTCCATGGATCAAGTTTCAATTCATTATGTGACTGCTGCAATTAAAATGTCTTGTGAATTCTGGCAGCAAATAGGGAGGAACCAGACAAACCAGTTGGGCTCTCCTCCCAGCGGCTCACTGGGAGCAGAGTTGTTCTCATCTGCCTTCACTGGACTCAGTCGCCCTTAGAACAGATTGATTCAACACAGCTGTTGAGGAGCATCTCTCCACCGACCCACTCTGGTAAGACACAAATCCTTCTCAGTGAATTATCTGCTAAACAGCCAAACAAGGAAAATGTCCGTAATAAAGATCGACTTCTTAACTTTTAAATTAGCAGAAAAAAGGCTCGAAGTCACGTGTTGTGATTCTTATTTGACGATTTGTTTCCTGTCAGCAGAAAATACCCAGAACTCCTGTAGCTAACGAATGAATGAAGATGCTTTATTGATTGACTTGACACACTGCACCATTACAACCACTGGGAATCTCAAAGTTTGCAAAACAACATGAGGTTGACTTTGGATTAAAAGGTTTTGTGCAGTACTTCACCCTGTCGAGAGCGACCCGTCAGGGTTGTCCAATACGTGTTGTGATTCTTATTTGACGATTTGTTTCCTGTCAGCAGAAAATACCCAGAACTCCTGTAGCTAACGAATGAATGAAGATGCTTTATTGATTGACTTGACACACTGCACCATTACAACCACTGGGAATCTCAAAGTTTGCAAAACAACATGAGGTTGACTTTGGATTAAAAGGTTTTGTGATACAGAGTCAAAATGTCATCTGCGCATAGTGATATATTTTTTTTTGATAACTCTACTTTGTCAAATACTTTTCCTGATTTGCTGTTGTGCAGAATTCACTTTGTTTGTGGAGGATTCGATATTTTTAAAACACAAAATCATGAACTTTTGTATGTTTTTACATCGACTTGATAGCGAATCGTCTAATCTGCAGAATAATGTGAAGAAAACTTGTATAATATTCACGTGACCTCCTATTTACACTAACAGTTTGTCTTGTTTTCCCAGACATGGCCTCTGCACTGTCCGCGGATCAGTTTCGCTGCTGCATCTGCCTGGGCTGCTTCAGGAATCCCACCTCCATCCCGTGTGGACACAACTTCTGCCTGGAGTGCATCAAGCGCTTCTGGGACACGGGACACAAGTCGGTGTGTCCCATCTGCAAAGAGGTCTTCAAGAACCGCCCGGAACTCAGGATCAACGTCGGCCTAAGAGACATCACCAGTAACTTCGTGAGGTCTGTTTCGAACACAATGTCAACGACGTCGTGCAAAATCAAACAAACTGTTTCAGACACTTTTCTTTTGTCGTTGATTGAAAATATCTCTGTTCCATCAAAAGGTCTCGGAAGAACAAACTGAAACCCAAACCGGTCCTGAAACAATTCTCCGAGACCCACGTCCTCTGCGACAGCTGCGACGGAGACAAGCCCCCGGCGGTGAGGTCCTGCCTCGACTGCCGGAAGTCCTTCTGTGAAAGTCACCTGGCTCCTCACCGCGGGGATCCCGGGCTGACGGGGCACCGACTCACGGAACCGGGCGCCTTCGCTCATCTCTGTGGAAGTCACCACAAGCTCCTGGAGATGTTCTGCAAGGACGACCAGACGCCTGTGTGTGTGAAGTGCGTCTCGAGGGACCACAGACGCCACAGCACCGTCCCCATCGAGAAGGAGAGCAGGAGGATCAAGGTGAGAGGAGAAGACACTGAGTCCCAGAACACACAGTGTAATGTCCAGGGTCACTGGAAGGTCATGAGCCCATCGTACAATATACTTCTGCTGCTTGGAAAACGTCCAGTTTCTGAACTTACCTGCTTCACGTGTTCGTGCACGACCTTCACAGACTCAGATCAGGAAAATGGAGGACGAGTTTCAGCAGATGATCCAGACCAGAATCCAGAAGGTTGAGGAGATCAGGAACTCGGTGGAGCTGTGCAAAGTAAGTTTCATCTTTACCCCTCTGGCCCTCGTCCAGTGTCTTCTGAATAGTTTGCAACAGCGTCAATAGGAGCTTTCTTTACAACCACCAGGAACAGATAAACACAGTGCCCCCCGCAGGTTGAAGGCAGTAACGTGTAATAATATAAAGTGAAAAAAAACTCAAATCCAGGATTTAGACTGAGGTGTGTGTGACCATGTGACTGCAGACACAGACAGACCGGGAGATCCAGACCAGCGTCCAGGTCTTCACCATGGTGATCAGCGCCATCGAGAGGAACCAGGCTCAGCTCATCGAGGAGATCGAGAAGAAGCAGGCGGAGGCCGAGGAGCGAGCGGAGGAGCTTCTCAAGGAGCTGGAGCAGGAAGTGGAGGAGCTGCAGAGGAGACGTGGCGAGCTGCTGCTCCTGGAGAACACCGAGGATCCTTTTCACCTCCTGCACGTCAGTCCTGCTCACACACTTTCCTAGATCTGTAGAGTAAAACACCAGTGAAGGAAGTGATGGTTTTTAAAACACTTGAAAAAACATATAAACGATCCTGCAGCCAGCCACTAGGGGCAGTCAAGTTCGTAGAGTCTTAGTCCTACCTGGCTTTAATGGATTTATCAGAAATACCACATGAACTCGAACTTGTTCCAAGGAGATTTGTTCAATCCCTGAAAAAGCAGAACTACATTCTCAGGTGTTTGATGAATGTGTGTCCCTGTCGTCCTGTGTCAGTATTTCCCCCCCCTGAGCGCTCCACTGCCCTCCAGAGACTGGTCCCAGGTCAGAGTCCACTCCGACCTCTACATCGGGACGGTGAGGAGGGCCTTCTCCAAACTGGTGGACACCTGCCACGACCTTGAGAAGAAGCTGTCTTCAGATGGTCAGTGACCTCTGAGCTCCAGACGTGAATCAATTCATTCTCCAGCTTCAGTTGTTCTCATGACCAGTTCTTCTTCTGTCTTTCACAGAAATGTCCAAGATAAGTCAACATGCAGGTACGGGTTTGGATTGCATTGTGTACATAATGGGGATGGTTGTGTTACCTGAATGGAGAATACAATCATCCTAAAACAACAACAACAAAACGTTGTTTGAGTGGTTTGAGTGATAGATCCATTATTTTAATTATTGTTTATAACATTCCTAAAATTAATTGAACAATTACACAATGATGACATCCCACGTGTCTCCCTCGTGTGTGTCTCTGTCTCCAGTGGACGTCACTCTGGATCCGGTGACGGCCTCCAGTTGGCTCATTCTGTCCGCCGACGGAAAAAAGGTAAAAAGACAGATTTTTGTGCTGTGCGGTGCGACAGTTAAATCCAACACAACAGTCTCTGTTACACTCACATATTGTTTGTTTGTGCGATGACATGTGAACGTGATGGATGTGTATTGTTGGTCCTCAGGTGAGTCTCAGCAGCCAGAGGAGGCCCTCGCTCCCTGACGCCCCCCGCAGGTTTGACTCCTGCGTCTCCGTCCTGGGGGAACAGAGCTTCACCTGTGGGAGACGCTACTGGGAAGTTCAGGTCGGAGCTCGGGGCCGTGACAAGCACCGATTAAATGTTATTAACTGAACAAATACCAACATCTGTTCCTAATCACTTTGTACGCCCCCTTGTGGCTGTACGATGCTCAGTTGTTCTTATTTTGGATCTTTGATAGTCGCTGTTTTTCCTAACGTGTGTTGTGTGCATGGTTTTTCAGGTTGGGGATAAAACGGACTGGGACCTGGGCGTGGCCAGAGAGTCCATCAACACCAAGGGGGCCATCACGGTGCGTCCCGACAGCGGCTACTGGGCGATCTGCCGGCGCAAGGGGGGCAGCCTGAGCGCCTGCACCAGCCCCTGCATCACCCTCAAGCTCCAGGAGACCCCGCAGAAAGTGGGCATCTTCCTGGACTACGAGGAGGGCTCGGTGTCCTTCTACGACCCGGACGCAAAGACTCACATCTTCACGTACAGCTGGTGCTCGTTCAGCGAGCCGCTCTACCCCTACTTCAACCCCTGTCTCCAGGACAATGGGAAGAACACCGCCCCCCTGGTGATCTGTGCTGTGGATTGAATCCCTGAAGACCAGAGGACCGAAGATCTCTGTGGATTCAAGGATTCGATCCTGAGGCTCTTTGCTTCATGACACCGAACACAGGCTCTGCAGGTGACAGGTGTCACGAGTCGGCCTCAGCTGTCAATCACGACACATCGTCAATTAACTAATTAAAAACAAACACGAACAGGTGTGATGAGAACGTCCTCAAATCACAGACACCGTTGTTAGGGAAAAAGGATTTTGATGTTTGGTCCATGTCTGCTAACATGGAGGTGGCTGGGTTTGTGACCTACAAGGTGTATCTATCGCCCCCTGGTGGCTGCCTGGGACTCAAATATAAAGTAACAATAAGCCATGTTTACAGTTGTTATTATGTTATTCTGATATTCGTCCATTAATGTAAGTTTTCAAAACTTTCTTTTTATCATATTCTATATTTTTCTTTTTCATCCCAACACAGCAGATAATACTACTAATGATAGAAATAAACAAATAAACAGATTTATAGATTCTTTCTTTCTTTCTTTCACTATATTTTATGACAAATAAATAACTTCTACTTTCAGACCACTTCCTTTTCCCTGCATGTTTCCACTGTGGGAACTGAACCATCGATTCAGATCCATGCTTGTTTTTTTGATTGCAGTGACAGCCTCTGACCACTAGATGGTGCTGCAGCCCAGTCAGAACCTCTATTTTTGTTAAAAAAATGACCTAATGACCTAAAACCTGTTTCCTTTTGTTGTGGACTGTGGAATAAAGAATATATCCAGTATCCCCACTCGAGTTAAACGTCTTCTGTCCCCACTCCTGCAACATGTTTTAGTTTGTCTTCACGTTTTGTTTTGAAAGTTGTGTGTTTGCCGACCAGACGTTTCCATGCAACACAAGTTTGTCTGATTTCTGCATCAGTAATAATAATAACAGCAGTTTTCTCAAGAAAATGACAAAGTGTTTCACAACAGGATTAATCAGAACTTTGACTTCAGCTTGAGAGATAAGTGTTTCCTGGGTTGTTCTGTACTCGGCTACTTCCCCTCATCTTAAATAAGTAATTCATTCTAGGACTCTAATACTTCTATTTCATACATTATGGCCTAAAAAGTCTTATTTTTAACTTGCCAGTCATTCAATGGTCGAGCAAGACATCCAGGGTCTAACGATTGTCATGAATTAAAAGGCAAAAAATAGTTATTATTCCTAACATTTAATATATCAGATTTCCTGTTGAGCACTCTGTGTATTTCTGTGTAGCCTGTCTGATTTAGAACATGATGTAGATAATGAGATAAACTATAACTATAAGGATCTCAGATTTCAGTGGCGTATTATAAGTAATGGTAAGATCCTCTGATTCCTTATGACGTGTGTTGAAGAAACTGTAAAACCTGTAATTTAACGACTGTTTCACATTTAAATTCATTTCAAAAATATCACAAATGTTGTAAAGTATTTGATAAAACAGTATTTTTCTGTGCACCCCCACCTCTGACTCCTTCTGTCTCTCCAACATTAATATCAACACGTTGATGCCAACTCTGAATATCTTACTGCCTGTACCTGATTACATAACCTCACCCTCTCTGACAGGTGCCTCATGGGAATTTCCTCACCACTGCTTGATTTGACTTTAATTAAATTGGTGGCAAACTTGTTTCGTAAGAGACGTTACATAACAGCCTGTTATTCTGTGATTGTGTCACAGCTAATTAGTGAACAGTGCACAACTCAAACGATTGGATAACTTAAAACTACCAGTTCTACCAGTGGCTGTCATTGGTTTGTGGTAAAACCTCAAGTACCTTCCTGTTGGCATCGAGGACACAGAAACAGTCGACTGGCTACGTGATGATGAAGAATTCTTTAGTGACAGTTTGTGGTGTTGTTCTACAGTGAGTCAAACGTTGTGTTAACGTGTCGCTGTGTTAAACCTTTAGTTTGTGTGTTGCTCAGTAACATAGTGGCAACACAACCTGAGGTTCCTGTGAAGGTCGGACACAAGCAACAAAAAGAACAAGAAGAGGAGGATTTAATTCTTACTTCTGCATTTTGAGAACAAAGAGGAAACGTTGAGAACAAAGTCAAAACTCAGTTCAGAGGAAGTTTTTGTTTGGTTGTGAGAGTAAAGTTGAAATGTCTGGAGATTGACAGATGAGCTGCGAGTGCTTCAGGTTCCAGCGTCTGTGGTTTCTCTTTCTGCACAGACAGTTTCAGGCTCAACCACATTTATGTAACAGTGATTTCCTCGTTCCTTGCATCAATACACAGGAACACTGTACACTGGCATGCTTTTATCTGTATTTCAATATTTTTAAGTAAAGAAACACTATACGTAGAAGTTTCACCTGCACCATCTACTGGCGTATTGATGCTGAAAAGGGACAGACTGCATTGGGGGTCGCCGCTGGGAGGATGAACCATGCAAACAGTGAGAACCAGGAATCTTCCCAACGGAGTTTGAGGTGTGACAGCTTTGTGTTGGAATGGCTGACTGATCCTGACACTGGAACTGAAGAGGCTTCTGAAGAAGTCGTCCGACCGCCCGAGCACGAATAGAAGCCTGAATGAAACTGATTTGTTTTCTTTATAAGACATCGGCACGGAGCCCGGCTGTTATAGTTCAGGGTGTTCAAGCCACATCCTCAGATCATTAACCACGTTCAGACCTTTCTGATGATCAGATGGTTAAAGGATGGAACTTGACCACCATCGATTTGAGATCAGCATCACTGATTGGCTACCACATCCTTCCAGGCTTCTATTTGTACTTGTGTTTACTCTCTTTAGTCAGTTTGACAGCAGCACTTATTGATTTGACCAATCAACACTCATGTGGAGTGTGTAGCCGGTGACAGTGTGTAATGATAGGTTAGTAAAAAGATGAGACTCTTACTGGAAACATGAACAACAGCAGATATCATTAATGTAATCGACCTGCATGATGAATCAGTAATGATGAGATGACGACATGTTGGGTTTACACACAGGACTTGTTCATGTTACATTCAGATTATTAATATCTCACTAATCCTAATAACAATTTCTTGAAAAAAACAAGATCGTATTTTTTAATAATCGTGTGAAGTTCTTTTTCTTTAATTTATTGAGTTAGTTTTGCTGAATTTATCATTTATTGTGAATCTGCAGAAGAAGCTTTATATATACATAAAGACATTGCTCCATTTAAGCCCCAGTAAATATACATAACATTCATTTGTCATTGGACATTTTTATTCTTCACATTTCCTAAACGATATTCATAGAAGTGTGAGCCGAGCGCAGCGAGAAAGTTTCCTGGGACTTTTTGGACACATTAATAAGTAGACTGTATAATTATAGGTTATTAAAACAATGAAACTCTTATGGGAAACATAAACAACAGCAGAGATCTTAATTATGAAAAAACTCCCTGCATGATGAATCAGCAACGATGTGATGATGACACTAAGATCCCTGTTTCCTGTTTCTTACGATAACCGAACATCTGAGAGAAAGCGAATCAGATCAATTCACATATTTCTGTTGCTAGTAATTATATCTTAAAAAGTAATTTGGGTCAAACTTTCCCAAAGACTTGAAATGATTCAAGGCCTCGGCTCAGACGTCTCTGATGTATTTGGTTCAGTTCAGTCAAACAGGAATATGATTCTGTATTTTCTCAAATGTTCAGAAACACAGAAACTAAGGTGGAGTGAGGAGCCACTTTTTTTATGAGCTTTGTTTGAGCAGACTGTGAAAACCACTGTTTATACATTAATATTTATTTTGTGCATAATTTCTCCAAATTGATTAGAGCGCGACCGATTCATCAGCCTTCACAGAAATATCAATTTAGTTGGTTTTTGTATTGGTTTTTATTTATAGTTATTTATTTTAAGTTTATGGTTAATGACGTTTTAGGAATCATCACAAAATAATAAAAGAAGAAATAAACACCAATCACAGACTAATAGGTTCTCAGGCTGCTCTTGTCTTTATTCTTTAATTTACAACATAAATACAAATGTGAAAACATCAAGTGAAGGTTTTTGACATTGAGTTTAAGAAACTATATCTTGGCCTGAATAATAATCCTAAAAGAAGGAAGGATATTAAAGGTAGTTAGTTATTAGTGGTGGTAGTTTCCCACTGTGCAAAGTGTTTTAGCTTCTACACAGAATGTTCTTTGTTATGAGTCCTAATTTCATTCCAGGACGAGGTTTAATACAACTTGTTCCGTTTGTCGCTACCTGGTCTGAGTCACTTCTCCAATTATCGTGCAATTACAGGTCTGCTGTCAGTTCCTTTGTGTGTTTGTATGACTCATATTCCTCTGTGGTTAATCAACTCTGTTTTCATCTCTTTCACAACTTCACGAGACAAACGTTCCCCCTGAAGCCTGAATGTTCGTAACCTGAGATGTTTTGGTTTCTCCGTCTAAAAAGGTGGAACTCTGCAGATCACGTTCCTGCTGAACAATAATAGAACACAGACGTTCTCTTCACATCGAGTATTCAGAGGTCAGCGTCACATCGAGTCCGTCTGGTTTACTGTCGGTTCAGTTTCGTTTCTCTGATAATGGGAGAAGGCGACCTGGAACCTGTCCAAAGTGTTTCTTCACACCCAGCTCCTCTGCAGTGGTTATCTTGTCAGTACAGTGATGGGTTCACATCCCTCTGAAAACGAGTCCACGTATCAAGCTGTTGTTGTGTCGGTGACATAATGAAGCACAAGATGTTCAGCTGCACATTTGAGCTGCAGAGAATTTAAATAAAGTTTTCTCACTTTGTCTTAAAAGCCTGGACGAGCAAGTACAATGGTACATTTAACTGAGTTTAGTTGTCATCAGTATTTACTCTGATCTGATCTGAAATACATATGCTTAATAGAAGATTATATAAATAAAGTAGAAGGGCACTCAGAGAACAGGTACCTGATCTATTTATATCACATCCTTCCAGATCACTACTTGGTTTGAGTCTGACTTTCTGAAACTTCATCACAGGGGAAGTTGAACGTGGATAAATCGAGAACAGTGACATCGTCACATGGATCATAATCATACGTTTAAAGAACACGTGGAGCAGTGAAATCACTCTTTGCCCAATTAAGTAATTACACTGGACATTTAATGGACTTAATAATTAGTTAATTCAGGAAGTTGATTTAATACACAGCCTGAATGCCGCTGGAGTTTCTTGAAATTGACCAAACAGGTAACAGGTGGTTCCCCCAAGTTTCAACTAAATAGATTTTAGTTTTTAATCCTGCTGACACACAAACAACAATATAACCTATTGGTGGAGACAATTACATTTAAATCAAATAATAGAATATACATTAAATTGATTGAATGAGTTTTTATTCTTTAACTTCTTTTGGGCATTAAAAAGTTGACAAGATGCAGGATGAAAACTAAAATATATAAAAGATATATAAAGGGCCCATTCAAGGGTAATGAAAACAGTAATTTGTACAAAGTAGATGAAACACACAAGTGAGAACTTCCACAGGATTATTTTAAGTTTAAATCCTACACACTGGACCTTTAACTTTTATAATGAATATTAACAAAAGCAATAATATCCCAGTTTCTGTTTTCCTCTCCCTCCTCTCGTCTCTATCATTAATCTCTCGTGATACTTTTCTGAACTTTGTTAATTGTCCTGTTACTCAATCGAACAAACAACCGGATACAAAAGTCGCACAACCTGTTTCCAGGAGGACGACGTGACCTCGAGTCGAGTTGAGGTGACAAAGTAGTCGACAGGAAATTCCAGAATGACAGAGGGATGATGGGAAGTGAAGGGGCGGAGCTCAGGCATTCAGACAATGTGACCAATCCCTGACTGATATTTAAGACTCACAAACTCAGTCTGCTGCAGATGATGAGGATAAACCGACCCATCAACATGTCAACGCCAACAGGTAGGAAACGAGGGATTCAATTATAAATAGGTTTTATATATTTATAACAAACTTCACTGCCGGTGAAGAAGGAATGAAGTTGTAGATTTATATCATGCCATGAAGTTAAATAAACGCTCATCTTGAGAGTTTTCACTATTTCTTAGACTCATTGCACAATGTGAAACTTTCTTGTTTAGACTTTCAGACGTGCACGTTTGATTAAAGTGTAACCTCCCTCTTCCAGTCAGGACCGTGACTTCTGTCGCCTTCGAGGAGCAGTTCAAGTGCTGCATCTGCCTGAACATCTACACCGACCCGGTCTCCACCCCGTGTGGACACAACTTCTGCCTCCACTGCATCGAAGGCTACTGGGACACGAAGGGCAAGTCCGACTGTCCGCTGTGCAAGCAGACGTACAGGAAGCGCCCGGAGCTCAGGATCAACCGGGAATTTGCAGAAATCATTGAATTCATTAAAAGGTTTGTTTTTTTAATTGATATATTTCAATATTTGATTTGATTTGGTTGATTTTGTTGATTTGGTTGCGGTCTAACATCATTTAATGGTAATTCAATAGGTCTTTGACGCTCAGAGCTGCAGAAGAAGAAGCTGACGAGTCTCTAGAGGAACCAAACCAACGCTGTGACACTGACAAAGTTCCCTGTGACATCTGCCACAGGAAGAAGTCCATGTCGGTCAGCTCGTGTCTCGTGTGCCAGGCGTCGTACTGTGAGATCCACCTCACGCCTCACCTGATGGTGCCGGCGCTGCAGAGACACCGGCTGACGGATCCGGCCACGTTCACCAGCAGCCACCTCTGCAGGAACCACAACCAGCCGCTGACCATGTTCTGCAAGAAAGACCAGATGCCGGTGTGTGGGAAGTGCACGACCGGGAGCCATAAATACCACGAGGTCGTGCCCATGGAGAAGGAAAGCAAGAGGGTCAAGGTGAGGAGACGCTTATTTCATTTATCAAGTTAGTAAAAATGTGTGATAAAAAAGTTTCCAAGGAGTCTCAACTTCTGCCCTTTCTGCATTGTCAGCTTTTCATATTCATAACTTCATGCTGTTGAATTTTTGTCCAGTCTTATCTCAGGGCAACGAAGGCCAACGTTCAGCAGATGATCCAGGCCAGGCTCGGGAAAAGGGAGGAGATCCTAAACTCAGTCGAAATCAGCAAAGTAAGTTCTGCTCCGGTTCACAGATGCAAGTTCAGAACGAGTTGAATCATATTGCTGATGGTTATTAACTTAATTTGACAAATGTTTGTTTTCAATTGACAGAAAATCACAGAGAGGGAGATCGAGAGCAGTGCTCAGGTCTGCGCCCTGCTGACCAGCGCCATCCGGAGGCAGGAGGTGGTTCTGGTGCAGGAGCTGAAGAGGAGGCAGGAGGAGGCCGAGAGGACAGCCAAGCAGACGCTTCACGAGCTGGAGCAGGAAATCAACGAGCTGCAGGCGAGGGGCAGCGAGCTGCAGCACCTGGAGCTCACTCAGAACCCGCTTCACCTCCTGCAGGTTAGAAATCCACATCTCAGTGTCTCTGTGCTGCGTCAACACATCGACCTCTGAACCTGGGAGGTAACCGTTTGTCTCCTCTGGTTCAGGGCTTCCCGTCTCTCAGCAGCCCCCCGTCCATCAGAGAGTGGTCCGAGGTCCTGGTCCACGCTGACAACTGCCTGGGGACGGTGAGGAGAGCCGTCTCCGCTCTGGTGGAGGTTTGTCAGGAAGTCGCCGACAGACTCTCAGCAGAAGGTCAGTGATCCTGAGACAGAAGCTACTCATTGAAAGACTTGACTGTTGTGGAAGAGAATGCATGAAAATAACTTTGTTCTTCTCCACGTTTGCAGAGACAGACAAGATGAATCAATATGCAGGTGAGTTCACTATCAGGCACTCTTGTCTTTCTGCAGTAGCATTGTTCAGTCTTCATCCTCCTCTGCTCCTGATCCCTGGACTCACAGTTCTCTTTGTTTCTGCAGTGGATGTGACTCTGGATCCTGAGACTGCGTCCGCCTGGCTGCTCCTGTCTCCAGATGGAAAGAAGGTAGAGTTCTTTGACTGTGAACATAAGACTGGTCCCTCGTGGACAGTGCTGCTGAACAGGCTGTTTACAATGTGATTTCCACTGATCCGCAGGTGAGCCTCAGCAGCCAGAAGAAGTCGACGCTACCAAACAACCCTCAGCGCTTTGACACCTGCGTCTGTGTTCTGGGGAAACAGAGCTTCACGTGTGGGAGGAGCTACTGGGAGGTTCAGGTACGAGTAGACCGGATTTTATTGTTTGGAAGATGTCATATGTATGACCGTGTTCAGAGATCAGATGGCCAGTCCGCCCACATTACTTGGTTCCAATCCCACTGATTTTGTTGTTATTATAAAAACTGTATTCTTTGTTCTAATTCCGGATTCTCTGCATGTTCCAGGTTGGAGATAAAACGGACTGGGACCTGGGCTTGGCCAGAGAATCCATTAACAGAAAGGGAACCATCACGGTGCGTCCGGACAGCGGCTTCTGGGCGATCTGCCGGCGGAAGGGAGGCAGCCTGAACGCCTGCACCGCCCCCTCCATCACCCTCCACCCCCAGGACACCCCCCAGAAGGTGGGCATCTTCCTGGACTACGAGGAAGGATCGGTGTCCTTCTACAACGCGGAGACAAAGACTCACATCTACACGTACAACGGCTGTTCTTTCGACGAGCCGCTTCACCCCTACTTCAATCCCTGTGTGCAAGAGGACGGGAAAAACACAACTCCACTGGTGGTCTGTCCTCTGGAGACAAGCACCAGGGCTGAACTGGAACTAATCATCCAGTCAAATGTGTAGTTTGTGATGCGATGGAATAATGCTAACCCATGAGAAAATGTTCTTATGGAGCAACTTTATCAACCTATAAGTTATCTCCGTTCAAACTAGAAATGCACCAGAGATAAGAATAATGTAAATAACGTCACTGTAAAATAGACTTGATAGGCCACGCCCACTTCACACTTCAAAATTGCACCAGGGAAGTTCTTAAAATATTGAAAGTTATAGCTAGCTAGTTCATACAGCGAGCTATATGTAGCAAGAATTGCTAAGCCCCGCCCATTGCGATACAATTTTTTGTGATAGCGGCCATGTTGTTTTCCCAACAATCCAAACCCCAAAGTTCAAGTTGACACTTTGATCCCTGCTGTCACTTTGATAAAGAGTGTTGCCCAACTTGTGTATATAAATCTACAGAATATATTTTTTTTATGTTTGTCATCATTTAAAATCCACGTCCCAAATGGGTGACGTATAAAAACTGAAGATAAAAGATTGTGTTTAAAAAATAAATTGAGACCTGTTTGTCTTTTATATTTTTCAACTTCTGTGTTCTCAATTTATTTATTCTTTTGACGTCTTCATAAACTGCAACACAACTTTAACAGACTTCCTTTAACTTTCATGAGATCAATCGTCTGCACACAAGTTTGCATGTGATGTGCATGTCCAGTTAAAGCTGGTATCAGCTCGAGGTGACAGATAAATATTTTGTGGCTCATTGGCAGAGATGGGATAAGAGTTACATTCCAAAGACTCGTATCACACTGCACATCGGTGATTAACTACCGAATGCAGTAAAAACAAACCACACCTCTGATGCTAACCTGCCTCCTGGACTCCATTCGTGGTGAACGCACCTGATCTGGGGTCAGGTTATGAAACAACAGGACCATCGAGCGGCTCGTCCCACTCAGCCGTCGTATCTGTAAATCTAAGGAACTTACTTCAGTTCTTCAATCATATAGAACATTTTACTCCACCACAGTCGTTAATCTAGTTACTTTAATAATCACACCTTTTTTATTGTCGTACTAAATATACAACAAACAAATACAATACGTTGTTTTGTGGATTAAACCTTTTAGACATTTTCATTTTAACGAGCTTGTAATGTTTTCACGTGAGCAGGATTGTGCAGAATCTACCGGACGGATTACCATTAACTTGTTGGTAGAGTCTGTAGGGGTCTGGAATGAAAGCATTTATTATTATAATCGTCATTATTAAACTGTTAATGATTGTTATTATTGTTATTATTATTGTTATATGCAGAAATACACATACACATGTAGGTTCACGCAGCCATTCAAGTGTCTGTTGGCTTGTTCTCTGTCATTGACCTTGTTTAAATGTCTCATTAACTGAATGACTGGATGTATCCGACCTCAAACTTACTATATCCACGTGAAGCTATTCCTTTACTGCATGTAGATTCACACATGGTGCCAAAGTACATCTGTTGGAACAGCGACTGCTGCTGCCACAATGAGAACAACTTAAATACTGCAGGTTCGTGCCAAGGAACATCTATAATGTCTTAGATTATGAACATTGCATTCTGGGAGGCCTGTCGACCTGCAACACGCTGCGACCCTGGATGCTCCTGCTCCACTGAACATGTTAGTGCTTAGAATGAATGAAAGGAGCCAACTTTCATTTGAATAAAGTGATCTATCGCTCTGTGAGACCGTTGCTCACATTATGGAAGACTTCCCATATGTCTGTGGTAAAAGAGAGGATGGGGGGGGGGGACCAGTGGGGGATGGAGGGGGCGTGAGAGCAGAAGGGCTGTGATGCTCGTGATGGTATTAAACGTCTGCTCCAGCTCTGGGGTTTCCTGGATATGAGAGAAAATTAGAGAGAGAGAGAGGAGAGACAGAGCAACAGGGACCAGGCTGAAGGGAACTGGGGGAACTGGGCTCTTGAGATGCTCCAGCATCACAGAGCAAGCTGGTTTCTGTGCATCCCTGAAAACTCAGACGTTAACGTGAGAGGTGAGTGTCTTTTTAATTACTTTTAATTGTCTTTTTAAGTTATTATTGCGTGTTGCAAAGGAGGGTTTGTGCTTTGTGTTGTTGTTATTATCTTGTTCTGCAGAGATCCACTTG
The DNA here is from genome assembly GCA_016801935.1 of Platichthys stellatus. Lineage (NCBI taxonomy): Eukaryota > Metazoa > Chordata > Actinopteri > Pleuronectiformes > Pleuronectidae > Platichthys > Platichthys stellatus. The sequence goes on along the minus strand of CM028878.1, from coordinate 1,294,046 downwards.
TTTCTGGGAAATGATTTTTCCTAAGCATGAAACGTAAACTGCTTTGCTTTTCATTGCAGACATCTGTTGAGATAATATCAGAATATATCTGTCGAGTGTGTGTTCATGTGTTTGTTTAAAGGAAGTGCAGAGACAGGGTCTGAACTGGGGAGGTGTTGGGGCAGCGAGCGGGGGGGTTTACCAACAGATGGCCTCTCTGTGGTGGGATTGAGATAGTCCAGCGTTCCCCCCCCCCGCCCCTGCTTCACCCCCCCCCCCCCCCCCAGAATGTCAACTCATCTATTTAAATTCACTAGATGATGATCTTTCTTCAGGATCCGTTGAATAATTTGCTGAGAAATCAAGGACACATTAGCTTAACAGAATCCTGCTAACTAGCAAACAATCAAACAAACAAATGCAGACAAAAACATAACCTCCTTGTCACAAGTATCAGAAACGGATTTAGGGACGGGATTCTTCATAGTTTGCAGGTTTTAAGAATCTTTTTGTGTTTTTTCTTCTGTTTACTTTCCTCTGAAACTCAGTTTTGAAATAATGTTCATTTAGTTTTCTCGTGCACATCATGTCTCCTACGCTCTATTGATTGAAACAGGCCTGAGGTGTTGACAGCCTCCAAACTGGTTCGGACTCTGAGTCAGCATCCAGCTGGCTGATTGCAACTGGATAACCTCCAATTACACTGTGTGTAAAAGAACATCCTGCTCTTACGGGAAGTCACATGGAAGTTGGCGCCAACTGATATACCTGTCCAGAGAGTCTAATCCTACTGTTACTGAAGGATTATAAGATCACTTAATGTCTCACTCTCCAAAGAGACTGTCTCTGTTGTGGGAGTGAGAAAACACCGGCAAAGCCCAGAAGCACCCGGAGCTCGTTCTCATCTGGAGCGATGCCCGGCCCAGTTCGACCCTCTCCACCGTATCCCACCGGCCCCCCGGCCCTCCTCCTCGGACTGCTGCTCCTCGCTCACCAGGGGCCCTTACACGTCAGCTGCCAGAATGAGACCGAGCCTATCGTGTTGGAGGGAAAGTGTCTGGTGGTTTGTGACTCCTCCCCCTCCGCCGAGCCATCGGGTAGCGCCCTGGGCATGTCGGTGAGGTCGGGGGCTGGGCGGGTGGCGTTTTCCGCCATACGCAACACCAACCACGAGCCCTCGGAGATGAGCAACCGCACCATGACCATCTACTTCGACCAGGTGGGTTTCACCAGGCCGTTCACTTTGTCCTCCTAAACCCACAACGTCACAAATCAAGACCATAAAGAAAACTACATTTGATCCCATTCTGGAATGTGATGTTTCCCACAGAAACAACTATGTCACGATTTTAGAAAATGAATCATTATACATCCATGAGCCTTAATCAGCTTTCCACAAAGATTTTGCACAAAGCTCTTGTGAGAAGGAATTCAATGAGCTGAGGTCAGGACTTGTGGCAGCTCAGTCAGGCTCCCAGTCCTCTGACATGTGTGGCCTGACTTAAACCAATAAACTGCACGAGTACCAAAGAAGTGATTGAAAATATGTGAACAGGTGGGTCAACATTTTTATGTCCTACACCTTATGTCATACACGGTATGTGGAACGTTGTGTTTTCACGCTGCTGCCTGTGAATCATCGGTTTGAACAATGCAGTGTAGAGACTTGATTCCTGAACCACAGGCACCACACACTCATTACATGATCACATAGGGTTTTAAATGAGACTTTAATTTGGATCTGTTGACACTATAGATAAAGAGTCAGGCATTTGCTGAGGACAACGTACAATTTATTCACTAATGGATCTCATGGTCTTTACAAAATTTGACAGCAAACAGTTGTCAAGATAATACAATATATATTTTATAGCACCATTTATGCTGCTGCGTTCGGTGACGAGGTTTAAGACCCCCCCCCCCACACACACACACACACACACACACTGGAATCTCCAATCCCTGATCATACTGTTCAAACAGAAAGTACATTGGTCCTTTGCCAACGGAGGCATCCAACAACAGACCTGAGGATCTGAGTCACTGTCCTCAACCCGGTCACATTACAAACCAGGACATGCCATGTTTCTGTGTCTTCTTGTATGTGCCTGCAAGTATTTCACATAGTACATAGTCTGGTAGAACACTTTGTTCTCATACAGCCTTTTGTTTTTCTATTTTAAAGAGAAGCTCAGCGGTGGTCATAATTATCAGATATTGCACATTTGAATGGAATGTTGCTTTACTTTGCTCCGGCCCTGTTGTGCTACTTTATAAACACATATCATCTTTTCATTTTGGTTTCAGATCTTGGTGAATGTCGGCAGCCACTTTGACCCGGCAAGGAGCATCTTTGTTGCCCCGAGAAAAGGAGTCTACAGCTTTAGCTTCCACGTGGTCAAAGTTTACAACCGGCAGACGATTCAGGTAAGAACGGAAGCATCAAGGATTAGTTTAGTTCGAATGTGATTCATATCCTTATCACGTTTTCTGTCTTCTCAGGTGAGTCTGGTTCTCAATGGCTCGCCGGTGATCTCGGCCTTCGCAGGTGACCAGGATGTGACCAGGGAGGCTGCCACCAACGCCGGGCTGGTGATGATGGAGCGGGGGGACAAGGTCTACCTCAAGCTGGAGAGGGGGAACCTGATGGGCGGGTGGAAGTACTCCACCTTCTCTGGCTTCCTGGTGTTCCCCTTGTAGGCTGGGCAAAGGTTAGACAGCCAATCATTTTGGGGCGATGGTCAGTTTCGGTTAATAATGTTTGAGTTCCACATTAAAGTTGGAAGTGACATCAAAACTGCTTTGATGCGTCTGTACATGCATCAGATGGGTGAAGTCACGATGCACCTGAATGTAATATCCATTTGTGTAGCTCTCACGTGTCTTGTTGTGTAACGTGGTGTAAATACTGTAGCGTGTCATCTACACTGTCTGATGTTCAGTGATTTTAAGTTAGTGCATGAAAACCGATGTTTGTGGCTGTAAAGAAAATGATTGTGTGTGTTCCCTGACTCGTACCAATCTGTCTGTGTGTCTTCATGATCCAGTTTGTGCTCAGTGGAGCTTGACGAAGTCGTGAATGTGATAAAGTTTCAATAACATGAGGAGAACAAGGAATGCAAACAGTAACGTTCCTGTGGAGTCGACACCACCCTCATGTTTGTACTGTAGGAAACCGATTATAAATAGTTTAGCTTTGCACTAGAAGCTACAAACAGGGTGAATGCTAAGCTAGCTCTAGCCCAAATGTATAAAGTCCACTTTCCAGGAGGTGTAAAGATCACGAGTCAGCACATTGTGTCTCATTTGTTTAATCCAGCTGTGGCTACAACCCCCCGACACCACATTAACCATCAGGCCTCTTTAAAGATATTTATTGTTAAACTTGAGAAAAGTTTATATCAACATATTGTCAGCCCTTGTTTATGTTTTGCTGGATAATTTGTTTAATAATTAATTTGGGGGAATTCTTCTTCTAACGTGTGGAACTACAGTTCCCATCATGCATTAGGAAATCTAATCAAGACAAGGCGCTGCCATGCTAGTTAGCCGAATTAGCCATTAGCAGCTCTCGTTGGCTCTTCGATCACTGGATCACTTTGGCACTGAAGAAAAAGACTCTCAGGCAAGTTCTGCTGTTTAAAGTGTCTCTATGTTTGACCGATTGACAGTTTAAGTAAAGATATCTGAATCGTGTGTTCAGTTTGCAGCGCGTATATATCTAACATGACTTGTTTGGTGGAGGAGGACAATAATAATGAGCTTCATGCAGATTGATAAATTCCAAAAGGCAAAAATGAAAAAAGCTTCCCAATCCATTTGAATTAATTGAAAAGGAATACTTTTTATTCATGTTAAACGACTTCTCTTCTGAGCTTTTATTAAAACCCTTTCTCAGTTCTGGTGATTTACAATGAGTCTGAGCTGTTTTTTTTAATTAGATTTTGAGATCACTGTTGATAACATCCTCCTGCTGCAGCCTGCGTTAACAAATCTGCTTTCACGGTGTGCTTCTGCAGTTCATTAGTCTGACAGCTGTCACAGGTACTTATCTGACAAGGACACACGCTCATCACAC
>CM028878.1:1226264-1252510 GCA_016801935.1 Platichthys stellatus | reverse complement strand
TAAACACAGCAGCAGCACTTATTACAATTCAGAAAATACATGTAACACCGGCGGTCTACCTATGTATGTCTGTCTCGGTGTGTGTGTGTCTGTGTCAAAGTGTCTCTCTGTGTGTGTGTGTCTATGTGTGTGCATGTGAAATAAAGTTAGTGTTATTTAATGATTTATCATTTTAACAAACTCCCATATTTCAAAGATAACAACAGCAGCCGCTTATCACAATTTAGAAAACACATGTATTCATCTATGTGTATCTGTGTGTGTGTATCTGTCTGTGTCTATCAATGTGTCTCTGTGTCTGTGTGGGTGTGTGTGTGTGTGTTTGTGTGTGTGTGTGTGTGTGAGAGAGAGAGAAAAAGAAGCGGGCGTGGCGATGACGCAGTCACGTGGTGACGTCACATCTAAGATGGCGGCCGATCATGATTCGTGGAATCAAGGCCTAAAAACTCTCAAAATGGCGGATTGACTACAAGACAAGATGGCGGAGCCGTTATGAATTTGGAGCCAGAATGGGAGGAGAGGGAGAGAGGAGGCGTGGCAATAATAGACTCAAAATGGTGGTTTAACTTGCGTTATTCAAAATGGAGTCTATGTTAATGACACCATGTGGCCGGAGCTCACACTGGTGGTCGTCAAATGAAGCACACCAAGGGATTTTCAGACAAAGAGAATTCTTTGTCTCTGCTTTGGCGTTCGGCCGCATGGCTTCCAGATGTGTCCAGCCTCTCTGAATATAGATTTAACTATGTTACATGAACTGTATTCTAAATACAGATCGGATTTGTGTATAAACAGGTTTAGGAGAAAAGAGAGAGAGAGAGGGAGAGATAGAGAGAGATCAGGAAACATCAGAAACATCGTCAGAGAAAACTACTAGCAAAGCAGGCAGTCCAGTAACGTGAGATTTATCTTTTAACAGATGGAAATCTCCGCACAATATCTCTGACGGTAACACGTTAAAAGTAAGCGCTTCTCAAAAACACAGTAAACAAAGGAACCGGATGTGAAGTCTCGGTCCGCCGTGTAGCACGGCTAAAAACAGATCAGCGATCTACAAACAAACATACAATCAAACAAATGACACGCTAAGTATTTAAACTAGTCTCTGCCCAGACAATAAAGCCTCTTACTGTGACCTCCGCGGTGTTGCTTGCACGTGGGGCGCGGATTTCCGGGAGTCCAGTGAATGTCTCGTTAAACCTCAGGATGCGTGCGAACGGCCGGATTCCTGGAAAACAAATCAGTGTCCTGGCCTCTTAAGCGGTTCTCCTGTGGGTCTCGTGGTTGCAACGGAGATCAGCGCTGGGCCGAATCAAGCGAACTTCTCTTGCTCCTGGAACGGAATTCAGCTTCGTCTCTTCTCTGACGGGATTCAGCTTCGTCTCTTCTGCAGGGAATGAACAGCGGTTGACGCAGCTGTGGATTTGGAAAGAAAGTCTCTGAGCTCGGCCAGTTAGCGAGTTCCTGTGCACGGCCTTTTCAAGTTAAAAACAAAAATAGTCTATCAAAGTAAGATCAAACTTAAGATAAAAGACAATGAAAGAAATGAAAGAAAATAACTCTGGTTGCCCCCTTTAGCAACTAAATCATCTGGAAAGACCCGGAGGGGTCTGTTGACGTCTTCAGAGCAGGGAAAATGGCAGCGATTATTGATGTCTCAGTGGTTTTATTCTACCTGAAAGGTCCTGCCTCCTTGAGGTGCTGGTCATGGGATGATGCTGGCTTTTAGCCAATTGAGTGTCAGAGGTCAAAGGACAGTGGGAGCGGCCAGGAGCAGAGCAGGGGTTTCTGGGGAAACCCCAGGGATTTCCAACCACCAGGGGGAGATTATTAGGCCTGCTGGAGAATGTTTTCCCGCCAAAAGTTTTACAATCCTTTGTCTCACCGTCGGCTCCAGTGTCTGGTGCTCAGCCTCTGGACTGTGGCCCAACACAGATCTGCATCTACTTGAGCCAAGATGTCATTGCTCATGTCGTCTATTCTGCAGCTGATAGTGTCATTTGAAAGAGGAATTTGGGATAATCAGCAGCTTTTCCCAGCATGATATTCGCCATCTTCAATGTAGCTGGTTTTATGAGTGTTTCACCAATGGTGTGTGGTTTGCCCTGCTTTGCGATCAAGTACGCAACTTCGTCGATGCTGTGAGGATCGGTTTGTCGATTGGTACAAAGCCGAGAGCAGGCAGAGTAGCCTTTTCATCGAATCTGGCTCTCTTCACCTTGAATTCAGCTAGCGTTGTGTTCTTGTGTTTCCCATCTCCATGCAGCTTTAGGAAGTGTTCCTTCAGTTTTGCCGGTGCTAGACTAGAATTGCTCAACTTGGCAGTGCAAATCATGCATTGAGGACGCTGACTACCATCACGTTTCTTTATAGACGTGAATCAATATTGTACGTATTCGTCCAACCACTTTCTTTTTTTCCTCGACATAGTTAGTGTGAAGGGATTGAAAGATTAAAAGAAAGTCACAAATGACGTACAATCACAACAGCCACAAGTCGACTACTGAGCGCACCAAGTACCCTGCAGCACAGATATCAAAGCTAAGCAATGTGCCGTGATCAGCTGCAGCCAATGATGGCCAAGCGGAGCGTGACGTCACAAATAATACGGGTGGGCTGAATTTATTTTGTGTAACACATTTTTACTAAGAAACTGAATATTTGTAATCTAACACGGCGAATAAAGAATTCTGTTGCCAAATTGTCGGCAGCCAATTTTTTGACGGCCGACAAAAACGTCCCGACACTGCTAGTGTGAACCGGGCTATACTGTGTGTGTCTTGACCCTTGCCAAACCCCTGAGAGTGTCTCACCAAACACCTGGGGTTTGATCGAACCCAGGTTAAGAACCACTGCCTTAGAAAGAATTCAAGCAGCTCCCATGTTCTGACGGGCAGATAGAAAGGCTTTGTTTTGTTTGGAGGATGCAAATGTTTACACAAACAGAACATACAACCGATAGAGCAGGAACACAATATTCTTTACTCTAATGAACAACAACACCGACCCACAAGGGCGTCAGCCGAGTCAAGGCTTGTTTATGAAACACAAAATCAAACGGTTATGAAGTGAAGATTTTGCCCAGCAACTAACAGAGTAAGAGCAAAACTTGGAGCAGCTCCTCATCATTTCCTGATTCCAGTGCCAAGTGGCTGGGACTACACCTAACCACCATCAAGGAAGAACCAAGTCTGGACCACGGCGACCCCCCCTCGTTATTGACCAATCCTGTTCTACCTACTGTTTTAACTATTACAACCGCCGTCCGTTCGGCGCGACTCTTTACTGCCTGGTGCTGCTCGAGGGCCGGGGCTGTGTGGTGGGAGCCCATTGCTGTGCTATACTTTTCATACCTTTTCATCGCTTCTAAATAAATACTTGTTGAACCAAACTGAGACCGGCTCTTCTCCTCCTTAGAATAAAAGAACACTACAGTCCCTCCAAAAATCTGTCATATTCTCTTTCTGTCAGTTCATTTAAGGAAGTAAATAAACCGAGTCACAGTTCATGGTGTCATGGTGAAAAATAATTTCTCTTGTTTGTTCCGACTCTTGAATCAACATCAGGGGGGAAGAAAGAATGAAATGACCTTTAGGTTCTTCTTCTGAGGCCCGTTTCTAAATGTTGTGTTTCTACAAACGGCTGCATTCACACGCACACTCACAGATTTCTCAGGAAACCACATGCTGTTCAGGTCACTGAAGGTGGAATGAATACCAGTAACTCCTGTTCAACCACTCGAAGCGTTTACTAATACTTTCAGTTGTTTATTGAATGTTAATATAATGTAACATCACAGACGAGGCTACCTGACTTTTGTCCACGCCCGACACTAAAGCTTTTTACACGTTTGGTTTAAAACGTTGCAGAAACAAGAATATTTAAATCTGAACCTTTGGTTGAACAGCAGATTCACATGACTTGTGATAATAAGTCAAGTAAAAAACACAACAACATTGAAGATAGAAACTACCGCACAGTTTAATTTCCTGATCAGATCAAAGCCGCAGACACTCATAACATTGATAAGAATATGAATTTGATTTCTTGAGAACAGGGAAAGCACTCACCCTCGTTATGAAAACCCTCCTGCTCGCCCAGTGACTCTCTCTCTCTCTCAGCAGCAGCTACATGTGAACAGATTAAAGCAGAAGAGAGAGAGAGCGACACAGATCCATCCGATAACATTCCGGGTTGAGGTGTGCGTGTGTGGTCGCTGTGACAACAGCATTTTTCTTTTCTGATTTCTGATATGATATCTCTCTCTCTCTCTCTCTCTCTCTCTCTCTCTCTCTCTCTCTCTCTCTCTCTCTCTCTCTCTCTCTCTCTCTCTCTCTCTCTCTCTCTCTTAGTTGTCCCATCTCAAGACAACTCTACAGCATCGCCATAGAGCCACTTCTGTGCAGGTTGAGGAGCAGGTTGAGGGGTCTCTCTCGGCCGGGGCTGGCTCACAACCCTCCTGTCATCGTCTCAGCATATGCTGATGACGTTAATGTTTTTATCCATGACCAGCATGATGTCCAGCAACTTCAGGAAAGTCTCATCTGCTATGGGAGAGCCTCTTCAGCCAGAGTCAACTGGGAGAAGAGTGAGACAGTGCAGAAGCTCCTCTACGGCTGTGGTCTTTGCTGGTTGGCTCCTGCTCGTCTGCTGCTCAGACAAGATGACCGACTAGGGCTGGAGAACAGTTATTTCTGTTATCAACAACTGAAGCTGACCTGACCGGGCTGACTCCGTTCTACAGCTCGGTGGTGAACGCCTGGCAGACACTGGAGGTCAAGCAGACTCCTGACCCCAGACCAGGGATATGGCTGTTTGAGGAACCGCTGTTCTACAATGAGTTCCTGAGAACTGACACCTGTTCCTCTACAACGTTAAGGAATACGTTTATTGGGGCAGGCATCATCAAACTGGGCCACCTCACAAAGGCATCAATGGAAACACTCTGCGACGGCACAATCATCAGGTCCTCCAGAGTGCTGGAGAGGATTGTGGAGGAAGTGATGCAGTCCCTGTCTGTGCCACTGAGAGCGTTTGCTGAAAACCGTACTCTAGCTGACCAATGGGATGATGACTGTGAGAACCTGTCCCCCCCCCCTGATCATCAGCCCTGCTGCTGACGGGTGGCGAGAGGAGAGTGGACTGCTTCTTTCCTTCAGAACCCCGGTGCTGGGTAGTGTCGGCTCTTCTGGGAAGAAGCAGCTTTATGTCAGCTGTGTGAAGGTGCTGAACCTTCGCTCTCTGGCTGGAGTCAAGGAGATGAGGTGGACTGAGGATTCTGCCCCCCCCCCCCCCCCCGAAGGCAGGTGGAGGGTCCTGTATAAACCTCCTGTTGACAGACCAGTGGGTGACCTCCAGTGGAGGATTATATATGGAGCTTTAGCTACAAACAGACACAGAGCTCACCTGGACCCGAACGCTGGGGAGGGATGTGGTTTCTGTGGTGACAGGGAGACTCTAGAACACCTAGTGGTGACTTGTCCTCGACTAGAGGTTTTATTTAGACAACTACAGAAGTGGGACGAGGCTCTGGGGGAGAACTTTTCTCTCCCTTTGTTTGTTTTTGGGCCTAAATACAAAAAAAAGAAACCGAGAAACGCTCGTCCTGGTGAACTTCCTGTCTGGCATTGCTGAACTGGCCACCTGGAAGAGCAGGAAGAACCAGATGTTGGGGGTAGGAAAGATGTGGTGAAGTGTTTTAAAGGCTTGGTAGCAACTCGGTGAGAATAGAACACGCCTTCTACAGCCTGACCAGTTCCCTGGAAGCTTCTACGTCTCAGTGGTGGGGGGGAGACAGATTTTATTTTCAATATTGCGGGGAACGGTTCACTGGTCCTTCATTTTTTTATTCCGTGTGGGTGTGTGACACGTAGTTTTCATGTATAAAATATGATATGATCAAAGTGTTATTTATTACGTTTATCTCATGAAATGATTTAAAGAAAAGTTAACTTAAAAGGCAAAAAAGTCTCTGTCTGTCTCTCTCTCTCTCTCTCTCTGTCTGTCATCCCTTCTTTTTTTTTTAACTCGACTCCTTCTTTACTTTGACATTTCGAGCAGCGCATGAAGTTTAATATTTCGCCAGCAGGGGGCTGAGTTTGTAATGACTGACAGTGGATTTAATAACGTGTGATAATCAACAGTAAACATGTGAGCACTACTGCAGTGCTCACTTTATTAGGGACACCTGCACCAGTGCTACGACCCCATGCAACTGTTGTTCTCCACAGTTCAACTAAAGTAAGAAACCAGGAAGACGTCATAAAGCTGAGGGTCGTTCTTCTCTTTGATTTGTGGACAATAGAAACAACAGAGCATTGACAGACAGGAAGTGGAGGTAACATGTCTCTTCCTGTTCTAAAGACAAACTCGCTCCTCGTCTACCAGGAGACTTTCAAATCACGACATAGCTTTAAATAGATATTATTATATTATATATTGTATTTATTTATCTTTTTTATCTACAAGGTTATTTCAGAATCTCTTTCATGCTGTACATATGTGTTACTGATGTGTGTGACGTGTTTTAGACATTATGTCTTTAAGTCTGTGTCACTGAGTCAAACACAGAGAGACAGAAAACCCCCTTGTGACGTCAGTGGAAATCCCCCCCCGATGTCGGGGGATGTTTAAAAACATGAGTGAATATTATGTTAGTTTATGTTTTTACTGTATTTACATCAAAGTGTGAGAACATTTCCTAACAGTTGTGTTCTTGGCAGTATGTTCCAGCCTCTGCTGCTAGTAGCAGAACGAGGGATGGACGCTGACAGAGCCGATGGAGGAGGGCGCCCCCCTGAGGTGGAGGATGAGTTTGCGTGTGCAGGGATGCTGCTGGGGTCTCTCACCTCGCTGCACCGCACCGTGGAGCGGATCTTCACCGTGACCTTTGGTATCGGGGCGGACGACTTGCCCCCCCGGGCTCCTGATGTGTGAACTAGTTTCTGACCCCTGATCAGTAAAAGGTGAAGTTGTGTTGTTGTTGCTGTTGGTGCGAGTCTCCAGTTCACTGAGAGACCAGGCAGGGTTCGGGGCGGGGAAGTGACTCATTAAGATTGATTGATTAAAGAGACTGAGTTCTGATCAACACACACACACACACACTGTGTTCCCTGATCAACACACACACACACTACACACACCAGTGCTGTGGCTCTGCTGAACAACATTAGGCCTCAAACAACAACACAAAAGTTGACTAAGCTGAATGCACATGTACTTCCTGGTTGCTCCGACTGTTATATACTAGATATCTTTTATTTCCACTTAAGAACATTTAGAGGCAGTTTTGTCAAGTGAGACGCCAAGGCTCTGAAGCTCCTCCTTCTGTTTGTCTCGTCTCCTCTGCTCCCGCTAAACAGGAAGAGAAATAAGTGAATCAGGAAGTGACGGATCATTCTCAAGTGGTTTTGATGTGTCATGTTAATGTTGTGCAGCGTCAGCGTGACACGTTTGTGTAGATATTAGCTCTTTACCAGTTTCTTCAGCACTTCATGGACAGCATCTTTAATTCCAGGTTCCTGCCTCTGATACAGTTTCTCTGTGATCTTTGTACATTCTGCCAGAAAGATTTCATGTTAGAGCACAAACGAGTAAAGGTTTAGTATTTGTCTGTGTTTGTTAATCTCCATTACACCCAAACTAAAACATCAAAGTGCACATTAAATGTATTGTATTATTTGTGTTATGCTCAGTAGTTTTCCCAGGCTAAATTAAGTGCTCTTCTCACCCAAGGATGAGGGTCTATGGGTGGAACTGGTATGCCAGCATTTTACCATGAGCTCCACCAGTCCCCTCAGCTCCGCCTGGTCTGCAGCCCGGATGCTGAGCTCTTCCAGCGATGGTCGAAGTCCCTTGGGGATCAGGAGCAGCACAATGCTGGGGCGTAAATCTAGAGCAGGGGGAAGATTATAAAAACAGGTTGTGATGACTGTGTCCTGTTGAGATTAAATTAACTGTTTAAGAGTCGACACTTAAACGTTTCAAGATTCAAGAATTTATTATCAAATGCACAACAGTAACATTAAGCAGTCGCTGGCAATGAAAAGCTTGAGTCACAGGCTCTCTTCTAGCAATGCTCAAGAATTAAAAACAACAAAACAAAAAACAAAATTTGAATAAAATAGTATAAAATAGAATATCAAAATTTTAAATAGAAAATAAAAAAATATATATCTAAATATATATATAAACAGCTGAAGAAAAAAAACAGTAGTGCAATTATGTGCAATAGTCATATATGCTGTGCTTGTTTAGTGGAGTTATTGCAGTTCGGAGGAGTTTAAAAGTCTTATGGCCTGGGGGATGAAACTGTCTCTGAGCCTGGTGCTGCCGGCCCGGATGCTGCGGTACCGTCAACCAGACGGCAGCAGGCAGAAAAGTTTATGGCTGGGGTGAAAGGGGTCTTTAATAATCCGGCTGCTCTTCTTCCTGCAGAAGTTCAGGATCCACTCACGGAGGGCGATGTTGATCCCCAGGTCTCTGAGCTTGTTGACAAGCTTCAGGGGCACAATGGTGTTGAATGCTGAACTGTAGTCACTGTACAGCATTCTCACATATGTGTCCCTCTGGTCCAGTTGGGAGAGGGCAGTGTGGAGGGTGAGGGAGATGGCATCTGCAGTCGACCTATTTGACAGAGTCACCGGTCTGTCACGCTTGAGTTTCTGCCTATAGGAAGGCAGCAGCAGAACTGAAACGTGATCCGATTTGCCGAATGGGGGCGGGGGAGGGCCTTGTACGCACCCCGGAAGGGAGTGTAAACATGTTCCAGCGTGTTCGCGCCGTGCGTAGGGCACCAACTAATGATTCCAGCTCTGATAAGATCACACACGTGAATCCTGCCGTCCTGGCAGCATGTGGCTTGATGACATAAGCGAGAATTCAAAGGATGAGAGAGAAGCTATGAAAGAGCAAATCATCACTTACTTGGATACGGTTGTTTCCCTGTGGCGATGGACCACAGCAGGATACCATAGCTGGAACAAATTGAAGGTTAAAGACCACGATCACCACACGTAACACATATCCCTTTAAGTTACACAACAAATCAAGCAGTTACTCAAGCCTGGTTCTCGTACCTGTAGATCTCAAAGGATCGTGAAGGTTTGTAAATGATGTCAAAAGCCTCCGGTGGCATGTAGCTGAGCGTCCCTCCCTCGTCTCTTTTATCCGTCTTGGAAACCAGAGCCTGAATCTGACTAGGCTTAGAAAAGCCAAAATCTGTGAGCTGGAGAAGAAGGAGCAGTGAGGGACACAAGTAGCATTGGGACAATAACAGATGCAAATTCCAGCATATCAATTATTCTACATAAAATGTTATGTAGTAGATGTTTCTGGAGGTTCAGGAGCTGCCTTTACTACAAACTTTGGGTTTTTCATCTTTGTAGAACTTTTATATTCACTAGAAACCTAAACAACACACGAGAAGAACTGACACAACTAAACGTGTCTCCAGTGAGGCAGCTCTTTGGAAACCTTTTCAGTAATAAACGTTTATTGTCTAGATCATATCATCAAGTCTCCATAAAACAAAATCCCATAACAATATCAAGTGAGTCTCACACTAACCTTGGCATTGAGATCTGAGTCCAGCAGCACGTTGTTGGGCTTCAGGTTCAGGTGGAGGATGGGAGGGGAGAGGCTGTGGAGGAAGTTTATCCCCAGAGCCACCTGGTGAGCCAGCCTGAAGACCAGCGGTAACGGTGGAACTCCGTCTAAAGTTTTCTGTTCACAAAATATGAGGAATAAAGACAACTGGGTTCAGCCTCTGATAACAACGAGTCCACTTGTTTGTTCGTCATCAGCATTACGCAAAAGTTCCTAAGGCGTATTTGTGTAATCCTGCTGAAAAGAAAAAGCAACAAACAGACACAGTTGAAAACAAATCATCACAAATGGAAGTAAACGCTGGGATCATCCTGCAGAGCAAGATTCATCCTCGTGGAACCATCACCAGTCCACGTGGAGATGATTCACCAGGTAACAGTGAACTCACGTGATGATCTGACTTAGTAGGACTCGTCCTCTGAACATTTGTACAAATATCATTATGAGCCACACACACACTGACATGACTGAAGGAGTGTGTTACCTGTAGGGACTCCAGAGATCCTTTCTCCATGTACTTCATGACCAGACCCAGCTGGGCTGAGGGTCCAGAGTTCGGCGGTCGACCCCTGAAGATGCCAAGGACCGGCATAACATAGTCGCTGCATCCTCGAAGCATCATTTCAACCTCCCGCAGCAAAGATAAACTGGTCCTGTGTGGTTGTCACGTTAGTAAATCTCTTATTTTCACCTACAGAAAATCTTCTGTAGCTACTCACCCGTCATTGTAAGGAAACAGCTTAATGGCCACGTCGTAGTCCCACCACGGATGCTTGGCTTTATAGATTTCTCCAAACTCCCCGGCACCGAACAGAACCCAGTCCGTGAGGCTGCAGTTTTCGATTAGTGGAGCAGGAATTCCTTCTTGGTCCATCGTATTTCTATATAATTTGTTGGAAGGGAGGTAACACCGAGGGAAGCAGGTCATTTAAATCGTTTCCACTCTTCACCCTGAACGTCTGGTTCGAATTAAACCAGAGTTTATCTCCAATAAGGAAACTTTATAAATGTCTCTGCTCACCAGTGTTTGGGGGGTTTGACCAGTTTATTCCACATGAGGACGTGAAATTTCTCAATCACTATTAACAATCATATTTGCTGAATGACAGTTGACATGTAAATGGTAGATGGAATGCAATAAAGAGCTCTTTTCTTGTTCTATCGACCAATCTTCACATTCACACACAATACGGCCCTTGAGGCAGTTTATTGTTCAGGTTCTTGCAGACTGGACGAGTGCTTGAGATACTTCATGAACCAGAGAAATTATCAAATCCTGTTTACTTTAGACTTTGGTAATGTAACGTCAACGTATCAGATCATGTGATACAAACGTATGTGTATTTCTTTGTTGGATATTTTCTCGATAACTTCATTCTGTTTATAAAAGGAAAATAAGTTAGTTAACTAAAAGAGGCCCATGGAAACTTCCTCGAGCTGATGCCTATCGAAGCTGTGAAAGACAATCTAAAACCTAAGAACCATAAAGAACAGGAAATCCTTAAGTTCAAGACCCGGAACCAGAAAATATTTGCCATTAATTGGTTGATGATGACTTAAATAACTAAACGTAATATATGTCGTTGAGAATGGCTTTTAAAAATCCTTTATTAACTCATCTGCCCCCCAAAACTGTCATATTCTTTTTCTGTCAGTTCATTTCAGGAAGTAAATGAAACCGAATCACAGTTTATGGTGTCATGGTGAAAAACATAATTTCTCTTGTTTGGTCCGACTCAAGGTTTAAGCGACTGACAGCCATGTTCTCTGTGTCACTGTGATTTATATTTTGTTTGTCTGGTGTTAAGTCGTTATCTGGCGCCTGATGGTGCCCCGCGCTGCGACCGGGATATCTGCTGACTACATCTCATTAAAAACCACATGATCGGACTCGACTCCTGTTTTTCTGCTGATGGGGCAAAAGAGAGGTGTATGGAAACTATGGAAGCCAATTTCCGCCACTGTGATGAAGAAAATAAAAATCTGTATCATAATTATGACTAAGTATTTCATAATAATGAGATACTAACTCATAATTATGAGATAGAGATTTTTATTTTCTTCATCACATTGGCTGAAATGGGCTTCTATAGAGGTGTGAGGCGTTTCTGTCTGAAACATTTTCAAAAAAAAGCAGAATAAATATTCCCCAGAAATACCAAAACATAATTTTAAAAGCCTGCATGTCACCAGATCTGAATCGTGTTCAGAAGTGAACCTCCTCACCTGTTCTTGCTGCTTCCTGGATGCGGTGATGGGGGGTTGACAGGAGATGGCGACGTTGGGTGTTGCTTCCTCTCTGAAGGCTCCTTGTTGATGTACAGGGTGTTTTTGTTGCAGCAGTGAATGTAGAAACAAGAAATGAACCAAAATAATTTAAAGTAGAGAAGAGATTAGACTAAACTGTGACCAGGCTTTAAACGGACAGTGGAGAATGTCTAATACCGATCAAAATATATTAGTATTTCATCATCATTTCTGTAATTCTTCCTGGATATTCAAATATTTTCACATATATAATGATCTTTATAATTACACATGTTTTGCATAGTAATGTACTGAATAAAGTGTGTGAAAGCACAATATAAAAGACGTAGGGTCACTTCTCTTCTGTGATTGGTTATTCCTCTGATGCATGTGATTACTGATAAATGTTTTTTCTAAATTTAGAGACATTAAGGTCAATTCTTAAATCTACCTGGAACGGTTGGGGGGGATTCTTTAAATCCCTCAGGGGATTCTTAGCTGCACTGGTCTGAGGTGACCTCTTGGTGGAAGGAGGCGGCGGCGATTCAACGTTGGGCTGAACAGAGGAAGCTTTGAGTTTATTGTCGTCTGTGGACGAGCGGGTCGTGTCACCATCACACACGTTTGCTTGTTGGGAGGCCGGCGGGTCTGAGAGGGAACACACGAATATTAAAACCTGAAGCTGTGGTAGATGATTTGTTTGTCTTGATCGTGACCTTAAACTAAAGTTCCTCCTCCAGCTCCAACACCAACTTCCTGTTTACCTTTGACCCCTTGATTTGAGATCCTCCCAGGGGCCACTTCCTGCAACAGAAGGAAGTAAAGGTTCTGTTTGTGAGTTGTTTACAATGAACCACTCAACCATTAAACACTAAAACGACCAGTTGCATAAACATGCTCGTCCCTGAATGAGATGTTTGCTTCTGATAATCGAAACTCAGCCGACGGTAACCTCCATGAACTTGTGCTTTAAAAGACACACTGAGAAAAAAACTATTACTGCAAATCCAAACATAGAAAATACATATTTAAAAGAACACAGATTCTCATCAAAGTATCACATAAGCACTATAACAATACTAAGAAAGGAAAAGTAATTAATATGAAAGTTTACTAGCAAAATACAATCAAAGTCAGTAACTGAATAAAGATCAACAGAAAAATGTACACACTATTGAAGCAAATGAAAAGAAAATTCCTGGATGTGCCCGCTTAATCGAGTCAACTCCGAAAATTAAAAGGTTCTTACTCAGCCCATATCCCCCCCATCTACCAAGTTTCAATAAAATCATTCGAATTATATTGCATAATCCTGTGAAGGAACGAAACAGCAATGAAAGTGTAACCTCCCTGGCGGCTATCATTAGATTGTTGATGTGTGTATATTAGTGCTGTCAAACGATTAAAATATTTTATCGCGATTAATCGCATTTATGTCATAGTTAACTCAAAATTAATCGCGATTAATCGCAAATTTGTATCTATTCTTAATGTCCCTTAATTTATTTTTCCCCATAACTTTTTGGGGGTTTTAATGCTCTATCAACATGGAAAGTGGATTGGCTTGCTTTATGCAAATATTTTATTTTATTGAAAAACATCATTGCCAAACAGGGCGGAACAATATAAAATTATAAAGTGCACATTTCAGGTAAACAAGGACTCAGCCTATAGTGCAGTTAAACCATGGCTTAATATTTTCTTTTTTTCAAGTTTGCTGTGAACATAGCAGTCAGGCCTCCTTATGAAACACAACAGTATTTTAAACATTAAATACCTCAGAGACCAGTGAGTCACATGATTTGTAAGAAATAAAGTAATTTCATCCAGTAAGGAAAAACGATGCAGCGAGGGTCTGAACTCTGATCATATCTAATATCTCTTTATATTGTTTCTCACCTGAACGGGCGGGGGTCCGGTCTTCACATGAAGACGGGACCTCTTCTTGAATCTTGAATCTTGAATCTCATGATTCTTCATCGCTTCAACTCTGGGAGACACTGGAAGGAAAAGACGGATTCAGAGAGGTTTATAATAACAATATGAATAATGATCATAATTTTGATCAAACTCAAAGGAAGAGATTCATTATCGTCTGCAGTTGGATGAGAAGATTGAGTTTCCTCTGCACATGTGAAGCTAAAGCCAGCAGCTGGGTTCTGCTCAAAGTGTTTCATCCAACACTCATTTCAGAAAAGTGGATGAAAAATCATCTTTTGAAAGAGAAAGAATTTGTAAAACCTGAGGCCGGAGTGACGTGAAGGCTCTGAAGCTCCTCCTTCAGTTTGTCTTTTTCATTCTGCTCCTGCTAAACAGGAAGAGAAATAAGTGAATCAGGAAGTGACGGATCAGTCTCAAGTGTTTTTGATGAGTCATGTTAATGTTGTGCAGCGTCAGCGTGACACATTGTGGAGATATTTGATATTTACCAGTTTCTTCAGCACTTCATGGACGGCATCATTAATTCCACGTTTCTGCCTCTGATACAGTTTCTCTGTGATCTTTGTACATTCTGTCAGAAAGATTTCATGTTAGAGCACAAACAAGTAAAGGTTTAGTATTTGTCTGTGTTTGTTAATCCCCATTACACCCAAACTAAAACGTCAAGGTACACGTTAAATATATTGTAATATTTGTATTATGCTCAGTAGTTTTCCCAGGCTAAATGAAGTGCTCTTCTCACCCAAGGATGAGGGTCTTTGGGTGGAACTGGTCACCCAGCATTTTTCCATGAGCTCCACCAGTCCCCCCAGCTCCGCCTGGCTGCTGAGCTCTTCCAGTGATGGTCGAAGTCCCTTGGGGATCAGGAACACAACGATGCTGGGGGGTGAATCTACAGCAGGGGGGAGATTATAAAAACAGGATGTGATGACTGTGTCCTGTTGAGATTAAATGAAATGTTTAAAGAGTCGACACTTTAATGTACAATGTAATTTGATAAAAAATCTAATTTAATTATTGTATTAAAGCTGCATTGACCAAATATTAACAACAGAATAAACACGACTGATAGGGCAGATGACAAAATCTGCATTTGAGTTCATCCTGATATAGAATCATTTTTTTACTCTAAACTTTGGCACCCCCTTGTGGTATAATAGAAAGTGTAATATTAAGACACATTATTCTTCAAATTATGAAATTTGAAAGCTGTAGAGATTTAAATGCCCAAACTAAATAAATTTGGTCTAATTAGTTTGATTTGTTCAAATAGTAGTTAATATCAAGAATATATGTGTATTAGATTTTGAATAAAATAAGACTGAAAATAGCAGCATGTGGCTCAATGACACACGCAGAGAATACAAAGGATGAGAGAGAAGCTATGAAAAACAAATCATCACTTACATGGATACAGTTTTTTCCCTGTGGCGATGGACCACAGCAGGTTGCCATAGCTGAAGAGAAGTAGAATTAATACTCAATCGTCAATCAATTGTTTTCTGAAAGCATGAAAACCTTTCAAATAATAACACGTAAATATGAGCATAACACGTCTCCCTTAAAGTTACACAACAAATAAAACAGTTGTTCAAGCCTGGTTCTCGTACCTGTAGATCTCAAAGGCTCGTGAAGGTTTGTAATTTAATTCAAAAGCCTCCGGTGGCATGAAGTTGAGCATCCCTCCCCAGTCTCCTTTATCCGTCTTGGAAACCTGAGTCTGACTAGGCTGAGAAAGGCCATAATCTGTGAGCTGGAGAAAAGGAGCAGTGAGGGACACAAGTGGCATTGGGACAATAACAGATGCAAATTCCAGCATATGAATTATTCTGCAGAAAATTAAATGTAGTAGATGTTTCTGGAGGTTCAGGAGCTGCCTTTACCACAAACTTTGGGTTTTTCATCTTTGTAGAACTTTTATATTCACTAAAACCCTAAACAACACACAAGAAGAACTGAAACAACTAAACGCGTCTCCAGTGGGGCCTGAAGTTTGTCAAAATCTTTCGCAACCTTTTCAGTAATAAACGTTTATTGTCTAGATCATATCATTAAGTTTCCATAAAAAAAACGCCATAACAGTATCAAGTGAACCTCACACTCACCTTGACATTGAGATCAGAGTCCAGCAGCACGTTGTTGGGCTTCAGGTCACGATGGAGGATGGGAGGGGAGAGGCTGTGGAGGAAGTTTATCCCCAGAGCCACCTGGTGAGCCAGTCTGAAGACCAGCGGTAACGGTGGAACTCCATCTAAAGTTTTCTGTTCACAAAATGTGAGGAATAAAGACAGCTGGGTTCAGCCTCTGATAACAACGAGTCCACCTGTTTGTTCGTCATCAGCATTAAGCAAAACTTCCATTTAGGCGTATTTATGTAATCCTGCTGAAAAGAAAAAGCAACAAACAGACATAGTGAACACATGAAGACACAAATGGAAGTAAACGCTGGGATCATCCTGCAGAGCAAGATTCATCCTCGTGGAACCATCACCAGTCCACGTAGAGATGATTCACCAGGTAACAGTGAACTCACGTGATGATCTGACTTAGTAGGACTCGTCCTCTGAACATTTGTACAAATATCATTATGATAGTTTCTACTGAGCCACACACACACTGACATGACTGAAGGAGTGTGTTACCTGTTGGGACTCCAGAGATCCTTTCTCCATGTACTTAATGACCAGACCCAGCTGGGCTGAGGGTCCAGAGTTCGGTGGTCGACCTCTGAAGACGCCGAGGACCGGCATCACATAGTCGTTGCTTCCTTGACGCATCATTTCGACCTCCCGCAGCAAAGATGAACTGGTCCTGTGTGTGTGTGTGTGTGTGTGTGTGTCACGTCAGTAAATAGCACTTATTGTCACTTACAGAAAACAGAAATCTTCGGTAGCTTCTCAACCGTCATAGTTATGAAGCAGCTTAATGGCCACGTGGTAGCACCACCGCTTATGCCAAGCTTTGAAGATTTCTCCAAACCCCCCATCGCCGATCCAAACCCAGTTCGTGAAGCTGGAGTCTTCGATCATCACTGGAGCTGGAAGAGACCTGTTCATTGGAAGAGGATCTCCTTCAAGGTCCATTGTATTTTTGTAGAATTTATTGGAAAGGAGGTAACACCGAGGGAAGCAGGTCATTTAAATCATTTCCACTCTTCACCCTGAACGTCTGGGTTCGATTCAAACCAGAGTTTATCTCCAATAAGGAAACTTTATAAGTGTTTGGGGGATATGACCAGTTTATTCCACATGAGGACGTTAAATTTCCTATTTGCTGAATGACAGTTGACATGTAAATGGTAGATGGAATGCATTCAAGTAGCTCTTTTCTAGTCCTATTGACCAATCTTCATATTCACACACAATACGGCCCTTGAGGCAGTTTATTGTTCAGGTTCTTGTTGACTGGACGAGTGCTTGAGATACATCATGAACCAGAGAAATTATCAAATCCTGTTAACTTTAGACTTTGGTAATGTAACGTCAATGTATCTGATCATGTGATACAAACATATATATGTATTTCTTTATTGGATAATTGGATTATTATTTCTCGATAACTTCATTCTCTCGGTTTATAAAAGGAAAATAAGTTAGTTAACTAAAAGAGACCCATGGAAACTTCCTCAAGCTGATGCCTAGCGAAGTTGTGTGTCACACCGCGGTGAGGTTTGTCTTGTCTTGGGGTTTCTGTCTCGTTACTTCCTGTTTTATTTTGAAATCCTAACTCTACTCTTGTTTCAGGTCACTTGCCCTTCCTCATGTGTCACTGATTCCGGATTGTTTCCACCTGTTCCCTTCATCCTCATGTGCTTATAGTCTGCATCTCCCCTTTGTCTTGTGCCAAAGTGTTTCGTCCTTGTCCGTGCACCTAAGCCCTTGTCACCAGTCATTGTCGTGTTTTGCCTTGAGATTTGTTACGCCACGTAAGTTGTTTTCTGTATCCTCCTTGAGAGTGATTTTTTTTTCGTTTGTTAAAGTTTTCTAGTTTAGATTCGTTTTGTGCTCTTTTGTAATCTGTTCTTCTTCCTTCCTTTTGGAGCGATTTATGTTTAGAGAGTTCTGGTTAGTTTGAGGTGCCTCCTGTTTTAGGTGAGCCTTTTTCTTTTGTCCCTTTTTCATAGTAGTTTGGTTTTCCTCCTTCGGGAGCGCTTTTGTTTTCTTACTCTAGCCTTTTGTTTATCATCCTTCGGGAGCGATTTATGTTTATAAACCTTTCTTTTCCTAGTGTGTACTTTTAATCTTTTAGGAAGTTTTTCCCCGAGTTATTCTTGCCAGGTCCTAGAAGTATTAAGTAAGTGTTTCATAGCCCAATCATTTGTCACTCATCATAGAGGATCTGAACTCAATAAAGTGTGCTGGTACGTGTAATCCTCTGCATCTGAGTCCTCATTTTAGTCCAGGTCTGACACTGTGAAAGACAATCTAAAACCTAAAAACCATAAAGAATAGGAAATCCTTAAGTTCAAGACCCGGAACCAGAAAATATTTGCCATTTATTGGTTGATGTTTTACTTAAATAACTAAACGTAATATGTCGTTGAGAATGCTTTTAAAAATGCTTTATTTAACTCATCTCCCCCCAGAAGTCATATTCTCTTTCTGTCAGTTCATTTCAGGAAGTAAATGAAACCGAATCACAGTTTATGGTGTAATGGTGAAAAACATAATTTCTCTTGTTTTGTCCGACTCAAGGTTTAAGCGACTGACAGCCATGTTCTCTACCTCACTGTGATCGATTTCAGCGATCATCTGCATATTTTGTAGACGCAGTCCTACGTGCTCACTCCAGTAGTTTTTAATTATTCTTATAAGTTTGACTTTGATCTCGAAAAATGATTCTATTCTTTACTTTTTCGACTCATTTCCGCCACTGTGATGAAGAAAATAAAAATCTGTATCATAATTATGACTAAGTATTTCATAATTATGACTTAGTATCTCATAATAATGAGATACTAACTCATGATTATGAGATATTTTTATTTTCATCACATTGGCGGAAATGGGCTTCTATAGAGAAGTGAGGTTTTGTCTGAAACATTTTCAAAACAAAAGAAGCAGAATAAATATTCCCCAGAAATACCAAAACATAATTTCAAAAGCCTGCATGTCACCAGATCTGAATCGTGTTCAGAAGTGAACCTCCTCACCTGTTCTTCCTGCTTCCTGGATGTGGTGATGGGTGGTTGACACGAGATGGCGCTGTTGGGTGTTGCTTCCTCTCTGAAGGCTCCTTGTTGATGTACAGGGTGTTTTTGTTGCAGCAGTGGATGTGAAAACAACAAATGAACCAAATGAGTTAAAAGTAGAGGAGAGATAAGACTAAACTGTGACCAGGCTTTAAACGGACAGTGGAGAATGTCTAATACGATCAAAAATATATTAGTATTTCATCCTCATTTCTGTAATTCTTCCTGGATATTCAAATATTTTCTCAAATATAATGATCTTTATAATTACACATGTTTTGTGCATTAATGTACTGAATAAAGTGTGTGAAAGCACAATATAAAAGACGTAGGGTCACTTCTCTTCTGTGATTGGTTATTCATTCTCTGTAGCATGTGATTAATGATAAATGTGTTTTCTTAAGTTTAGAGACATTATGATCATTTCTTAAATCTACCTGGAACGGTTGAGGGGGATTCTTTAAATCCCTCTGGGGATTCTTAACTGCACTGGTCTGAGGTGACCTCGTGGTGGAAGGAGGCGCCGGCGAATCACCTTTGGGCAGAACAGAGGAAGCTTTGAGTTTATTGTCGTCTGTGGACGAGCGGGTCGTGTCACCATCACACACGTTTGCTTGTTGGGAGGCCGGCGGGTCTGAGAGGGAACACACGAATGTGAAAACCTGAAGCTGTGGTAGATGATGATGATTTGAGATCCTCCCAGGGGACACTTCCTGCAACAGAAGGAAGTAAACATTCTGTTTGTGAGTTGTTTACAATGAACAACTCAACCATTAAACACTAAAACGACCAGTTGCATAAACATGCTCATCCCTTAATGAGATGTTTGCTTCTGATAATCGAAACTCAGCCGACGTAACCTCCATGAACTTGTGTTTTAAAAGACACACTGAGAAAAAAACGACTGCAAATCAAAACATAGAAAATACATTTTTAAAAGAATAGATACTCATCAAAGTATCACATAAGCACTATAACAATACTAAGAAAGGAAAAGTAATGAATTTGAAAGTTTACTTGCAAAATACAATCAAAGAATCAGAAGTAAAAATCCTGGTTTCGCAAAAAATGTATTGTAGGTTATTAAATATAAAACATGTTATATGCAGCGTGATATGTATATAATAGTATGACAAAAATGAAATATATGTGCAAATTTATGTATGATATATTTACAAGCGAATTGATATACTATGTATTTTGATACATATAATATGATATACTGTACATAATTATTTAAATGATATATACAATATATAAAATGAGATAAAAGTCATCATTAGATTGTTGATGGGTGTATAAACATATATAATTTAAATTACTATATAAATTCTGTCGCTGATTGACCCTGACACAAACTCAATATGGTGCAGCAGGAAGTGATTGTGACGGCCTGCTGGCCTGTACCATTCCATAACAGGTGTCTAACCCTCTGTTTGTGTCCTTGGTCTCCTTGTGCAGTGCGGCTGATTGGGGTAACGAGCCGTAACTGGGTGCGCGACATTTCAGAGATTAATGAATCATGTTGTGGCTGGGCTGGAAGGGGTAACTGTTTATTTGGATGATGTGGTTACTGTAAGTAATACCTGGTCATCACATCTGGAGCGCTTGCGACTGCTCCTCGCGCGCCTGGCACAGGCACGGCTCACGGTTAATCTGGCCAAGTGTGAGTTTGCTGGAGCGACCGTGACCTACCTGGGTAAGGTAGTGGGGCAGGGGCAAGTGCTCCCCATCCGTGCCAAAGTACAGGTTATTGACGAGTTCCCTGTTCCTGCTACAAAACGCGAGTTAATGCGCTTCCTCGGAATGGTGGGATTTTACCGCTGCTTCTGCCAAAACTTTTCGTCAGTAGTCGCGCCATTGACTAATTTGCTAAAAGCAAAGGCCAGTTATACGTGGACAGAATCCTGCCAAAACGCGTTTGACTCTGTTAAAGCTCTGTTAAGCTCTGCGCCCGTTTTGATGGCTCCACGACTGGACAAACCATTTAAAATTCAAACGGATGCCAGTAACGTTGGGGCTGGAGCTGTGCTAATTCAAGAAAATGACACTGGCGTAGAACATCCTGTATGTTTCTTTTCTCGAAAATTCAAGAATTATCAATTGAGTTATTCGGTAATTGAGAAGGAAGCCCTCGCGCTCGTATGGGCACTCCAGCATTTCGAAGTGTATGTGGGTGGGCATTGTTCGGCCGTGGTTGTTTATAGCGACCATAACCCACTTACGTTTCTACAGTCTCTCCAAAACCCAAACCAACGGCTAATGAGATGGAGTCTTTTTCTTCAGCCGTACAATCTGGATATTCGCCACATTAGGGGCTCCGAGAATATAGTTGCAGATGCCTTGTCACGAGCCCATATGTGTGCGGAGTAGTGTGCGTGAATGCTAGTGTGTGCGAGAGTGCTTGTGGGAGTGGTTGTGCGTGTGGGTGTCAGTTGGTATTTCTTCTATTGTAGCCAATTATTTAGCTTTCTGGGTGCTGGTAATGGTTTGGTGGGAAGTATTTCAGGGTCGTTTTTTTTTTCCCTCTCCACTTTTACAGACTAAATAAATTCACGGTGTAATTAAATGCACGATGTATGTAATGTTTATATGTTTGACTGGATTTGTCTATGGTGAGCGGTGGTAGTGTGATAGGTGAAAACCTGGGGGTTTCCATCTTTTTAGGGGGAGGGTGTGACGGCCTGCTGGCCTGTACCATTCCATAACAGGTGTCTAACCCTCTGTTTGTGTCCTTGGTCTCCTTGGGCAGTGCGGCTGATTGGGGTAACGAGCCGTAACTGGGTGCACCTGGTACACAGGTGCACCGGACTCCTTGAAAGGGCTGGCTCCTCCTCCTCCGGGGGATCCTGCAGCAGACAGAGGCTGAGCGGCTGGGGCTTGGCTAAGACCGGGGGGGTCGTGCTGAGGATTCGTTCTTGTCTTGTGGTTGTTTTGTTTGAATATCTGCACCTCTGAGGTTCTGCAATAAACCCATTCTGGGACATGGTAAAACTACCGTCCACTCTGTCATGTCTTTTATACGCGGGGTGTGACAGTGATGCATGTAATATTTCGCCTGAAGCAGCAAAAAAACACGTCTTTATGAAACATAACAGTATTTTAAACATTAAAATACCTCACAGACCAGTGAGTCACATGATTTATACGAAATAAAGTAATTTCCTCCAGTAAGGAACCGAATGATGCAGCGAGGGTCTGAACTCTGATCATATCTAATATCTCTTTATATTGTTTCTCACCTGAACGGGCAGAGGTCCCGTCTTCACATGATCCTGATTGTTCACCGCTTCAACTCTGGGAGACACTGGAAGGAAAGGACGGATTCAGAGAGGTTTATAATAACAATATGAATAATGATCATAATTTTGATCAAACTCAAAGGAAGAGATTCATTATCTTCTGCAGTTGGATGAGAAGATTGAGTTTCCTCTGGACATGTGAAGCTAACTCCAGCAGCTGGGTTCTGCTCAAAGTGTTTCATCCAACGCTCGTTTCAGAAAGTGGATGAAAAAATCATCTTTTGAAAGAGAAAGAATTTGTAAAACCTTTGGCCGGAGTGACGCGAAGCAACTGAAGCTCCTCCTTCAGTTTGTCTTGTTCATTCTGCTCCTGCTAAACAGGAAGAGAAATAAGTGGAACAGGAAGTGACGGATCAGTCTCAAGTGGTTTTGATGAGTCATGTTAATGTTGTGCAGCGTCAGCGTGACACATTGTGGAGATATTTGATATTTACCAGTTTCTTCAGCACTTCATGGACGACATCATTAATTTCATGTTCGTGCCTCTCATATAGTTTCTCTGTGATCTTTGTACATTCTGTCAGAAAGATTTCATGTTAGAGCAAAAACGAGTAAAGGTTTAGTATTTGTCTGTGTTTGTTAATCTCCAAGTTCCCACCCAAACTAAAACGTCAAAGTACACGTTAAATATATTGTATTATTTGTGTTATGCTCAGTAGCTTTCCCAGGCTAAATGAAGTGCTCTTCTCACTTAAGGATGAGGGTCTATGGGTGGGAATGGTCTCCCAGCATTTTTCCATGAGCTCCACCAGTCCCCCCAGCTCCACCTGGTTGCTGAGCTCTTCCAGTGATGGTCGTTGTCCCTTGGGGATCAGGAACACCACAAGGCTGGGTTTTACATCTAGAGCAGGGGGGAGATTATAAAAACAGGTTGTGATGACTGTGAAATGTTGAGATTAGATGAAATGTTTTAAGAGTCGACACTTTAATGTAGAATGTAATTTGATAAAAAATCTAATTTAATTCTTGTATTAAAGCTGCATTGACCAAATATTAACAACAGAATAAACACGACTGATCACTTACATGGATACGGTTGTTTCCCTGTGGCGATGGACCACAGCAGGATACCATAGCTGGAACAAAGAGAAGGTTAAAGACCACAATCACCACACATAACACATATCTCCCTTAAAGTTACACAACAAATCAAACAGTTACTCAAGCCTGGTTCTTGTACCTGTAGATATCAAAGGATCGTGAAGGTTTGTAATTTATGTCAAAAGCCTCCGGTGGCATGTAGTTGGTCGTCCCTGCCCCGTCTTCTAAATCCTTCTTGGAAACCTGAGCCTGAGTCTGACTAGGCTGAGAAAGGCCGAAATCTGTGAGCTGGAGAAGAAGGAGCAGTGAGGCAGTTAGACACAATTTGAGTTATTGTCTCGCTCAGATCATTAAGTTTCCATAAAAAACATGCCATAACGATATCAAGTGAACCTCGCACTCACCTTGACATTGAGATACGAGTCCAGCAGCACGTTGTTGGGCTTCAGGTCACGGTGGAGGATGGGAGAGAGGAGGCTGTGGAGGAAGTTTATCCCCAGAGCCACCTGGTGAGCCAGCCTGAAGACCAGCGGTAACGGTGGAACTCCATCTAAAGTTTTCTGTTCATGAAATGTGAGGAATAAGGACAGCTGGGTTCAGCCTCCGATAACGAGTCCACAGGATTATTCTCCAGGTAACAGTGAACTCACATGATGATCTGACTTATTAGCACTCGTCCTCTGAACATTTGGACCAAATATCATGACAATCCAACATGTGGAATCCATTTTTCCCAAAAGAACAAACGTCGACACACACACATTGACATGACTGAAGGAGTGAGTTACCTGTAGGGACTCCAGAGATCCTTTCTCCATGTACTTCATGACCAGACCCAGCTGGGCTGAGGGTCCAGAGTTTGGCGATCGACCCCTGAAGATGCCAAGGACCTGCATAACATAGTCGCTGCTTCCTAGACGCATCATTTCAACCTCGCGCAGCAAAGAACTGGTCCTGTCTTTGTTTATCTGTCTGTGTGTGGTTGTCACGTCAGTAAATCTCGCTTATTGTCACTTGCAGACAACAGAAAATCTTTGGTAGCTTCTCACCCGTCATCGTTATGAAGCAGTTTAATGGCCACGTCTAGGCACCACCCCTGATGCCTGGCTTTGTAGATTTCTCCAAACCCCCCGGCGCCGATTGAAACCCAGTTTGTGAGGATCGAGTCTTCTATCATCACTGGAGCTGGCAGAGCCATGTTCACTGGAGGAGGAACTCCTTCAGGGTCCATTGTAATTCTTTAGAATTTGTTGGAAGGGAGGTAACACCGAGGAAAGAAGGTAATTTAAATCATTTCCACTCGATTAAAACCAGAGTTTATCTCCGATAAGGAAACTTCATAAATGTCGCTGCTCACCAGTGTTTGGGGGATTTGACAGTTTATTCCACATGAGGACGTGAAATTTCTCATTTGCTGAATGACAGTTGACATGTAAATGGTAGATGGAATGCAATAAAGAGCTCTTTTCTTGTTCTATCGACCAATCTTCATATTCACACACAATACGGCCCTTGAGGCAGTTTATTGTTCAGGTTCTTGTTGACTGGACGAGTGCTTGAGATACATCATGAACCAGAGAAATTATCAAATCCTGTTAACTTTAGACTTTGGTAATGTAACGTCAATGTATCTGATCATGTGATACAAACATATATATGTATTTCTTTATTGGATAATTGGATTATTTCTCGATAACTCTCTTTCTGTTAATAAAAGGAAAAGAACTTAGTTAACTAAAAGAGGCCCATGGAAACTTCCTCGAGCTGATGCCTAACTAAGCTATGAAAGACAATCTAAAATCTAAGAACCACAGAGAAGAGGAAATCCTTTAGTTCAAGACCCCGGAACCAGAAAATATTTGCCATTTATTGGTTTATGATTGACCTAAATAACTAAATGTAATATTTGTCGTTGAGAGTCGCTTTTAAAAATCCTTTCTTTAACTCGTCACCCTCCCAAAATCTGTCATATTCTAATATTTCTCTGTCAGTTCATTTCAGGAAGTAAATAAAACCGAGTCACAGTTTATGGTGTCATGGTGAAAAACATAATTTCTCCTGTTTGTTGCGACTCAAGGTTTAAGCGACTGACGGCCATGTTCTCTACAAAGCCTGAATACAGGTGACCTCACTGTGAATCTCGATTTCAGCGATCATCTACACATTTTGTAGACGCAGTCCTACGTGCTCACTAAAGTCGTTTAATTTATTCTTGTAAGTTCGACTTAGATCTCGTTTAAAACGGACAGTTGAAAATGTCTATTACCGATCAAAATATTAAAATATTTCTCACAAATATAATGATCTTTATAATTACACATGTTTTGCGTAGTAATGTTCTGAATAAAGTGTGTGAAAGCACGATATAGAAGACGTAGGGTCACTTCTCTTCTGTGATTGGTTATTCATTCTCTGATGCATGTGATTAACGGTAAATGTGTTTTCTTAAGTTTCGAGACATTAAGGTAATTTCTTAAATCTACCTGGAACGGTTGGGGGGGATTCTTTAAATTCCTCAGGGGATTCTTAGCTGCACTGGTCTGAGGTGACCTCGTGGTGGAAGGAGGCGCCGGCGATTCACCGATGGGCTGAACAGAGGAAGCTTTGAGTTTATGGTTGTCTGTGGACGAGCGGGTCTTGTCAACATCACACACGTTTGCTTGTTGGGAGGCCGGCGGGTCTGAGAGGGAACACACGAATGTGAAAACCTGAAGCTGTGGTAGATGATGATGATTTGAGATCCTCCCAGGGACCACTTCCTGAAGGAAGTAAACGTTCTGTTTGTGAGTTGTTTAAAAATGAACCACTCAACCATTTAACACTAAAACGACCAGTTGCATAAACATGCTCATCCCTGAATGAGATGTTTGCTTCTGATAATCGAAACTCAGCCGACGGTAACGTACATGAACTTGTGT
>CM028878.1:1180733-1203727 GCA_016801935.1 Platichthys stellatus | reverse complement strand
CATGCTGATGTAGGTCTGAGTCAGAACCAAGGACAAGAGGCAGCTGTCCAGGCTGCCCATCTGTGGGCGCTTGTTCCACTTCTTCATCGTCCTCGTCCTGCAGCACCGGAGACTGCTCCTCAGGGAACAACCACAGCAGCAGCACCAAGAGGTAGAACTCTGGACTTCTATGCCTCCTTTCTGTGGCCAAGAATCTCAAAATGATAGTTTGGAGTTCTTCCACCGAGGCGAGCTGAGGAGAATCCGGCATCCTGTTGCTCAAGATGATGTTGGAGAGGATGTACCTCTCGGCTACTTGGACATCATCAACATTTTCCTCATAGTGGTTTTTCAACTCACGTTGGATTTCCTCTAAATCAAACCCTGATTTCTCCTCCTCCTGAAATCCTGCCCTCTTCCCCCTGGACCTGAAAAGGCCTTGATTCAAACAGTCAAGAAGACCTGGGAAGCTGGTGGAGTCAGCTGCTGCTTCTGTTGTGTAATGTTTGTAACACAGTGCCACATCCTTCCAGAAGTAATCTGGCTCTAAAGTTGTCTCATTGGGCGATGAGTAGGTCAGGTACCACTCAAAGAATTCAAACTTGTCTTCAACTTCCTTTTTCCTGTTTTGGATTAAAGTAGCCTTCAGTTGCTGGTCACTGAGTTTTTCAAAAGCGATCTTTGCCACTTGGAGGAAGCCGAAAAGGCCCCGATTGTTGAAAGTAGCTGCAAAGCATGCAGTACCTTCTGTGTCCATCTGTAGGGGCTCTTCATCGTCTGCTTTCCTTTCCACATCTTTAAATGCTGTGAAGGCCTCGTCTGCCAATCTCATGATTTCTTCTGGTCCCTTACCCAGCCTCAACAAACGGCGTTTTTGAACCTGCCCAAGAGTGTCAGCTATGTAAGAGATGTCTGGAGCTCGATCAATGGCTTTCTTTGCCCATTTTTCAGCAGTGTAACACAGTAGAGAAGCAGCTTGGGGGAAAGCGGCGTTCTCTCTGAATATTGTTGACGCGCTCTCCAAGACAAATAGAGTTTTGTTAAAACTCTCACGCGACAGTATATCTTCAACCAACCTTGAGAAATTATCTTTTCGGTTATTTACCGTTATTCTCTTTGTCAGCAGATCTTTGATGAACTGGAGAACATGTGGTTCGGCCTGAGCTCCAGAAAATGAGAACATAATGTTTTTCACTGTATCACTCCTGGGAATCCCAGAGACAGCCATTACCTCCACAGCCTTTTGTGCAGATTCCTGGTTAATCATACATACTTGTACGTGTCCAGGGTTTGGACTGGATTTCCTGATGAAGACGGTAAAAGGCTTCATTCTGTGTTCAAAGGGGGGGCCTCCATGGATGGGATCAGGTGGGCCAAGAATCCTTTGACACTCAGACATCAGGAGGTAGGACTCAGGAACATAGGCCTTCAGCAGGGCCAACATACAGAACAGCTGCGTGTTGGTGGATGTGGAGTTTTCTCTCATATACAAAACACAGTGCTCATCCAACTCCACCACTGACATCTCACTATCAACACCAGAGGATTCAGTGTTTAACGGGTCAGTGAAGCAGCATTTAAAAACCTGAGGAGGAGAGAACACAGCTTGTATTCATCTCATTTCAAACACACAATCATTTGTATAGCAACATTGTAATCATTATATAATATATAAACTTCAATGGGTGAAAGGGATATGGGGTGCCGTTTGTAAAGCAGCTCACGCTGAAAATAACAGCAACATTTTGTCACATTTAGCTTCAAACCATGTTCAAAAAACTGGTGTGAATTTTTGAGAGTCACTTTCTGTTGTCCCTGTTTATCTTTGTTTGCTCAGCCCTGTTTATCTGGAGGAAGATGAGGCCCTTGAAAAGGCAACTCTGACCTCCTCAAGCTTTTATTTTGTTACTTCCTGTTACCGGCCTTTGAATTTGCTTTTTAGTTAAATATTTAGTTTCACCCGAAACATTTAGATTTAACACTTAGATTTAGATTTAACATTTGGATTTAAATATTTAAAATATCTCTAAGTTGACAAATATTGTTTTAAATGTGCAAAAAAGTGACTCTCAAAAATTCACACCAGTTTTTTTAACATGGTTTGAAGCTAAATGTGACAAAATGTTGCTGTTATTTTCAGCGTGAGCTGCTTTACAAACGGCACCCCATAAAAGGACTTCCGAGAGTAACACAAGTTTTCATTTTTAATCTTAATCACAACATTCCCCTCATGCTCAGCTGCACTTTGTGTTTTGTGCTAATTGGAGAATGCTAACATGCTAAACCAAGACAATGAACATGGTGAACATTATAATTCCTAACATTAGCATGTTAGCATTTAGCTGTTACTTTAGCATTGTGTGTAAATGGACTAATCTGTGACAAAGGGAAAACATTAAAATACCTCAGAGACCAGTGAGTCACTTCATGATTTATAAGAAATAAAGTAATTTCATCCAGTAAGGGACCGAACGATGCAGCGAGGGTCTGAACTCTGATCATATCTAATATCCCTTTATATCGTTTCTACCTGAATGGGCGGCGGTCCCGTCTTCACATGATCCTGAGTCTTCATCGCTTCAACTCTAAGAGAAACTGGAAGGAAAAGACGGATTAAATGACACAAAATGAAATCTGTGATGTCTGCTCACAGTTCTCTGGTTTCACAGATTTGATCAAACTTTGTTAAACTACTAACAAATAACCTGAACTTGTTCCAATTACCTCAGGGACAGCATTAGATACATTTAAAGGCTGCTGTTGAGAGGTTCATAATAACAATATGAATAATCATCATAATTTTGATCAAACTCAAAGGAAGAGATTCATTATCTTCTGCAGTTGGATGAGAAGATTGAGTTTCCTCTGCACATGTGAAGCTAAAGCCAGCAGCTGGGTTCTGCTCAAAGTGTTTCATCCAACTCTCGTTTCAGAAAAGTGGATGAAAAATCATCTTTTGAAAGAGAAAGAATTTGTAAAACCTGAGGCCGGAGTGACGTGAAGGCTCTGAAGAACCTCCTTCAGTTTGTCTTGTTCATTCTGCTCCTGCTAAACAGGAAGAGAAATAAATGAATCAGGAAGTGACGGATCAGTCTCAAGTGGTTTTGATGTGTCATGTTAATGTTGTGCAGCGTCAGCGTGACACATTGTGGAGATATTTGATATTTACCAGTTTCTTCAGCACTTCATGGACGACATCATTAATTTCACGTTCGTGTCTCTCATATAGTTTCTCTGTGATCTTTGTACATTCTGGCAGAAATATTTCATGTTAGAGCAAAAACGAGTAAAGGTTTAGTATTTGTCTGTGTTTGTTAATCTCCAAGTTCCCACCCAAACTAAAATGTCAAGGTACACGTTAAATATATTGTATTATTTGTGTTATGCTCAGTAGTTTTCCCAGGCTAAATGAAGTCCTCTTCTCACTCAAGGATGAGGGTCTTTCGGTGGAACTGGTCTCCCAGCATTTTTTCATGAGCTCCACCAGTCCCCCCAGCTCCACCTGGTCTGCAGCCCGGATGCTGAGCTCTTCCAGCGATGGTCGTTGTCCCTTGGGGATCAGGAACACCACAAGGCTGGGTTTTACATCTAGAGCAGGGGGGAGATATAAAAACAGGTTGTGATGACTGTGACCTGTTGAGATTAGATGAAATGTTTTAAGAGTCGACACTTTAATGTAGAATGTAATTTGATAAAAAATCTAATTTAATTCTTGTATTAAAGCTGCATTGACCAAATATTAGCAACAGAATAAACACGACTGATCACTTACATGGATACGGTTGTTTCCCTGTGGCGATGGACCACAGCAGGATACCATAGCTGGAACAAAGAGAAGGTTAAAGACCACGATCACCACACATAACACATATCTCCCTTAAAGTTACACAACAAATCAAACAGTTATTCAAGCCTGGTTCTCGTACCTGTAGATATCAAAGGATCGTGAAGGTTTGTAATTTATGTCAAAAGCCTCCGGTGGCATGAAGTTGGTCGTTCCTCCCCCGTCTTCTTTATCCTTCTTGGAAACCTGAGCCTGAGTCTGACTAGGCTGAGAAAGGCCAAAATCTGTGAGCTGGAGAAGAAGGAGCAGTGAGGCAGTGAGACACAATTAGAGTTGTTGTCTAGATCATATCATTAAGTTTCCATAAAAGAACGTTCCATAACAGTATCAAGTGAACCTCACACTCACCTTGGCATTGAGATACGAGTCCAGCAGCACGTTGTTGGGCTTCAGGTCACGGTGGAGGATGGGAGGGGAGAGGCTGTGGAGGAAGTTTATCCCCAGAGCCACCTGGTGAGCCAGCCTGAAGACCAGTGGTAACGGTGGAACCCCGTCTAAAGTTTTCTGTTCACAAAATGTGAGGAATAAAGACAACTGGGTTCAGCCTCTGATAACAACGAGTCCACAGGATTATTCTCCAGGTAACTGTGAACTCACATGATGATCTGACTTATTAGCACTCGTCCTCTGAACATTTGGACCAAATATCATGACAATCCAACATGTGGAATCCATTTTTCCCAAAAGAACAAACGTCGACACACACACATTGACATGACTGAAGGAGTGAGTTACCTGTAGGGACTCCAGAGATCCTTTCTCCATGTACTTCATGACCAGACCCAGCTGGGCTGAGGGTCCAGAGTTTGGCGATCGACCCCTGAAGATGCCAAGGACCTGCATAACATAGTCGCTGCTTCCTAGACGCATCATTTCAACCTCGCGCAGCAAAGAACTGGTCCTGTCTTTGTTTATCTGTCTGTGTGTGGTTGTCACGTCAGTAAATCTCACTTATTGTCACTTGCAGACAACAGAAAATCTTTGGTAGCTTCTCACCCGTCATCGTTATGAAGCAGTTTAATGGCCACGTCTAGGCACCACCCCTGATGCCTGGCTTTGTAGATTTCTCCAAACCCCCCGGCGCCGATTGAAACCCAGTTTGTGAGGATCGAGTCTTCTATCATCACTGGAGCTGACAGAGCCATGTTCACTGGAGGAGGAACTCCTTCTGGGTCCATTGTAATTCTTTAGAATTTGTTGGAAGGGAGGTAACACCGAGGAAAGAAGGTCATTTAAATCATTTCCACTCGATTAAAACCAGAGTTTATCTCCAATAAGGAAACTTTATAAATGTCGCTGCTCACCAGTGTTTGGGGGATTTGACAGTTTATTCCACATGAGGACATGAAATTTCTTATTTGCTGAATGACAGTAAATGGTAGATGGAATGCATTCAAGTAGCTCTTTTCTAGTCCTATCGACCAATCTTCATATTCACACACAATACGGCCCTTGAGGCAGTTTATTGTTCAGGTTCTTGCAGACTGGATGAGTGCTTGAGATACTTCATGAACCAGGGAAATTATCAAATCCTGTTTACTTTAGACTTTGGTAACGTAATGTCAAGAATCGTTGAGAATCTCTTTTAAAAATCCTTTCTCTAACTTGTATCCCCCCCCAAAATCTGTCATATTCTATTTCTGTCAGTTCATTTCAGGAAGTACATAAAATCGAGTCATAGTTCATGGTGTCATGGTGAAAAACATAATTATCCTGTTTGTTCCGACTCTTGAATCAACATCGGGGGGGGGGAGAAAGGATGAAGTGACCTTTAGGTTCTTCTTCTGAGGCCCGTTTCTAAATGTTGTGTTTCTACAAGCGGCTGCATTCACACGCACACTCACAGACTTCACATGAACCAACATGTTGTTCAGGTCACTGAAGATGGAATGAATACCAGTAACTCCTGTTCAACCACTCGAAGCGTTCACAAATACTTTCAGTTGTTTCATTGAATGTTAATATGATGTAACATCACAGACGAAGCTACCTGCCTTTTGTCCACACCCCGACACTAAAGCTATTTACACGTTTGGCGTTTGGTTTAACCCTAGAACACGAACGTACGATTACTTACACCATCCCTCACGTCGGGCACATTTTACCCGATATAATATATCCGATAAAAAATACTTCCCATCAAAATATATTAATGTATAACAATACATGGCAATTTGAAGTACTCTTCTTTTATTTTCCCCGATACAACATCTCATAAAACCAAAAAAAGGTATCATGGAGGGATCCTATAACAAGGCTCTAAAATTAGTGAAACATTTGTTAAAGTATCTTAAAAGACAAATTCCTAAAAAGAAATTTAAATAGAACTGGGAACTTGTTCTTCGGTCCAGCTGTTCCTGGGACATGTCCAGTGAAGGCATAGTCTCCCTGCATCATTTACAACTTATATCATATTCAACAAATATTTTACCCTCTATCACTAACATCACCCGAACACCTGCTTATTGAAAAAAACAGGAATGGGAGCAGGGAAACTAGCCGACCTTCTATGACGCAGTGAGCAGTCTGAAGCTACCCAAGCCACTCAAAGAGCAGCAACACAATGAAAACCCCATGACCACACTCGCTCGGGTAAAACACACCCGACGTTAGTGTTCTAGGGTTAAAACGTTAAAGAAACAAGACTAATTTAATCTGAACCTTTGATTAAACAGCAGATTCACATTGCTTGTGATAATAAGTCAAGTAAAAAAACAATCATTAAAGATAGAAACTGCCTCACAGTTTGATTTCCTGCAGACACAACACTGATAAGAATATGAATATGATTTCTTAAGAACAGGGAAAGCACTCACCCTCGTTGTGAAAACCCTCCTGCTCGCCCAGTGACTCTCTCTCTCTCTCTCAGCAGCAGCTACAGGTGAACAGATTAAAGAGAGAGAGAGAGAGCGACACAGATCCATCCCATAACATTCCATAAGGTGTGTTTGTGTGGTTTGTTGTGGTGACAACAGCTTTTTTGCACATAGATAGATAGATAGATGGATACTGTAGATATGTCTTATTTTTTTATCACGATAATCTGTCTCTCTATCTGTCTCTACCCCTGTCTGTGTCATCTATCTATCTATCTCTATCTTTATCTTTCTCTCTGTGTGTCTCTATCTCTCTCTCTCTCTCTGTGTGTCTGTCTGTCTCTAGCTCTGTCTCTGTCTCTCTCTCTCTCTCTCTCTCTCTCTCTCTCTCTCTCTCTCTCTCTCTCTCTCTCTCTCTCTGTCTCTCTCTCTCTCGCTTTAGCCTATTCAGCCTATTTACCTTGTCATCTAATCCTTTTTAAAACTCGACTCCTTCTTTACTTGGACATTTCGAGCAGCGCATGAAGTTCAATATTTCGCCAGCAGGGAGCTGAGTCTGTAATGACTGACAGTGGATTTAATAACATGTGATAATAAACAGTAAACTGTGAGCACTACTGCAGTGCTCACTTTATTAGGGACACCTGCACCAGTGCTACGACCCCATGCAACTGTTGTTCTCCACAGTTCAACTAAAGTAAGAAACCAAGAAGACGTCATAAAGCTGAGGGTCGTTCTTCTCTTTGATTTGTGGACAATAGAAACAACAGAGCATTGACAGACAGGAAGTGGAGGTGACATGTCTCTTCCTGTTCGAAAGACAAACTCGCTCCTCGTCTACCAGGAGACTTTCAAATCATGACCTGGCTTTAAATAGATATTATTATATATTATATTATATTTGTTTATCTTTTTTATCTACCGGATGTTTTCAGAATCTCTTTCATGTTGTACATATGTGTTACTGATGTGTGTGACGTGTTTTAGACATTATGTCTTTAAGTCTGTGTCACTGAGTCAAACACAGAGAGACAGAAAACCCCCTCGTGACGTCAGTGGAAATCCCCCCCCTCCCCCATCTCCTGTCTGACACACAATCACTTTAAAATAATAATAATCATGTTTATTATCTACACTGATAATTCATGTTCAAATTAAAATAAGGAAACATGGCGGAATTTTTTTATGTTGAAAAACTTTTAGTTTGTAGGAAGATTGTTGACTGTCTGAGTGGGTGTGTGTGAGTGCGCGTGCTTGTGCGTGTGCGTGTTTAGTTTCGGTTTTGTCTTCTCGCTCCACCGCCGCGGCAGCACCGATGTCCTGGTCCTCCGCCGCCGGCCTCCTGCTCGCCCTCCCCGGGCCCCGGTGACTCCGGTTCCCCCTGGCCGCCTCCGGTGAGCGGTGCTCGGCTGAGATGACGGACGTCGCTCGGTGTCCGTGTTGTTGTTGTCGCGTGAGCGCGGAAGACTGAGGCGGGGATCGACCCCGTCTCCTGCCGGGAGAGAAACGGTGAAGAGCGATCGAGCCTCGACGTAAGAACAACACACAAAACAAGTTGTTTTCACACTTTTCATCCTCGCGAGGCAACACAACTGTGTGTGTCCGTGTCTGTGCTGCACTTCCTGCTCTGATTGTGTTGTTTCTACTGGTTTCTATTTCCTCTATAGTCACACAGATCAGGGTGGAGATAGAGTTACAGCCTCAAACATCTCCACACGAATTATGACATTTCAGATTTATTGCACCACGTTTTGTTTCAACAATACTTCTAAGATCCAACACGTGTGAAACTCTGATCGTTGTGAACCCACTGGTTTGTTGTGTGTTGTTGTGAAGGAGAACACGATCCTCCTGTGGCTCAGTTCCACAAAGTGAGAAGCTCTGAGATCAAACTAAATAATATATAACTTCATAAA
The DNA here is from genome assembly GCA_016801935.1 of Platichthys stellatus. Classification (NCBI taxonomy): domain Eukaryota; kingdom Metazoa; phylum Chordata; class Actinopteri; order Pleuronectiformes; family Pleuronectidae; genus Platichthys; species Platichthys stellatus. Next base: position 1,195,172 of record CM028878.1, on the reverse strand, counting down.
TAGTACAGGCTGATAGAAACTGTTCATGTTATCGAACCTTATGAAAGCTAGTTTACAATTTAACCATAAATTTGATTAAAAAATAACCGTAAGTTAAAAGATAACGCGAATTTAAAGATGGTAAATTTTATCTCTGCGTTGTTTATTTTGTTATATATATTTATTGAGATGGTTCCACTAGATGAATATATATATTTATATATTACATACTATATAACAGTATGCCATTTAAAACAATGTAAAGCCTGACTGTTCATAAGAAACCACCTTTACTTTGTTTGTTTTTAATTTCAGCCATTTTTTAAATGTCGGGGGGGTTGCTTAAAAACATGAGTTAATATTATGTATATATTAGTTTATGTTTTTAATATATTTTCAAGTGTGAGAACATTTCCTAACAGTTGTGTTCTTGTCAGTATGTTCCAGCCTCTGCCGCTGGTAGCAGAACGAGGGATGGACGCGGACAGAGCCGATGGAGGAGGGCGCCCCCCTGAGGTGGAGGATGAGTTTGCGTGTGCGGGGATGCTACGGGGGTCTCTCACCTCGCTGCACCGCACCGTGGAGCGGATCTTCACCGTGACCTTTGGGATCGGGGCGGACGACTTGCCCCACGGCAACAACGGGCAGATTTGGCTCAAACTCCGAGGGCCGAGTCACAACGTGAAAGCTGCCAAAGTAAGAAATGTCTCCGGTTTTATCGTCAGTTATTAGTCACAGGTTGAGACCAAAACAATATCCTGCACACGGGGGGGGATTCCATCTTGAGCTTTTGACGTCATCTGGAGCCAGTCTGTGATCCTGGTGTGAAGCTGCGGTGCCAATAAACATGCTCGGCCAATCACGGTTCAGTAAATCAGGATGTTTTATTATAATCAAATAACAAATTAAAACCAAACTTGCCTGAAAACAACCCAAAATGACAGAAACCATCCTGACGTTATGACTTTGTATTTAGACCCTTCGGTCTGACCCATGACCCATCTGTGAGCATGGAGGAGGCAGGTTCATGGCCTCTACTGAATGTTATTGTTGATTAAAAACCAGTAGTAACCTGTGATTGAGGCGTTTCTTGTAGTTCTGTTTTCGTGTGGATCTAGTTTCACTCCTGATGTGTGAACTAGTTTCTGAACCCTGATCAGTAAAAGGTGAAGTTGTGTTGTTGTTGTTGGTGCGAGACTCTCAGTTTGAGAGAACAGGCAGGGTTCGGGGGGGGAAGTGACTCATTCAGATGAATTGATTAAGAAACATCTGTTGACTTTCCAGCAAATGGTTAAACTGAGTTCTGTTATCTGATCAACACACACACAAACACACACACACTGTGTTCCCTGATCAACACACACACACAACACACACCAGTGCTGTGGCTCTACTGAACAACATCAGGCCTCAAACAACAACACAACAGTCGACCGAGCTGAATGAACTTCCTGTTTGCTCCGAGCTGCGTGGATCCTGATGATTTCCTTTGCTTTGCATCTCTGTGCTCGTTGTGTGTCTCTCTCGAGTTCCTGTGATCGACTCTGCAGCTTATCTGCCAACGAAGATCATGTGATACGGTCGAAAGCTCCGGAAACAAGTGTGCTATCTTTGTCTTTGTCTTTGTGATATCATTCGACAAACTGTGACAATGACAAACTAATACTTTTCCTTCACAAGATTAACTATTTCCATGTTCAACAGCTCAGCCATGATGGTGAAAATGTCTCCCACTCCTTCTTCTAGTTATTCGTGAAAGGAGTCGTGAACCAGGAGGAGCAGCAGGAGGTGTCCTACCCCGGGGTCCTTCACTGCGTCTTCTGTGGAGCCAGAGGGCTGTTCATGGACTGCCTGATAAAAAGCACCTCCGCACACATTCTGGTGGGTGGGGTTTGTTCCCTCCCCTTTTTATTTACTTACTGTGATTACTGGTCGTGGTTTATGAACTATACTTCCACCAGCCACCAGGGGGCGATCAAATGATTTCGTCCTCATGTCCTCCTTTTTATTTCTGTTCTTTTCTTTACATTTGACTCTGATGAACTATCCCCCGTCAGCCACTTGCTGCTTCCTGTGCCTCTCATGACAGATGTAGTATCGATATTAATCTGATATTCTGGGATATATTTCTGTTATTATGTCAAGAAATCTCATTATTAGTCAAGGTCCCTGTTACGTCAGCAGTTATCGCCCTTATGAAGAAACAGAAGCTTGTCTCATGTTTGCTTAGGGATTTTTTTATTATTGTTCAGTTACTTCCCTTTTCAGTATTTTCTGCTGGTTACTACGAATACTTTGGAAATACCTCATGAATGTTTTTACTTCTTCATTGTAGGAAATAAGGGAGTTGGTCTCAGCCACTGAAAGACTAATTCTGTTTCCCTCTCATGGAACCAGGTCGGCGCTCCAGGGTTCCTGCTGATATCCGGTCTGGCAGAGCCGGTGGTGCGAGCGTACTCCCTCATCATGGACCTGGTGGAGCGATACGAGGGGACACAGTCCAGACGCTGTGAGACAGAGGACAGAGGCTCGGACGAGTCCCTGGATTCACGCCGGGCCTTCAAAGCTGTGGTTGAGCAGTGGGAGGACCGGCACATCCTGGACCTTCTGGTGCTTCCAGGCTCGGTGAAGGAAATCCTGCTGGATCTGGTGAAAGAGTCCGGGCTCGGATCACGCAGGGACTTGTCGGGGACAGGTGGAAACGAGAATGGAAGGGACAGACACTCGGACACTACGTACGCAGTCCTCGAGCCGTCCAGCGCTCCTGAGCGGTTGGTCGAAGGGATGAGTGCAGCTTCGGGAAAAGACTCCTCATCTGCTGGCGCCCGGGGAAGAGCAGAGGGTTCTGAGGAAAGACCACAGCTTTCTCCTCAGGAGGTCGGAGAAGAGGAGCAGCAGGAGCAGAGGGACAAGTCAGGGACCAAAGACAGAGACAGGCTGGGGGAGGAGGACCAACTGGAGCGACAGTTGTCCCTGGGAAACAAAGAGTTTATGGTTCTTCTGAAGTTCTTCACGGCCATGGGCTACACGGAGGACGTGGTGAAACGGGTGATAGCCAGAACCGTATTGAAGGAGGCCTGGCAGATACTGGATCTGGTGCAACAGGAGCAGGATCGCAGTGACCGGGAGCAGATGCCTCAAGATGGCCCGGACCCAATACATAAAGATGGTGTTACCCTGGATAAGAGCGAGAGGAACCGACCCTGCGAGACAGAGCACAGGGAGGAGGAGGAAACGGCAGCAGGAGAAGCGAGTGGGGCGACTGGAGGCACCACCCACTGTGAGGGACGGGGTTCAGAGGACAAGGAGGAAGGACACGAGGAAGACTTTGTCCTCGGAGTGTTGAAGAAAGCTGCAGCCAGCTGTGGGTACACCGAGCAGAACGTGGCTAGATTCTACAACATGTTGCCTGATCAATCCACCCACCAGCTCCTCGTGGAGCTGCAGCGGGAGGGAGTCCGGGGGACGGAGGCCCCCAGCCAGGGTCCCAGGGAGATGGATGATGTGGTGCTGGAGAAAGAGGAGGAGGACGAAGGCTCTCATGATGAAGGATGGGTGGAAGTGCAAATCCCAAATCTGCGTGTTGCAGAACCAGATTTGTTCCCTTGGATTAATAAACCGAGTCCACACCCCTCACAGCCAAAGCAGCACCAGCCTCCAGAGTCACAAGCTCGACTCCCAGTCGTCCTGCCGGAGGTCAAAGGCCCCCCCATGCCCACTTACCCCTCATCTCTTGATCCTCCACCCGCCAATGTACAAACCAACAAACTGTTTGATGAACCCATCTACTGGTCCCCTCCAGCCCCCCCGAAACCAGATCACTCAGCCCACGACAAAGTCTCACACCCGAAGCCCAAGTCCTCCATCTCTGTAAAACAAGCCCCTCAAGCCCCCCAACCCCCCCTCTTCACCAGGACGCACAAGTCTCCACCCAGAGCCAAGGAGAGGCGGGGCTTCACGCCGGCTTCCTCCGTGGTGGTGACGGGGGAGCAGCGGTTTCTAGAGGGACTGCAGACCACGTTCGATCTCCAGCTCACAGACCAGCCCGGAGACGCCAAGCTGAGGACGGTGGTCATCGACGGGAGCAACGTGGCGATGAGGTGGGTTCAACCAACTTCACATGTAACCCCCCCCCCCCCAGACACACACACACAGCTTCTTTAAGATAGATAGACGCATCTGGTCTAAATGTGTTTATAGGGTTTATGAGGATGGAAGATTTAGCTTGTGTGCTTTTCATTTGGTCTTTTAGGAAATATATTACATATTGTTTTGAGATATAAAAAGTTGTTAATCCTGGGTTAGAGATCTACACTGAATCCGTCCTGGACTAGAACATCACTCGGTAGATCACAAAATCCCAAATATCAGGCCACTTAGCCATCCAGATCCAGATCCTGGTTCCGACCTCTGATCCAGATCTACACCACCGGGTTCCTCCCTGACACATATTACATCCTCCCATTTCGTTTCATGAGAATCTGTCCTGATGTTTTTATGAACTCTCTAACAAACCACCGATCCTCGATCCTTTTGAAACCATGGCGTGGTTCTGGTGGTTCTCCTCCGAGCAGTCACGGGCTCAGTCACTTCTTCTCCTGTCGAGGAATCGCTCTGGCTGTGCAGCACTTCTGGGACCGAGGCCACCGGAACATCAGCGCCCTGCTGCCTCAGTGGAGACAGAAGAGCGACCCCAGGATCAAAGGTGACACCTCCTGTTCCCCGTGTTGTGTCATCACCTTCACGTTAACACAATTAAACCTGTTAGAGTTGTTTGCTTTTGTATTTACTCCCAGTCAGAGAATCAGTGTTTGCTTTGTGTTTGATTTGTGAGTCACGTGTGCAGGGTGGAAACGAATCAGAGCTGTGAACATGTGATTGTGTGTGTGTGTTGTGCGTCTCAGAGCAACACTATCTGACGGAGCTGCAGAAGCTGGGCCTGCTCTCCTACACCCCCTCCCGAGAGGTGCAGGGCAAGAGGATCAGCTCGTACGACGACAGGTACGACAACTCGTGACTTAAAAAGTTTACGAGCACCGACGTGTGAGATCTGTGTCAAAGTACAAACTGTTAAATGTTAAACAGCTTTGTGTTGGTGAACCCGACATAACTTGTACAACCGATGTGTTAAAGCAACACAATGTGACTTTTACTGAGAAACAGCGCCTCCTGCAGCCACGCATGGGGATCAAGTCTGTCAATGAAGTCGTTTTCAATGTGTTGAAATATAAATCAAACACAACTGAACGATGGTTATTACCCATGATCCTCTGCTTCCGTACCCAGAAGAGCTGCTGCTGTTACAAATCCACCAAACTCTTTACAACAACATCCTGTGTCTCTGGTTCTTTGTCTGATTCCTCTCGTCTTCTCGCCTTCTCTTCTTCTCGTCTTCTCGTCTTCTCATCTTCTCATCTTCTCGTCTTCTCGTCTTCTCGTCATCGTCTCCTCAGACTCATGCTGCAACTCGCTCAGAAGACGGACGGAGTCATCGTGACCAACGACAACCTGAGGGACCTCTCTGACGAGACGCCTGTGTGGAGGGACATCATCAAGAAGAGGTTTGTCCTCACTGGACTGGATTGTGTTCACATGAACCTCTAACATCAGATAAAATAGCAATTTGATCACACCTCTATACATTTTGAAAATGTTAGTTGATCAGCAGCTAAAGCTTCAAATCTCATGTTGCCCCCCCCCCCCCAGACTTCTTCAGTACACGTTTGTGGGCGATCACTTCATGGTGCCGGACGACCCCCTGGGGAGAGGAGGGCCCCACCTGGACCACTTTCTGCGCTCAGAGCACAGGTAGCAACACGTGCACTAACACATGAAGTGAAAACAGATGTGATTGGTTCTGTGTCAGGACCCAGATCCAGACTGATGATGTCTGAACGTGTTTCTGAATGAAGCTCTGTCTCCTCTCAGGACCCCCGACCCAGGAAACCACTCTTTTGCCGGCGTAGCGTCCAATTTCCCTCCGACCAAACCCCCCCGATCACAAACAGAGCTCCTGAACTTCCGCGACAGAACACCGGGTGGCGGCGTGAATCCGGCGAGCAGGGGGGGCCGGGGGAAAGGGAAGTGGCCCGGCCGGGTGAAGGACACGGGGCACCAGCACCAGCAGCTGATGCTCCGGGCTGACAGGAGCCCGGAGGACACGGCCGGCCTGAGGGAGCTGCTCGGTCAGGTGTTCCCGGCTCAGGACAACGTGGTGACGCTGGTGCTGCAGCTGCACCCGGCAGAGACGGACATCAACGTGCTCTCGGATCTGATCCTGGAACAGCAGGACTAGAAATCCCTCCCATTTTTTGGACGTGAACTCCAGAGCTTGTCCTGTTTTGTGTCCTCCACGTCCGAAGGAGCAGCCTGAGTTTGAGTGTTAATCTCGAGATTTCTTAACCTGAGTTTCCATTTTTCCCATAAATTTGGTTTTTATTTTGTTATTAGCACAGACTCTGTTTTTAAATGACTTGATCAGAGCAAGAGATGAAATATTTTTCTTCATCCTTGCACAGTGGGAGGAGGCGGAGACACGTCGTCCATCTTTATTTTAAAGTCTTTAACCTCCGACATCTATTGAATGTCGTGACCGATGAGTAATGACACCAGCCGTCATCCTCAGGGTTGTCGCGACCGGTGTGAGGTCACTGGTGTGAGGTCACCGGTGCCTCCTCCGTCTTCTCTGTTATTAACTTCAGCACTTTCTGTTTTGTTTGTCGAGTTTGAGAAAATAATCCAGTGAGACTCGTTTTAACTTCTTAACAGATGCTTTTTATATTCAAAAAATTATTTGTTGTACTGAATTTATTCTTATCTTTTTAATCTTTTTCGATGTAAAAACGGGTGTGAGATGAGGGGGAAATACTAAACCAGCGATTACAACATCACTGTTATATCCTAATTTATTTGCAGCAGGTCGTTGAATATGATGTTTTCACTGTGGAAGAGACGGGACTCGTTCTTTCATGTAGAAGAAAACATCAGGTTTGATTTAAACGTTGATTTTCTGACTGTTCAAAATAAAATAAAATAAAAATTGTATATACTACGTTTTTCTTTGGTTTCCTGAGTCTGCAGATTCCTCATGTGTTAGGCCTGGATTTTCTACATACTAGAAAACGACCTGTTGTGTTATTTCAGGGGTCTTTATATATATATATATAGACCCCCTGCTATATATATTAAACAAGATGGTGTTTTATATTAAACTGGGCCTAGTGCCATGTATAAACATAGCTACCCTGTTATGTGCATTCAATACTAAGCTATTCAAATAAAACACAGGTTCATATATTCATGTTTTTATTTTTAACACATGCAAGGTACAGAGTGGACCTGCCACTACCATTCATAAATATGCATCTTGCATACAACACTAAGCTATTTAAATAATTCACAGATTCATGTTAATGTGTAATTAAAGTAATTTAAATGTGTGGAAAGAAAATTGGGTGATAAAAAAAAATGTAAATTACATATTTTGTTTTAATTTTCGAATCAACCAAACGATTTTGCGACCACCTTGCAGTACCTCCGCGGACTCCCTAGGGGTCTCGGACCCCCTGTTGAAGACCTCTGTGTTACTTGATAAATAATGTCGTTAAGAAATATTCTGCTGTTCATGAGTTTCTCCACCAGATGGTGCACTTTACCTTGAGGTGAGACAAGAGCAACTCAACAAGAGTCAATTCCTATTTTACTGATTTCACTTCTACAACCATCTTGTTGGAAAAGTATATATTTTAAAAAGAAAGAGGAAAATCTTTTCAAATTAAAACCTCACCCTGACAACACGGTATATTTCTTTAAGTTAAGTCAAACCCCACCAGGAGAAACTTCTCTGCACTCGTTTCTCTCAGTTTAAGACCAAATTGTTTCAAGCTTCTTTGGATGTTTCTCCGTTTGCTCATTTTGTTTGAACCCTGACTTTAGACCTCGAGGCCATTATCACTTTACTCCCTCACAGAGTCTCTGTCTTTGTAAGATTTAAGAGTTTGTGTTTTGAAATTATCATCTGGGTCAAAGTGCTGGATCTCATTTTCTTTGAGCTTTTACCTGCTTGTTTGATGGTGTTTAGAATTTGAATGCCATTTCCATTCTCATGTTTGTTCAGTGCAAACTAAAGCGATGACACAATATATATGTGTGTTTACACAGTGGTGAGAATAGGACGACGTGATTCTCTCCTGGACTCGCAGGAAGTGGCCTCGGTCTGAGATTAGATGCGACTGAACCTGTTCGCTGGGTTTTGAACAACAGAGGCAGCCACACTGCGTCTATTTCTGGAAAGTCCGGAGTTCGTCTGACGCTACGTAAACGCAGAGGGATGTTTTTAATAATCAGCACATCAGCTGACGTCTGTGGAGAAGTGTAATTACACAGAGAAGCTGAGGCTGGAGGAACAGTGTGGAAACAGTTTACTGTCATGTGTTTAGACCCATTTCAACCCGACCTTAGAAAAACATGTGAATACTTCAGGGATATAGTGGAAATGTCGTTTGTATTTGAAGGGTGAGAGTTTATTTCATATTTACTTAAAAATTCAAATTTTAAAAACATCTTCTGTTTCTTCTTTTCAGCCCAAAAACTGAAAAGAAGAATATAATAAAGATATTTGATAAACAATTGCAGTCTTTAAGTTGCTTTCTTCACTTTCATTTCTTCAGATTGTGCTTTTCTCTATATTGTTGATTCACTCATCAGCAAAAAACCCACAAAGGTATGCAAAATAAAACACACAAAAGACACACAACTTTCCAAAATAGATACAAAACATCACAAGCATTCCAAGGAAAACTAGAGATGCAAAATCACCTTAAAGGTCCAAAGTCAAAGGTCACACTTGCATCCCCTCTGTGTGGGTGTTCCCCCCCCCCCCCCCCCCCCCCCCTCTGCACACAGCTCAACCTGAGCGCTCGTGCTCGTGTGCGCTCGTGTTCGCGTGCGCACGCCCCCGCACTCACGCTCCTCGCGGTGGAAGCTCGCTCGCGTCGAACAGAACGGACGCAGTTTGTTTCCAAGAAGAAAAAGAAGACTTTCAGAGGATTAATGAAGGAAAGAGTCTGAGGAGAGAAGGAGAGAAGAAGGAGCGAGAGAAGAAGAGAAGGAGAGAAGAAGAAGGAGAGAAGGAGAGAGAGACACCAAAGACAGGATGACGGAGGAAGAGGAGGGATAAAGACTTTATAAAAACCTGAGGTAAGATGATTCTTTATCCTCAGACGACACGTTCAGTTCCTTTAAACCACGTGCACATCTCCAGCTGACACAGTTCATCTGTTTCTAAAACTTTATTTACATTAATTAAGAAACTTTAATCAATTACTGATCCGAGCTCGATGAGGAAAATCCTCAGGATCGTTTCCTTCGCTTCTGTCAAAGAAACGAGACGTGAGATTATTTCTTGATTAGTTTGACTCCTGAGTGAAAGTTGTGGTTTTAAACTCATTTTTCTGAGCAGAGAATGAAAAACAATTAAAAAAAATCTGTGGTAGATCAATTACGTGTCATCTGATGATTATATTATGCCATAATTAGGATGTTTGTATTTCCAGGTCCGACTCCAATTATAACAAAGTGATTATTAGTGTTTGGCTGCACCACAGATAAATCCAGATCTTAAAGATAACTCTGTCAATACATCTTTTATAATTTACTTTACATAAATATAAATATATAAAAAACTTGTAACATTGGGGATGAAGCTTTACACTAATGGTAAAAGTATAAATACCTTTATTAACTACACAACTGAGGGAAATCCCGTGACAAATATGTTTATTATTCATCAATAAGCGAAGCCAATTAATTCATTGATCAGTCGTCAATAGAGGATTTTCCAAATGTGAGTGAGATGATTTTTCACTTATTTCTTTAATCAATTTAAACTCTCCCCCCTTCCCCCCCACCAACTAGGCCCTAAAGCCCCTTAAAGTTAAAGTTCACCCCAAAACGAAAGTCGCCTCGTCCTCCTCTCAGCACGGGGAAGGAGGCTGCAGATTCAGAGGTAAACAGCTGACTCCAGTACAGCTGAAGTCGCTGGTGACAGATTCTTCAGAATGTAACCTGCCTCCATTTTGCTCCTGTGATGTCATCTAAGTGTCCGGGAGCACCGACATTCAAATTCAACGCCGTCACTCACAAACTGTTTTGAGCCTGAATGTCCCGTTGCTCTCGGCCTGGAGCTTAATACTTAAATACAAAAATTCGCCAAAACAGTATTATCTGTTTGAGTGTGACTTCAGGAGTTAACAGTGGAAACCCCCCCCCTCCCAGACAGAGTCAGAACAGAGATGTGAAACCAGGGACACCAGTGCAGCCGCCATTCAAAGCCCGAACAATAACTGTTCTGTGGTTCAGACACAGGTTCTCACAAGCGTTTGGACTCAGGTGGTTTTTATTGGATGTAAAAAGCCACAGCGAGCCGGTCAAGGAGAAACATGAGCTGGATGAGTTACTGGTTCAATCCCCTCTGTCAGACTCACAACCTGCAGCAGAGGAGACGGATTGAAAAGCCCCGGACACGACGGTGACCCCGGAGCAGAGGGGTCGTGATCCCTCGAGGGTTAAAGGTCTGACTAACGTTGAGATGACGAATTCAAGGGGAAGGTTAAGGCGGTGATGGGAGAAACATTTTTTAATGTTCACTGGGCGCGTCGCTCACTTGTTGTTACAGCACACACCTGAACAGTGTGTCGTGCATGAGTGTGTATCTGTGCAGGAAGAGCTCGACCAACGGGTTATTTTGCATAATGAGGAAGCGAAAGGATGCTTGTCATCAAAAAGGCATTGAAACCATGTGCAGGCTCCACTTCCTCTCTCACGCTCCTGGACCCAGACGAGCAGCTCGGAGCCGGAGCAGCTTCTCAACGGGTTTGTTCTTGTCCTCTTGTTTCTTCCTCTCATTTGAATCTCTGTTGTTTCTTCAGCGACGCTCTCAGGATGGATCAGCGCTCATCGGGGGGGGGGGATCTCGAGCCTAACATGACTTTTGAAGTGGGAGCCTGAAGGATCGATGTGACCTCCGAGTCAACGTGAGTCACCGTCTTCAATTCTCTTGATTTCTTCTTCACTGCAGCCGGAGTGGATATTGATTCTCACTGGCCCAGATTGTTTACAGTTGATTTAACTTGTCACGAGGGCTAAAGGTTCGAGACGCTAACACTTCCCCGTTGTGTGTTTATCATGAAGCTGACGAGAGAACAAGCGAGACCACGAGTCCACAGACGTCAAGGTTTTCCTCACGCAGGTCACGATGCCAGACGAGCAGCCAGGTCTCCAGGACAGTGGGGGTCCCGAGGAGAAGGAGGCGCAGGCGTCTCCGGTGCCGGACGTCCTGGTCGTCTCCGGTGATGGCGAGGGCCTGGAGCTCGATGAATTCAGGAAAACAACACACGGCGACCAACAATCCACAAACATTGACGTATCGAAAGGAAACGACAGCTCGGGAAAACGTCCGGGACTGAGTGAGTCCGAGGTGTCGGTCGAGGTGGGGGTGGTGAAAACAGCCCAGGCCCCCGGACCTCTCGTGGTTGCTACGGCCCTGCAGCCGCCGGATCCCGATAGGCTGCAAACACACAACGACTCAGACTACAGCAGCACAAAGTCCAGCCCTGGCTACACGTCCACCAGCTTCAACTCGGACCTCTGTGGAGATGAGTTGTCCGAGCTCGACGGGTCCTCGTTGGAGAAGGCCAACGCCGTCTCCACGGCCAGTTTGGACGACAAACACAGTCCTGACCTCAAACCAGTAGAAGGAACCTCGTTCTGCGACGCTTTCCACGACTTCTCACCCAAAGTCTCCCCGACGAGGGACAGCTTCGACGCCGGGTGCGACGAGGTGGACGGAGACGAGGACGAGCGGAGCGTCAGGTCCGGGCAGAGCGTGAAGGAGGGGGTGTGCGGCTGCTACCAGGCGATCCACCGGGCCTTCCTGCGCTGCGTGGAGGAGACCCCGGCCATGCTGTCCGGTCTGGTGCTGTCCCTGGCCTTCTGCGTGGCCATCATCGTCATCATACCGGCCACAAGGGGGGTGAGTGTCCACTCGTCCAACTCACACCGGGTCTTATTATCAATCAAATCTCCTCTAGGAACACAAAGCTCAAAGTATTCTGTGATTTCAGCTTCTCAAACCAAGACTAATGTCAAAGAAATGATTCCCATTGATTATCCAGACTGTGGCAGCCTGTCATATTATAATTTGTACTCTCTCAGTTTCATAAGGAACCAAAAACATGTATCACACTTCTCAAAACAATGCAACAGATCTCTGATGTTCAAGGTTTGATTTGGTTCTATTTAACCTCAGGGGTAAACTCGCTGCTAGCCAGTTTACCAGTCCGCTGTTTCCCTCCACAGTTCTTACTGGTCGAGATTATTTGTTAACGTTTGCTTCTTCGCGATCTCGTCAACCTAGATCTTTTGTTTTGTTGTTTTGTTGTGAGAAACCCCCCTAGAGGCCAAAGTTACCTATTCTACCATTAAAGGAGACGTTTTCAGCTCATATCCTGGTTAGTTATTATGTATATTTATTGAAATTGTTCTCAGGCGCTAATGTTCCGATGTACGTGTTCTCTCGTTAGCTGGGTGTGTCGGGGTGTTGTCCAATCAGCAGTGACGTATATACATGAACACTTCCTTATTCAAAAGGCAGCGCCCACACAAACGTTTCCAGACTCATATTCAAATAAATCCAAATTAATTCAAATGATTCTGGAGCTTTGACGTTTGACCTGTATCTCCCCCCCCAGGACATCACGACCCATGTGGGCGCCCTGTCCGTGGTGTGCGTGGTTCTCTGTCTGAGCGCCGCCCTGCTGGTCTGTCTGCCCTGGCTGGCCACAGTGAGGCGCTGTGGGGGGGCCCTGGCCCTCTTTGTGTGGGGGACGCTGTACACCACGGCCATAGTCTTCATCTTCACCGGAGGACCTGTCACCACGTGGGAGCAGGTGAGATGTGAAGGTGTCACATTCTGGACGTTGGGATTTCCTCCTGACTCGTCGTTGACTCTCTTCCTCCGTCTCGACCTCCTCAGGTGGCGTTCTTCCTCTTCCTGTCCCTGAGCGTCTACACGGTGCTGCCGCTCTCTCTGACCTGGGCCCTCATGGTCGGGATCGGCACCAGCGTCTCCCACATCGTCATCATCAGTGTGTACGTCCCTGTCACCAGCCCCGAGACGCCAGAACTGGCTGTGCAGGTGAGATCCTTTTACACTGATAGTCAGTTTCTTGTGTGTTTTATCAAACGTTTCACAGCTAAATTATGTTTGAAATGTGACAGAATACTTCATAATGACAAAACAAGCTTGTTTTTTATGTTTTAAGTATCTCCCCTGCTAGTGTTAAACAGTTATCTCCTGTAGTGTAGAGTTAGTTATTGATGCTAAACACACAGTTAAGCTGCAAATGTAAATATAGGATAAAATAAGCGAACAGAACTTCCTCATTCAAATTTGTGCTTGTTTCTCGCGAATACAAAATTTGCCTCTGAATTTGAATATTGTGTGACGCCAGCAGCGTTAACAGTTCCTCTGGAAACAAAGCAGAACGTCCTTAGCTCTACATGTGTTCTGATGCCTCTCCTCTGACTTCCTCCTCAGCTGGTGGCGAACGCCGTCCTGTTTGTGTGCGTGAACTGCATCGGCTTCTTCCACCTGTGGACGACCGAGCACGACCTCAGGATATCAAATCAGAAGAGAGAGGAGTTCAGCGCCATACGCTCCCAGAAGGAAGTCAGGAAATATCAGCAGGTGGAAACTCTTCTACCTTCAGCTCCTTCAACGATGTTTGAAACGTCCATGTCTTTGTTTTTATTCAGTCCACGAATCCCCTCACTTCACCAGGAGGTCATTATTTGTTATAGGGTTTTTATTACAGGTTCTATTTGCAGTGGTTTATTGCCGTTCGCCTGTTGCAGGAAAAACAGACACACAGCTGATCAAACTCAGCTTTGACTGTTTCATTCAATTTAACATTTAGGATGTTAAGATTTTCTTTAAATGATCTTTCATGCAAAGCCAAAAAGACATAATGACACGTAGCATTAAATTCTGAGTTAGTTGTTTTTTAAATCATTGAATATATCCCTAATATAAATATAACATAAGTATATCTTTTAACTCCATCAGTTGCTACAGCTACAGGTTCCTGCTGGAGCCAAACTGGCTTGAAAAGGGTTTAAAACAAATATTTTGAGAACAATATCCTTGATGAAATGATCAATACTGGGTACACTTTGGAGATGATGTGCGGTCGATCTCATAAAAGGGCTCTTTACCTGGACAGCCGGGCTTTGTGTACCCAATGTTCCTCTGGCTATTAGGCCAATAGATTAATGATTCACTGGTCTGGAGCTCGGTGGAGGAACGACCCACATGGTCGCTGCTTCACCGCGAGCAAACAAAGAGACCGAATCAAGGAAGACGGCTGTTTCTTCTACAGCCGCTCTGAGCAGATCGTCTCC